>MQTX01000040.1:2627288-2793565 GCA_009735665.1 Angiostrongylus cantonensis
CGTGTACTGCAATGGTTAGAGGCGCGGTGCAATACACATGGGATCGATCCCGCGCCACAGGACCACTAAACCTTCCATCACTCTGCGGTCAGCAAAATGGTACCAAACTTGTTTGGAAGGATAGCTACACTGGCTCGATAAAGTAGGCCACCGCAAGTCATTGCATAGGCCAGATATGCATTCAGCCACTTTTGAGGGTGGTTTATCAACACCGAGAGCTTTATATACATATAACACCTAAAACCAATGTACTCTCAGCATCCTCAACGCGATATAAAATCTTGTACATCGGACCTTCAGAACTGAATGAAGTGAAATACAACCACAGCGATGTTGAAATAATCGCAAAACTCGGAAACAAAATCGGGCCAGATCGAATCTTGTAGATAGGACGACTTCCCTCCAGAGGGAGGGGTCTTGACAGACTATGCCACGGAGGTCATTGCTCTGCATTTCTCTCAGCTAGCTTTCCAACTTAACGCTGCCATCAGCAATTACCCGTCAGTGGGATCCATCTAGGGAGTACAAATCGGCGTTGTACTCAGTTAAGCTGAGGCTGTAGTCGAAATCACAATGCTAATCTCTCATTTTCTGCCTGCTACAATTTTTCACTGCAAACTATTATGTGAATTACAACTGTAAAGGCAGTACGGCGCAGTGTGTAATACGCGAGCCCCGGAAAGGGAAATTGTGGTTCTATCTGACTTATGGTCCAAATTTTGCAAATGTCTCAACATCGTTGTGGTTGTAATTCACATCACACATTACCATGAAAAATTATAGTAGGGAGAAAGTAAACGGTTAACAATGTGAATGAAATTAATTATACAAAAATATGTATAACCGATGATTGGGGAAAGAAAGATCGAACTGCTGCTTTAGCATTAACACTGCTGGAAACTGGAAGAAAACGTCCACTACAATCACTTCGTAGTAACTGCATTGTTAAGAGACATCCATGAGCATCAATGTTAGCATCGTATGGATGCTCAGGAAGATTTGCACGCAGCGAAGACTTCCAACAGCGTTTTTTTATATTAGCAATATTTAAATAAGGATAAACAAAGGGCTAAATATTCAAAAACGACAAGTTTACTAATGAAGTAATGAATGCTAACTAACAAATTTATTCCAGCCCATGTTGAAAGTGGAATGTTTATAGATAGGAACAACTAAGTAGCGATACAGTTGAGAAGCAACAACTATAATTCGCATTAAAAAAAACCATGAGGTAGTCTTACATCAATGAACTAAGGCAGTTCAGGTGCATCTAGCACCACAGTAGTTAACATGGATACTATGCCATATTTGACAAATTCAAAAAGGCCATTAAACTACCGTAAAATTGCCTTTCGAGTTAAAGTATTCGCTGCTGCAGTAAAAAGAAAAATCAAACTGGCTAGATTCCTAGTAATTAAATGCATGGCTTTTCTAAACCACAGCACTGGAGTATAGATAAACACCAGACGAGCAACTGCAATGTTATATGTAGTGTATAGCATAGATGAATATAAAACAGATAGAACAATGGAAGCTCGAAACCAACAGGGACAACAGTAATTTTCGTTACAGTTCCAATAATCTGAGGCAAATTTTGACCTGGCTGACCCCGGAACTCCTGGAAACCGCAACTGCTAAACCAGAAAAACCCCGGAAAATGGAGATTATGCTGTGGTCCGCACAACCAGTGAGAACTGGCCATCCTAGTATCCAAGTAATTACACAAGACAGTTACTCATCGATATCTCTGAATGCAGCAAAAAGATTGTCCATCTTCCTGCACAACGTACTGCCCTTCAATCGATTGTAGTTCAGCGTCGTAAATGGAACGTGGACCTGTTCATCGTGCTATAAGAAAGGAATATTTACTATTCTACTATTTCTGCAAGAACGAATTGTTCAACGACCAACTGAGCTTGATAACCTAGAAAGAATTCACTACGTCTGCTGAACCCAGAACATTCTTTCAAAATAATATTTTCGGTCACCTTCGCCGCTCCCTGGAATTTTCTTACTTGAATCTGTGGATCACAGTCGATACCAAATCGCACGAACACTTCCCTAAAAATTATATCCAATCTGATCTAACACTAAAATAAACAAGTGTGGCCTAATCTCATCTTTTATGTTTTGACTAAATATACGTCCCCACGTCATAACATCGCTCACATACTTAACTCTGGCTAACGTATCAACTGAAGCAAATAAGCAAATAACTAGAAACTCTTGAAAATTGAAAATCACATCGTTGCGTCAGGATTTAACATATAGAGAGTTGGCGCTGGCCGACCATATTCATCTGTTGCATTCATGTTTGCGTGTAGAAGCTGATAAAACCACATTGCCTTCCCTAACGACGAAATAGACGACACCGAAAACGTACAAGCCTAAAAGTCACAGTCGATGCCAGAATGTGAGAGGGATCTCAATTTCTGTGGCTGGAACCCTGAGTTCATGCGAAAAAAAAAAACAATATAAAGAGTGCCAACTCGACAACTTCAAACAAGTGGTGAGCTGAAAAGACAGTAAAATTATCAAAATTACCAAGTGTGCAAAATTATTACCATATATTTGAGAGCATACATCAACTGATGTGGGTCGCGATAACAGTCCATACTATGACCTTCTTTAGAAACCAAACAAACAGAAGTAGAAGTCACACGAATGTAGTAGTTCGCTCTGAAAAACATGGCTACTTCAGGAAAAAAAGGTAAAATGCATGGATGCATAAATGGTAACATAAACCAAAGATAACACACTAATAGATTTAGAAATATTTGACTTAAACTAATCGATCGCTCAAATCAAAGTTTGATGGAATCAAAACTACTTAGCACATGATATACAAAGCTTCCAAACTATGTGGAATACCTAGCAGCATGGGAAACCAAAGGTTTTCCCTAACCAACACCGCTGTTCGAAAATTTATTGAAAAAATAAGAGAAAACCACAGAATTGAAGGATTCTTAAAACTACCATGTCTCTATAAAACACCGGAGTTAAAACGTTTATGCACTACAGCATAAACCGTATACGTGGACTAAGTTACGTTCAAACTTGCACAAAAGCAATTAAAGGAAATCTTAAGCGGAAATGACCACGCAACGATTGTCGAAACTTCGCCAACTACAAGAGTAAGTTGATTACACTCCAGCTCCCAGATAGAACAATCTTTACTTCCAAAAAGGTAAGTCTCGTCTGTGAAGAACGGTAGAGCACAAATTCTAGATAGTAGTGATCCTGGATATAGCGAAAATCTACCATCATTCCTTACGAAAAAAAAAGATGGCTTCGATATTCACTGCCACAATGTAAGATTCTCAACCAATAGGAAACCAGCATGACTACAAATGGGAAGGCCTACACGAAATTAGGAACCAACACCTAATCTACAAACTATTTAGGCCTACAAATGTTTTACTCGGGTTTTTATCAACGAGAGTAACGGAAAATTAGGCGAAGGACATCTATACCAGGAACCACTAGTTCGAAAAGTGTACAGCACGATACACTTCGTTCACACGAGAACAAATCTTATGGAATGTATCCCACTTTCATCGACTTAATAAAAGGGCCTCGGCTAAGTTGAGAGAGCAATAATTCACGCCTTGCATAGGATCTGAACTAGAATTTCACCGATCTACAACCACAAAGCAATAATGAAAGGGGTTTGCAAAGGCAATATCATCTCGCCAACATTATTTGCAGCTATTTTTGAGGAGGACATAAGAAAGTTGAATCTGGAAAACACTGGATGGAAAGCCGATAGGAGCCAGTTATATGATCTCCCTTTGACAATTACATCGATATCCAAATGTCAAGCTAATGTTGGTTGATTTCGACATGATCTTTCTTTCGGTCTCAAGACGACGACGCCCATGAGAAACGGATCTTTTGCTAATACGACATTCACCCTCAACGGTATGAACAACTCCGAATGCTACACCTTGATGTATGCGTATCGGCGTGGACAATTTAACATGATGAATGGCTTAGCCCTAAAATGAGCAGAAATGCCTTGAGAAGCTCTCAAAAACATCGAGAATCCAACGAAGAGCTCAAAAAAATATTGATTGCGTTGCCGTGTAAGCAGAATAGAAGGTCACAAGGGTTACGACACCCAGAATCGAAAGGGCTCAAGGATTGGAGACACCACCATACACAAAATGTCGGGGATCAGGTGGGCTAGTCACATGTTGCTCTATAAAGAAAATTAATACACAACAGCCATTTGCGACTGACTATCAGAAGATATCAGGCATACAGCAAAGAAATCAGCGAACAAATTATCAAAATCCTTCAGGAAGATCGTAGAAGGGAAGTATGATGGTCGTAAAGTCCATGAATTCACAGGAGTACAGGAGCACGCGACAGAGACAAATGGAGACGGGGCCCAGTCTAGTCACTCGATGATCAACGGAACGAAAGCCGATGAAAGTAGTGTACACCCACGGATCTCCCTAACTAAAAATTCCCAGTTGGTATAAGCAAAGAATAAAGCGTTCAACGTTGATCAATCTCTTACTGCATGCAACCGACTTCCATTAAACATGATAGAAATGACCGAATGCATGTCTGGCCTAAACAATAACTTACGAGGGCTTACAGATGTGTGAAGCCAATGGTTTTTATTCCGGAGGAGTAGATGGCCTAGACTGCCCAGAGCAATGGATCGAACTAATGATGTAAACACTGCAATGGCACTCTTAACTGCTACAAGCGCCGCTAATATTTCGAGCTAACAAAGTTGTTACGGCATCGAAACAGAGATTTACTAGTTTCCCTTCTCAAATAACGACATCAAACAACGTCTTTGTACTAAAACATGAACGAAAAAGCATAAATAAGCTAATGGAAAATTGTATAAAATTTACGTGAACTTACTTCCCCACAACATAGTCGAAATTCCTGTTCGTGAGAATCACCATAAAGTTTGAACATATCGGTGAACAACGGAGCCATCGCCAATGAACATAAAAAAAAGGATAATAAAGACGATCAATCTCTATAAAAACGACATACCTATACTGTGCTCAATTCTCACAACAATGAGGACATTTAAACAATATGCATAAATGGAAAAGAAAACAATCGTTGCCCAAACGTCAGTTTTAATTGCTTCCATAGCTACTACAAAAGGAGAGCGTCAATGACCGAAGTATTGCGGGTCTTGTAATATTTAAAAAAAAAAAAAGCATTGATTGCTTATTATCAGTGAATAAAACTAATTCAACAGGAGGTGCTATTTTATTCTTTATTCACGAACAGCTGATGTTCCGGCGAATTTCGCATTCCTTAGAGCAGAGAACGTTAAGTTGACCTCAGTTAAGTTGCTGCTGTCAAACTGACATTTCCAAGCTCTGAAGAAGGCGAAATTCGTCGAAATGTCAGCCTGTTTGTGAACATGAAGTGAAATAACTTCTTGTAACTCCCACGTCCGACTTTCTATTAACCTCGGCATTGATGGAATAATTCGTTTTACTTCTGTTTAGCAAACACAAGGTGTTATTTTATCTCTTTATTTACGGACAAGCTGACGTTTCGGCGGATTTCGCCTTCCTCAGAGCCTGGAAAGGTCACGTTGACTGCAATCTACATGGCCAAACACCTCCATAACCAAACAGAGAAAATGCTAAACCAAAATTTCAATCACATTGAACACAGAGTCTTTGCACACTCACCGCTTTCTATGAGCCTTCCACTTAATATGTTATGTGGAGACCAACCGCGCAGTGTTCACATGGAAACGTAATGTGCCCGTCCCATCAAAATAGCAGTCTTATATACTGCCCAATATCACGCGTGATAATGAGGCATTCCTCCCTGCGGTTCATTTTCGGATTCTTGGAATTAATCCAGAATGCCTCGAGAATTTTACGCGCTTGTGTTCTCGATTCTTGCGCGAGGATCGTAACCTCTACTTCAAAATCTTCTCCGTTATGTCTCTGCGTCCTATGCGTGCTTAGTGGGGTATTTAGTTTACGTTTGCCGACTAGGTGTTCTCTTATACGGATGCAGAGTGGTCTACCCGTTTCGCCCACGTATTCGTCTCCGCACACTTTACAAGAGATCAGATAGACTGTAACCGAACTCATGCAGTCACCGTCTCTACCATTGGGGCAAATTATGCAATTTTGTGTTGCACATAGACGGTCATATAAGCGGCTACGAATTAGCTGGCGTCTTAGATTACTCGGTGGCATTTCAACTATCGTTACCGAGTTCTCTAGGCCAACCCTTCTCAAACAGCGTTTTATAGCTGCACTCACTTCATTTGAGTCTTAGGTTACTCGGTGGCATTTCAATTATCGTTACTGAATTTTCTAGACCTTTATCAAACAGCGTTTTACAGTTGCAGTTCATTTGAAATAAAGGGTAGCATAAACGGGACCTTATTGCTGCTAGAGTTATCGCTGCAGGGCCTGTGATTTCCTCTACACCTATCCCGAGCTACAGTTTCGTAGCCATTAAAAATGGCTATTTGCCGCGCCAAATTCCACGACTCCTCTCTCTGCTCCCTTCCTGTGCACACGTTGGTAGCTGTTCGAAACATGTTTCTCACAAGCGCCCTCTTCGTGTGAGAGGGGTGAGAGGAGAGGTAATGAACTAAGATGATTTTACTACTTGGCTTTCGGTACCATTTCGTTACGTAGCCGTTTTCTGATAGGTTAATTTGCACGTTCAGAAATGGAAGCCAATTTTCTCGTGGTTTCTCTCGGGTGAATTTAATATACTCTGACTGTCCGTTCAGCAACTCGAAACATTTGTCAACTTCTTCTTGTGTTGAACAAATGATCAAGCAGTCATCTATATACCTACAGTAGAGTAACAGCCCGAGGTCGATCACTTGTGCTTCCACCTTAGACATGTATGCAATGGCAAGGCTTGGTGCCAGTCATTGTCCCATTCCCAACCCTCTCATTTGTGCGTAATACTTCCCGAACCATCTGAAGATTGAGCAGTTTAGGCACTCCTTTAAGAGTGTCATCAGCTGCTGAATCGAGAAGCCTTACATGTTTATTGCTCTTTCATGTTGTATAAGGAGCTCACGAATGGCTTGCATAGCGGAGTCATCCGACATGTCTGTATAGAGGGCGGTGACGTCGAAGGACTCCATCACGTACGCGTTGTTGGGTTGCGCGTTACGTAGACGATCCAGGAACATTTGGGTGTTCGTTAGATGGCTGGAAATGCCCAATGGAAATGGGTTGAAATGTCACCGAGTAACCTAAGACGCCACCTAATTCGTAACCGCTTATACGACCGTCTATGTGCAACACAAAATTGCATAATTTGCCCCAATGGTAGAGACGGTGACTGCATGAGTTCGGGTACAGTCCATCTGATCTCTTGTAAAGTATGTGGAGACGAATACGTTGGCGAAACGGGTAGACCACTCTGCATCCGTATAAAAGAACACCTAGTCGGCAAACGTAAACCAAATACCCCACTACTAGGTACGCAGCTGAATACTTTACATTTTTACAACAGGTTGGTAAAAGAAAAACTTAGCAGTATCTTCAAATAGGAATGAATGAAACCACTTTTGTTCAGGTTTTTAAGTAGGGTCAAATTGAGATGCGATCTACTCAGGCAAACATTTTCATAACCCCATCAGATAAAACTCAACCAGTAAATTCACATGAGAACACTGGTGCACTAATTCAACAACCAAGCAATAAGTACAGCATGAATATACCTGTGGATCTCGAGTTGTACTCATAAATTCTTCGAGTGTATCACGCGTCATGCGAACCAACGAATAATGAGAAGCAATAATAATCAACTTTTCCAGCAAAAACTGCGGTCTATACGCACGACTTTCTATCTGAAAGAAAACATCGGCACTTCGACACTAAAAAGTCTCCCATCACTTATGATAGTGAGAGTCATCACGTACTGGAGTTTCTCAAACTGAGGTTCAAAAACAACATTCAGAAGCTTGAATAATGGTGAACCTATATCATGAGTGTGGGCGCGTGTGGCGCAGTGGTTGGACACGCCACTGCGACGCGTACGTGGAATGCGCCCATGGCCCACCAAGCCTTCCATCCCTCCGGGGTCGGTAAATTGCTACCAGACTTGTCTGGAAGGATAGCAACACTGTTTCGATACATCGGGGACCACCGCGAGTCATTGTAAAGTCCAGATATCCATTCAGTCACCTCCAACGATACTTAATGAAGTCGAATGCATGGCGATTGATCACGGATCCCTCAGGGATTGATCAACGCCGTGAGCTTTATCCTTTATCCTTTATATCATGAGTCACATCACAACTATTTTGGTGCACCGCGTGTGTAATGACGCAAGATCCCCTCTGATTCACATGTTCAACTACTTATAGTGCACATTTGGGAAAGATCTAGCTCGACTACCTCTATAATCTGTAAATGAAAACCTTGCCCGACCAGAAAACTACTAGATAAGTGGAAATTATATTGAAGCCAAAAGATCCTCCTTGACCACGAGCCATGCAAACATTCAAGTAGCTAAGGTTTTAAAAGTGTAGGTTTTTCTACCTCTCTTGCAGTAAACGCTCTAGGTCCACGTGCATCAAGAGCTTCGCTCAGATTTGTCAACGGAAGAGAAATGAACATCTGTGGACGCATCCAACGAGTACATTCCTGCGCCACCATCATTTCCCGTAGTGCCCGATTTAGATAAGGACATCCCTCTTCTGGGAGATCTCCTTCCTTAATTCATAAAGAGTGAAATTCGATTACAAAGCTTTAAAAACGATTGTGCAAGCGATACGACTCACTTTAAAAGGATGGTATTTAAGTTCAACTCGAAGAAGATAATCATTGTACAGACTAACAAGTAACACACCATCCCGTATTGTTGATAATCTATTTCGCATTTGAACAGCGTCAGAGCACAGCTAAACTAGGCTGTAGTCAAAAAACAAAAGCCCAAAAACGAGAAAATACAACAACCATATAAAGAACAATAACGTAGAATGAAGTCCCAAGAAAAAGTGAAGCAAATTTCGGTATCAATTCCAAACAGTTGACACATAAAGCCTAAACTGTGGGCAAAAATACGACGGACGTCCACGATTCGTCCTTTATAAACATTGTACATTAATGTACAACTTTCTAACTACTGGCCACTGTTTCTTTTCACGGCAGGGTATTATGTGAAAAATCACCGCTATGATGCTGAAATACTTGTAAAACTTAGACAAGAGCAGATCAGATTCGAAAGAGTGATTACCCTTTCCGATTGCTCATCTGTTACCCATTTCACCACTGAGGCTCTCGCTCTGCCTATTCTTAATCCAGTTTTTCACCATAACCTTTTACCCTTTTTCTGAACGTCAGCTTAACAGAGTTCAATGCCAATCCCAGATCATTTCGGTTTACGGGTGATTGCTGATGGCATCGTTAGGGTTCTTGATTAGTTCTTGTTTTCATAGAACTACGTGGATTAAAACTAGACATGTAAACGAAATGAAAGACTCATTTCTACAGATTAATACAAATTACCGTATTGAAAATATCCTTGCATATTAAGGTCTCTTGTGCCCATGTCAATGCATTAGTCCACTGAATAGATTCGATTTTATTACTGTCCACCTTCATGTATTCGAATTGATGGTCATCTAAGCTGGCGAATAAATCGCGGTTCATATGATCGTCTTAAAAAGTAACATCACTCATCCTACTTCACATTAAAATTTACGTAAATGGTAACTGTGACGAAATTGTTTCACCTTTGACAATAGAAACAGATAGTGTGGAACGACGAGTAAGATCACGAGGCACAGTAACCTAAATGAAAGCTCAATACATTACCTTAGTACACTACAGTCTCACCCTGAGTAATCGATACAGAACAAGAAATGCATCGAATAGGAAATAATTTCAACATCGGCATACCTGTAACACCGAAACGTTCGAGTCGAACGATGTTCCAGGAGGAAACGAGACTCTCGAAATATCAAATAGCTCTCGAGGATTATATTTTGATCCAACTAAATATTGCATAAAATTCAAAAAATCCTTGCGAAGAAGAATAAAATCGATGGGAAATGGTTCGTGCACAATGTTAGATGATGATAGACAACAAGCAACAATTCCAGTTTCGGCTTCATTATGGAAATTTTTAATTTCTTTAACGTTTAGATTAGTGTACTAAATAACCCAAAACCTACATATGTGATAGCCAAGATCACCATAAATGTGATCTCCGGTTTTCCTCACTCTCCAGTATTCTCGCATCTTCGTCAATTCGCTAAATGTACAGAGAAAGCCTTGAAAAAAACTTGAAAAACTTTGTTAATTGTTTTTATGAATAAGAAGTTTTTAAGGTATAGGAGAATTTTTAAATATTTTGTTTTGCAAGAAAGTTTGGGTTTGATTTTTTCATTATTTTCTGGTTTTTACCTATGCTTGAAAAAATCCTTGAAAAAAACTAGAGAAACATTGCTTGAAAAAAACTAGTAACTCTGCTCGGAGAAACTTCAGTACAGAACAGCTCTACCTAAAAAATTGACTCTTCTGTTGATGCACCTCATCCTCCACTTCAACATTTCGAAAGCGCTGTGCCAATTCGAGCACACTCATCGCTTCTAACAATGCCTAAATACTCGGTCTTTTTTCAAAGTGGCAATTCGAATTTGAATAAACTTCTACTTCAAGATACATTTTACAGTTGACCACACTCATATGGTATGTAAGGACACTTTTTTTTCATACACTAAAGTGAATGTAACTATAGCTAGAGGAATGAATATAAGGAAAGAAAACATGACTAGTTCAGAACCCGCCTTTCTCTTCCATACCCACTGCGTCGCCTTGCTGACAGCAGCAGTTTCAGCAAGCATAGGTCCTGATTCTGCGTGTATTGGATCAAGGACTGTCAACGGCTTCATGTAATCCGTTGCTCGCATAATAGCGAGGTTATCAAGCAGTACGTTAAGCTGCTGCAGAGACTCACTGTAGCGATAACGTTATAGCAAATGTGAAATAAGCTTTTGAAACAGATAATGCAGAACAGTAAATGGATAAGTTCGTGTTTTGTTCTTCGCATGCTAATCTATGCCACATGTGCTTCATGTTTTACCATTCATGACAAACTACGAGTTCTTGGAAAAACAGATGATTGTTGTTCAATGCCTTGTATGCTCGAGTATGGTGAGAATAAATACAAAGAACAGAACTGTTTTCTAGAGTATCAGGACTTGACCTCAACAAGGTCTCTGCGGTGTTATACAATCAGCGATCTCGGGTTTCTCATTCTCCATGATGAATTGGCTAAAGGGTAACTTATGCAAATGATGGGTAATGTTTGGGCGCGATTATGGTGAAATACATTTGAGAGATTCAAACTTACTGCAAAAATTTTGCTACATTGTGCCACGGTCCTGCTTCTGGCACCACACGCTCCTCGACAACTACTGGCCTTACTTCTACGCTCTGTAAGTAGTGAAAGTCGTGAAGGATTCGAATTATTCGAATTATTCGAACATCGTACGAACTAAAACATTTGGAAAAAAAAGTGCACGATGTGACCGTGCATTTATTATGTATTCAAGGCGAAAATAGTAACAATTTTAAAATTTGGATATCATTAGAAACAATAGATTACCTGTAAAAACATAAAAATGTTGTATTCTATTACCAGTGAAGTGTTGATTTATTAAGGTCAAAGAATTTTTTCTAATTTTTACATCACCCGTCTTCGTCTACTGTGCGGATCCCAACACTTCTCACATTCGATTCGTTTTCTCGAATTCACAATCCAACAAAATCTTCCAAGTTTTACTTGTGACTTGGGCTACTGCTTAAGAATTTTCATTTCATTTTGAATGCCGTAAAATACTGGTCAAATCGATTCTCCCTAGACTCTTGAGATAGCCGAGTTGAAGTGTCCCCAATCTGATTGCTAGTTTTCTCGGACAAGTTCAGTAGCGACTTCCTGACCTCGGAGATATGAGAAAATTGGTTAATTCCGAGGAGATATTAGTCTCCATTAACATTTAAATTTAAAACTAAAACAACGTTTTGGAAGCCCTACAAATACGATCACAACGATACTCCAAGATCTCTTTTACAGTTATATCAAGTTCTCAACTCATTAGTTACCGAAAAATTACCCGCTCGCAAAATTCGCCCTGACGTTAACATTTCATAAATAAAATTTTAAATGCATTTAAAATGATATACAGTTAGAACTAATGATGTAGCTATTTTGCACCTCTTCATCATCAGTTTCGTTTATCAAGGAATTTGGATTATCGTAAACAGCATCAGATCCTATGAGTTTCTTCCAATCCACTTGTCTGGCCAATTTTCCAACGTTGTCGGAAAAGGAAGGCGGTCTAAAACACATAAATACCAGCCTAATATTTTAGATTATTTGATGAGAACACTGCTCAAATGATAGCACGACCAATTCCACTTTGATCTTCGCAGATAAAAATGATCCAACCGTCGACCTCTAGGGTTGGACATAAGCACTTCGTCCTGCTTGCGCAGTATTCTTGAATGCGATAAACAGTGCAGGTTTCTCTATTCTCCCAAGATCACTAATGCCATAGACAACAAACATTCTGGTACAAATGTCATGACCTTGGAAGGGCAAGTGGTTACAACTTGTGTTGTGCAAAAGACGCAACACACCTGCGAAAACTACACAGAAAAAACCTTTCGTAAAAAGCAAAGTACCTGTCCAATTAAAATTAAGTCGGAGACCGAATGATTTCTATCGATGGATGGTGATGCGCTACTCAAACCTTTCATTCCTTCACTTTCTATCGTACACGACCCGGCTTCACATATACTGTTCGGACCTCAGCCCTAATTGCATTCGATTCATTTCCTCGCATCCATAATTAATGGTCTTCGAACATTCCGTTCGTGGATTCGGCTGCTGTGTGAGGATTGCTGCCTTCGTTATGAACGTCGCTGAGTGCCAGTCGAGTCGATTCTCCATGGAATCCTGAGATAGCTATTCTAGAGTGTTCCCAGTTGCATTGCAGAGACTGAACGTTTTCCAGCTAAGTTTAATTTCTTTAATTTCTTTAATTACTTAATTAATTAATTAATTTAATTACTTAATTAATTAGTTTAATTTCCAAACCACGGAGGGATTAGAGGCTTGGTGAACTTACAGAGTCGAATTACCACCGTGCTCGCGATAATCGGAATGGCTGACACCGAAAGTATTCTACGAGTCAAATATGCAAGCAATCACCTCTACGATCAATCAACTGTCACATGAAGCACCAGCGATTGTCGAGTTAATCGAGTTGGCGCCAGTAAATCTTCCATTTATCTACGCCGCGTGCAAGAATAGCCCAGTGGGTTCTGTTCGCTCAAGAGATTCGTTGAACATCATCTCTATCTGAAAGAGTTTTCTTGAAAAGCTTGATTTTCGGGTCGATGGTCTTCCAGCAGTACGTTTGACACCCGGGGAATCCAATCACTCTTGTCGATCGGTTGACCTGCATACGCATTAGCTGTCCGTGCCATTCGATTTTTGATCGCTGACGTAAAGCGAAACTTCGGATCCGTTCCTTCACTTGCGTAATACGGAATATTCCTAAAATCGTCTTTTCGACTGTCTCCTATAACGCCGAGCCACCTTTCATCCAAACTACCTAGTGACAAAATTTTTCACGTGGAGAGGTAAAGTTAAAGCATGAAGAATCGCGTGGTTGAAAAGGTGGGCACGCAATCGCGTGCTCTTTGTTCTCTATACAGAAATCTTCGAAGTTCTTGAAATCTTCCCAAGCAACTGGTTTCCCACTGCTCAACTTTGGAGCTAGATCGTTCACCACGTTGATTTCACGACCTAGTAGACATAACTGGAGCTTTCGGAGATATTCGTTCAGTTGAGCGTGAATGGGGCAAACGAAACCAATCCGCTCCTCATGAACATCGTTTTCTCGAGATGTAGTCGAAGACCAATCTTTCCACACGCTTTATCAAAGTCCGCAAGCATACGTTCCGCTTGGCTAACGTCTGGTGTTATAAGAACAATATCATCAGCAAAGCGAAGGTGATGTATCTGCCGACTGTCGATTTTCACTCCTATATTATCCCATTCCAATGTTCGCATGACGTTTTGGATGGTGCCTGTAAATAATTTTGGCGAGATTGTATCGCCTTGCCTAACTCCTCTTTTGACGTCAACGTTAATATCGTTGTAGAATGGTGAAATTTTGGCTGCGAAATTTTTGTACAGCTCAGGAAGAATCTTTATGTACTGAGAAGGGACTCGTAGACAACCAAGGGCTTCGATGACTACTTCTATCTCAACTAAATCAAAGGCTTTCTTCATGTCGATGAAAGTGAGACAGAGCGGTTTATTTGTACTCTCACGATACTTCAATGAGCCTTGATATCATGTGAATGTGGTCCATCGTACTAAATCCTTTTCGAAACCCTTCTCGCTCACATGGCTGTCCTTCGTCCAGTGTTCTGTCAATCCTGTTTAAGATGATTCGAGTGAAAAGCTTGTAGACGATAGAAAGTAAAGACTAGGCGAGAGTTCCAGATATTGCAGAGGTCATTCTTGAAAAAGAAAACGGTTCCACTGGTGTTCCAATGAATAGGAACGTTGCATTCAAATAAGCAACGTGTGAGGAACCTAGTCAGCGTGTTTATGAGGAATGGCGAAAAGTTCTTCAGGTGTTCAGACGCTATCCTCTCTGAACTTGGTAGCGTTCGATTTTTCACGGAAGTAGCATGTCGGATCTTGGAAGGGAAAACTGGTGGTCCGACATAACCATGCTCCGTTTTTTTCATATGACGGAAGGTGGACGTGGCTATCGAAGAGATCTGAGTAGTATTTGTGAATGATTTTCTCCATTGCCTTTTTGAACGGTGTAACTGTTTCGTCTAGGCCTTAGAGTGTAGTCATCTTGGTTTTGTAATTGGCGAAGTTTCGGTGGGCTTTGCGAATGTTTTTCTCAGTCTCTGCAGCGTCGACCATAGCTGCTACTCTTCTTTTTTTAAGATCTTCCTTTATCGCCAGTCTTGATAGTTTTACAAGTTCGGACGTGAGTCGGCGGTTCGATGTAGCACATGCGATTCCACGATGACGTATCAGCCAGAGAGTTTTGGAGAGAGCTGTCTCTTGGCAAATTTCGAACTCTCAGCTTCCATAGCGCTAACGTGAAGATGCTGAGTGTGCTGATCGTCTTCCTCGTCGATGTTATCAAGAACGGCAACTTGCCGGCAGTCGACTATTGAACTGAATAAATTCCAGCTCATGGTGGTTCTGGGATTTAGTTTCTTAAACTTAGTAGTTTTTTCTCCTTTCCACGAGAAATGAATTCTTGCACGAAGGAGGTGGTTCGATTCCGTGCATAATCTTGGGACGACAGTGACATCGGTTAGGCACAACCTTCGATCTACCATGATGACTAAACAACTACGACTTCCAAAATGGCGGGTTAGCATGTACAGAATTGGTCGGCATGATAAACTCAGTCGCTCACTCTGCTCGTTCCATTCTAATCCGTCAGTCCCAATGCGACGTTCTTCAGACGTTCTTCTGAGTACAGTTTTAGCGTTAAAATCTCCAATGACCTTGAAGAGTGTATGACGATTCCCGTAGAACTTCTCTAAATCTATATAGATTGCTTCGCTTTCGCCTTTTTCATAGTTTGATGTCAGTGCGTAGACGAAGAAGATTGTCAAAGCCAGTATTGATCCACACCTCTCCAATCGTAAACGTCCGATTCGTGTTACCAGTTGTTCGAATGAATATACTATGTTCACAGCCAAATTCGTGCTAACAAAAACGCCGACTCCTGTACTGTCGCATGTTCCGAAGAAAAGTTCTTCTCCGGTGCCACAGACAGCGTTGAATGGGTGTCGCCTTTTCGTATCGGCCAGGCCGATGACATTGTAACTCACCTTTCTTGCCGTCTTTTACCGAGGACTCAAATGAAAGTGTGTGGACATTGTAAGTACAGATCGTCACCTAATTTCTTTGTGATTCAGACAACCTAGAATGGCCTTGAGGTTTTGGCAGCCTCTCCGTACTCGTCCTACGCAATGCTGCCCAATTGGGGGCTCTTTCGGGGTCAGGGGAATGAGGTCCGTTTATTTTACTGTGTTTATTTTTTTGATACTCACGTATAGCTTGCTAGGCTCTGAACGTGGGGCTGGGTATACTCATGGGTACCTTGCCACTCTCTCCGAGTGGACATGGAACTTATTTGTTGAAGGCGACTCCTAACCACCTCCCATAAACTTCCCTGTCAGTTGATTGCAGGCTTATGGCCGAACTGGCTCGTAGAATACAATCCGCATAAACTACGACGCACCCACACGCGTGCATGAATACGCCTCGCAAATACAGGAAGTATGTGCCAAGTCGGCACAGTAGAAACAGGGAGTCCATGGTCTGAATCCGCTTGCGTTTCAGGGAAGCAAATATCGCCTTTGGTCCGCTATTAAACCCCTATCCTCAAGCTGAAGACCCGCCACGTTGCCTCGCCACTAACCGACCCAAGATCCCTCTATGTGGGAGGTTCGTAGCTCTACGAGGTTAAATAGGCTAAACGGCTTGATACGTTATTAGGAAATTGACCAAAACCGAATGTTGTGCCACTACTTTTATAAAAAAAAAACTTGCACAAGACTACCTGTCTTTCCACACACTTCGTTCTCCCTGCTGGCTTTTAGACCCGTATCATTGATTATGTGCAACTACAAATATGTAAAACCAGTCTCAAATAAGAGTCACGTTCTATGCATTTTCCCATGTCAGTCGTCGCCACAAATTTGCTTGAAACCTGTGCAATTAGACTTCTTGCAGACCGTCAAAACTGATCCAGCTCACTGCTCGTAAGCACGAAGCGACTTGTCGGTGTAAACTTCGAGTAATGCAAAGGATAACAAAAACCATCATCTGTTGTGAGGGAGACCTCATCCGATAAAGTCTGCACTTATCTTTTCCAATTTGCTTTAAAAAAAAAACAATTTTGCGCATGATACAGCGAGATCTGTGGGAATAAATCTCACACCTGATGTACTTCTCCACTCCATCGTATCCGATCTCATGAATTCTCCATTCATTCAGTCCCTCTAGCGATATATCCGCACCTTTCCGAACGACTCCAGGACCACCAGAAAAAGACCCCGAACCGGAAGGATACATCTACAACTTAGTTCCCTCCTTGATCGCGAAAACAAAGACAATATTACCTAAACTTTTTATTACTACTAAGAGAACCAGTAAATGCAAATCGCGTCCTAACACACTATCCTATCTACCTATCTGAAAAGAGTAAATCCTAACATGACAACTCCACATTATTCTAACTTATTGCGATCAGATTTAATAGCAATACAAAATCATAGGATCCCTAGATTATGGCTTTGATTATAACGAATATCATGAACACACAACCCTACGCGGACTATGATGATTACGATCAAAGACCACAAATCACCTCACAACAATTAACCTTTCGTAGACAAAGTACTCAGTAAACGTTTAAATCTGTACGTATAATAACGGCGCTATTTCCCGTTTAGAAGACCATTTATTACACAATAAATCCCAATCTTCATAACGAGCAGAATAAACATTGTCAAAGAATGGCAAAATAAACAGCCTGAACATAACGAGTAAGGCGCACATACACGCACAAATAACAACGGGGGGTAGCGAACCCACACCACGACAAATCTGCCTAGAACGATTAGATCAGTGGGGAAATAAACACGCATGTAACATTCATTTTACCTAGTGATAACAGAAGCACAGACATGGAACTAACGTAGGTCGTAAACAACGTTCTTGTCTATTTTATGAAGCCTTACAGTCAATAGCTCTAAACATATTCATACAGAGTACAGAATTAACACGATTAATAAAAACTAGTGTTCGAAAAAATACGTGGTGATTTAGAAACTACGACGATCGAGCACATTGCACGTATCGATCGACACATTATAGAGTGATGTTGTACAACGTATAACATCTAACCTAGGAATGAAGTTTAACATAGAAGCCGATGGAAATTAACAGAGACCGACGGTCTCCAATACCAAATAAATTCTGGAGTTAATGCATAGTGTAAACGTTCTCCTCGCGTAGTTCACATACATCTCCATGAAAATCCACCTAGAAATTCACTGTGAACAGGACAAAGAGGATAATGGCTAAAACTTGAGGACAATTTCTGTTAACAAAGTTTGATAAACAACAGAACGCTTGTCAGTATTATGCAAACGTCACTTTACGAATGGGCCTAACTGGAATAAAAACAGAAACCTTAATTTCGAAGTCGAGATCACGTTCGTTTCTTGCATTGGGCGTTACGGAAAATGAACCATTGATTTCTTCACCTTTTTTCACAGTAAGTGCATCCTGTGAAAATTAGCAATTCACTTAAAACCACGTAAAAAAGAACAAAAAACAACAACAACAACAACCATAAGATAGAAGACTGTTTGCTTCCAGTGGGTGTATTGTACGTCGGGACCAGTTGAAAATCCTGTCCTTTTATGACACTTGGAAAATTCGACAGTGAAGAACGTTACAAGAGCCTATAAATCAACAGCATCAATGGATAAGGTTGAAACTCTAATAGACGGTCAGTAGCAATATACTGTTAGATCTTGAACAAACTTGGATGTAGTCGTTTCTCGCGCAACGAAGGGTGAATTCCGACGTCCAAGTAAGATCCTCAACTTTTACGGTGTACAAATCAATCTGAAGTGATCAACCTGACTTAAAATGACATCGCTTGAATTAAACATGAAAAACCATGGGAACAAAGAAAATCGTCGAAAAAGAGCACTCGGTAAAGTACACATACGGAAGAAAACGCACATATTTCTAGCTGCTAGTCATTTACTAACATTTCTGCTAAAGAACCCGAAGCTCATTAGTCAAACTAGTGGTTCATATTACCACTACATCAACAATCATTCCACTACCGAAGACATGATCCTAGGACTAGTACATCGCTCGCATTTAAACCTAATTTAAGAAATAAGTAGTCCTAAACACAGTCGCTTAGTGGAAAACAGTAGTGGTTTGAGTGACAGATTTCTAAGGTACACTTCTGGTCTGAACTCACTTCTTTTAGGCAGTAGTTGTTTGTGACCACCTGCGCGTTATCAACAACATCTACGAGAGGCTCCGTAATGGCAACTTTGCGTATGGCGGACATGTTGAAACCATACACGTTGTCCCACCTATAAATTTTCTGATGTAGGTAAAGTAGGCAAGAAAAAAAAGGAATAATAACTAACCAATGGATTTTGTCTTCCTTATACTGTCGATCTTCAATTGCACATAAGAACAGTTTCGCCTTGTCTGGGAAAATCAGGCCATCCTCCTTCAACCACTTGTCTCGAGCAAAGATTACAGTGTTCAACATTGATTCGTAGAAAAGACAGTATCCCATCCATTCCGAAATGATTACATCCACCTGAAACTATGATAGTCAAACTTAGCCATATATAGTGTATATTAAGTATAGTCGATTCAACAAATTTACCGTTCTGAACAAAACCCGGCTATAGTACATTTACAGTAAAAGTCAAAATAAAACGAGGCTCAAACTTTCGCACTTTCTCACAGCCATCGGGGAGCTCGGTCACTTCCTCAACTTTGGCCTGAATCACTGTTATGATGTCCTCAAGATTGTTGTCTTTTATGATTTGACGTGATTGTGAAGCCATATTTGAAAATTCCATCTAAATGAAAAATGAAACCGTTTTTAGATAGATATCTTAGGTTTCTAGGTTTCTTATGAATTAAGAAGATTTTCTGAGACAAATATGATCCCGATGTATTCTGCAAATCTCAACTCGTTTCAAAATGCCCAACTGTCTCCTAGTCTTAACAATGAATAAGAATAAAACCAAACCCACCTAATTCACTATTACCACCTGAGGTCTTCACAGTAACCATGGTTCCCAAATATGTAACTCTTCTCTTAGTTTCAATTATGAAGAAAATAAAACGAAATATAAGTTTATTGGCGTGGATAGGGCAATTATCCCACCCAATTCACCGTTACCAACTTATAGGGTCTCCACAGTACCGCTTAGTACTCAAATATGCAACGTTTCTCTTAATTTCAACGATGAATGAAAACAGAACAAAATATAAGTTTATTCGCGTGAAAAGGGCGCTTATCCCACCTAATTCGCCATCAACAACCTATGAGGCTTCCACAGTAACCCTAATACCAAAATATGTAACCCTTCTGTTAGCCTTAACAATGGATGGAAATAAAACAAAACCCAATTCACCGTCACCAACCTCTAGGATCCTCACAGAATACAATATACTTTCTACATTTCAATACGAGGAATAACTAATGAAAGAAGACTGTCATGTGAATTCATAACTGAGTAGTACGTACAGCGTAAACCTTCTTAGCACCGGCACGAGCTGCGAACATCGAAAGTATTCCGGTGCCTGAACCGACATCCATCACAATCTTATCCTTGAAGAGATGTCTGTTATGGTAAATGGAGTTGCGATACGTCACCGTCCTGACCTCATCTTTCAACATTTCCTTAAATACAAGCGAAATAAATCAGATATTTTGTCAACTAAATAGGTAAGCTCTCAAAAATACGGGGAAACCTCGTGGATTCCAAAATGAGCGTACGAATCGAAATAATAGTCCTTGCTAGTCATTTCTCCTGGATTCGGTCGGGCATCTCCGCCAGCTGATATTTTCGCGTTTTCAGTCATTTTTTTCTTCAAAAAGGGTTTTCTCGAAATGAGACTGGAAGTGTCTTTTATGAAAAACACGAAAAAAAAAAATGTCTAGAAATACATGTGGAATCGATAAAGTCAAAATTTCAAAGCGATTTTGCCCCATTTAAAATACCTATTTAAAAATGATTTATGGTAGAAAGGAAAATTCCCAGAGGAGACCAAACTTCGAACACGAATCGACAGCAAGAACTATGAGACTTGAAGGTATCGAGAAGAAAACACGGAAATCCCCTCATCTTCAGTGAGCTACCGATCGATAATACGACAGCGACAGAGCTAATACACGTAAAAAAATTGCTTTAAGCAAAGAAACTATCCCTAAAACATGAACGACGAGAGATCCAGAACATGGAACATTTTTCGGCGCACTCTGCACGGGACCCGTATTGTGCAATTGCACACAAGTAGCCTTTCTCTACGACATATGAACTCAAATTATGTACGCAAGAGTCAATTTGACAAAAGAAACGAGTGTGGTTACTTCTGTGCTTCCATGATGCACCGACTTTCGATTAACATCGACACTAGTTAACCCACACTATCTTACGGGTCACGTGTACCGCAGTGGTTAGAGGCGCCCTGCAATACACGTGGGATTGAACCCGTGCCCTGGGCTCACCAAGCTTTCCATTTCTCAATGGTCGGTAAATTGGTACCAGATCCGTATGAGAGGATAACAGCGCTAACTCGATACATCGCTAACTCGATACATCGCTAAGCCACCGAGAGTCATTGTACAGAGCAGATATGCATTCAATCACCTCCAACGATACTTAATGAAGTCGAATGCATGGGGCATCCTTCAGGGATTGATTAGAGCCGAGAGCTTTTTGCTTTGCATTCAATTCTCATTCACTGCATACTCTTTTTTCATGGTAAGGATGATGTGAGGCATAACCACAATGATGCTGAGGTATTTGCAAAACTTCGAACCGTAGGTGTCTGCGGTGGGGTTCGGACACATTACCATTTCCTGGTGCTAACGTGTTCACCAACACACCACGCGGGGCCTTAGTTTCTCTTCCTTTCAGTGTCTTGCTCACATCACCGATAAAAGAAAAGACGGCTGAAATAAAGGTGAAACGAAGGTCCGCATGGTGTGCTGTTTCTTCCTTTATTCATTTTATTACTTTGAGGACTCTGCTCTTTGAGCTGACACGAGGTTGTTACCGTCTCGGCAGCTTGGCCTTCTTTGGAACCTAGGATTAGAAAAGGATAGCGCTTTCGGCATTGATCAATTCCTGGAGGATGCGCCATGCATTCGACTTCATTGAGCATCGTTGGAAGTGACTGAATGGATATCTGGCCTTTACAATGACTCGCGATGGTCCTCGATGTATCGAAACAGTGCTGCTATCCTTCCAGACAAGTCTGGTAGCAATTTACCGACCCCGGAGAAGTTGGAGGGCTTGGTGGGTGTCGGGATAGATCCCTTGCGTACTACAGAGCGCCTTCGACTGCTGCGCAAGACGCGCCTCAAAATGTCTATTGAAAAAACGATGATTTGTCCAGCAAGATTCAGTGATGACAACGAATCGACCAAAGTTTGGCTGCACCACCAGCGTTGAAAATCCTGAAGTTTCGAACTGGGTTTTCAATTTTCCAGTGTCTGAATGTCAGAGCAGATTTAAAATTAAATAATGGTTTACAGAAGTTATATAGACTCCTAGAACGACGAGCCAAGTCTCTTCTATAAGCTTATCCTGTTCTGAACTTCTCAGGTACTCGAAATATCCGGCAACGTTCTTGAAAAACGCGCTTCTAAGCGAATGCGCCAATGATGGGTCTGGATTTAACACCAAAGTGTTCAATGGATGCTGGAATGCTTAGACCACAGTAGTTTGCTAACACGCTCTGCATCGACATGCATGACCATAACCAGTCGGAAAGATCCATCCTTATCTCTTCTCTAGATCAACAAAATCTTCCCCACAGGGTCATCGATACGTCGTCTGCAAAGTTTAAAACCATAGCTAGTTCATGAATTAGATTAATAACAACGCGAAATCCTAATTCCATAGAAGAATATAAATTAAATATAAAACAGGGTAATCCGAAATTTAAATATAAACTTTATAGGGTGCAACTTCCTGCGGCTACTTTCTTAGCTTCTTGAATGACTAGTGATGAGAACCTCGTCAGATTAAAAAATAGAGCCAGCGATTTTCCTCTAAAGTCTACGCGGTTAATTTCTCTTAAAGGATGGTGACTAATTGAAATGGGTAACTCGTAGCAGCACATCTGCATGAAAAGGGGCTAAGTGGCTTTTAAACTCAGATAATTGTAGCTGAAAACAAACTAAACTAACCGAACTAGAACTAACTAGCCAGTTAAATTCTAACTCTGATTTTAATTTAATCACCCAAGAAAACATTAAATGTCTGTTCTAAATGAGCCTCCCTTAGTCTGTCTGAAAGTCGAAACATTGGAAAGGAAAACCTCGATACGGACAAGGACTCGGACAAGTAGTCGACACGAAGACAAAGAGACATCAAGAAGACGAACGACTGTGGACATCGGCTCCGAGGAAGACGAAGACGTCGGAACGTTAGCCAAATAAGTGTTTGGCAAGAATTTCGTGTTAGCTTACCAGTGAGAGAATGCATAATGGAAAGAAAACTTTTTAGAGATCTTTATTAAAGTGCTCGTGGCTACCAGACGATGAGCTGTGAGAGAATCCGAAATTCCGGACAGATACTAAAACTGTGTAAAGTCGGATCGTCCGTCCAGTTTATTATGATGACATCGTAGATTTGAGAACATACGAAAACCAGCATCATTAGTGTCGATTTTATTTCTTCGATGGTGGGAGACAGTGTTGTTCTCAGATGACTCTCTCTTTGAAGATGTCTCCTGCCGTCTGCATTGTGTGGAGTTTCTTTTCCTCTGAATATATTCTTTAGATAAATAAAATGCTTCAGCAGAAATATTAATTGGTGATCTTGATACTAGATACTTCATACTTGAATGGCCCGTCCTCACTAGTTATGTGGGCGTCGACGTAATCTCCATTTTTCGGAGATTTGCTGGTTAACACATTGTGGTTCCCTGGAATCCCGAGATCGGCCTGGCCGAAGTCTGCTACAGGTCTTCACCACCACGAGCAGTCGTAGCCCTTGTAGATCAGAGAGATACTTGCCACCATGCGACTTTGATACCAGGACAGTAGTTGATCCTGGTATTGGATAAGTGATCATTCTGCCAACAAACTTTTTTTTTGACATCGTATTAGTCAATAAAATTTCTAAAGAGTAATGCGTTCATACATCTTACATCGTCCCAACTCATTTTTGGCTTCGTCGTATATCACTGGACATAATCGTTTCTCTTATAGCTGAATATTCTGGTATGAGAGAATGTTAACACGAAAAATGGAAAAAAAGAACAACCGTGAGACTTTGTTTTCGTTTTGGACGGAAAAAAGTTTTAGAGATGTGTGGGCAAGTTGAAGCTTAACGTCTACTTGCTGCTCAGCGAATGACCTTATTGACTTCTTCCGTAGATTTTGTGAATCTTGCCTATCTTCTGTTAGTCGTCAAGTGTTTTCTTGTTTTCTTGAAGCTAAGCATTGATTTCAATGCATGTGTTTCCGAAAATGATTTACACCTCTCAACTTTAGACAAGCATCTCTCCGATCTTAGTGAAATTCACTAAGTGACGCGAAAACCATTACAATCCAGCCCTCTGCCAGGTCTCTGCCAATAAGGCTGAAACCATTTTATCCTCCTTACGGAGATAAATCTCAGACCTTCCATATATTAAAAAATCCCGGATGAACATTCAAAAATTCGTAAAACATAGCGCAGTGATGTCTTGTAGTGTATCGCCACCCGTGGTGATGTAATTTCGCCCTCAGTTTTTCAAATTTTCGGTTTGAACTTGAATTTTAGAGAAGTCTGAAAAGGGAATGGTACTTTGTAAAAACTACGAAAATGTTTTAGGTGAGGATCATTCGAAACCTGTCTTTCCTGGAATCGATGACATCCTTAGTATTTTTCAAACTGACCGTCATTGAGCCTCGACACTAATAATCAGTAACTTTCTGGATTACTAAAGTAACATGAGATTGATGAGACGTCTTCTTTGAGGAAAACGAAGATGTCGAAGCGCGTGAGCCGAATAAACCGCTCCATCAACCTCTTGTTAGCTCAATAGCCCAGAAAAATGTATGATGTTCTCAATATGTCGGGAATTCCAGTCATCGAAGAATAATCGGAAGTTGCCAGAAAAAAAACCAGCTTCGTCGCAAATGTGTCAACGAGATGTTTTCTTGTTTTCAACAGCAATCTCAGTCGTCACTACTCTAAGCGGATTGTTTCTAGCAATCTGCGAAGCATTCCAGTGCCAAATCGGTTTTTTTTTTTCGCTTCGCCGTGTTACGATGCTCTTTCACTTTCATTCTTAAAATCCCAATTCACTGATCCTATCGCTCATCGACCATTTAGTTTCAACGTTTTGACCCAAGTGAAATCGATTCGTCTTTTATTTTAATATATCTATTCATTACGTCCTTTTTTTAACTAGCCCAGCTACTATGCATGAGGGATGGTCCACTTGTAAATGTATCGTTTATTAGAGGGTAAGGCCCAAGATGCACCGACCTCAATGTGAGCGTGATAGCGGGGAGGAAGGAATGGACGAGGTGCATTGATCTCAACATAGTTGCTTTCATCAGGCTATATTGCTGCATAAGGCTTTTTTGTAGCTGCTTTTGTATTTGATCGGTAGCTTACTAAACACAATTGCTATTCCAGGCATGCTATGCTCTAAATTAAGAATTTTTTATTTTTTTAAAATTTCATATGACCCGTTTTCACGTCCACTGTACGGATCCCAGTCCTTTCCTCACATCCATTGCCCACGAAGAACTTTTACGCGTGGATTCGGCTGCTGCTTGAGCATTTCGATTTCATCTTGAATGTCGTAGAATGGTGGTGGAGAAATTCTCTCCGGAGTCCTGAGATAGCCGGGCTGGAGCGCTCCGAATTGGATTGTAGAGAGCGATTTTTTCCCAGACAAGTCCGGTTTCAATTTCCCCATCCCGTAGCGATGAAATGATTGGTTGGAGCGGAGCGGAGTCGACCGAGCACTATGCTCGTGATAACGGACCTCACTACCACTGTGCTATCCGCCCCTCTATCATAATTTGTAGACCGAAAAGTGAAGATGAACATATGATTATGAGAATCATGCTATTTTGCTGTTAAACATAAAAATCGCAACCATTTGAAATAACGAACATGTGTTTTCAACGGGCTTTTTTTCCTCCAAAGGTTTGCGACCTTATTTCGTTAGTGGCCGTAAGTAGAAGGACAGGAATTGCTTGAGATCAGGTACAGTAACACCGGTTTCCGGCTTGGCCATGTTCGGATGGCGAAATCGGTGGATCATTTTGTATACGCGTAAGAGAATTCTTATAACCTAACCGGTTATACTAGCAGATACGCCAATAGATAAAAAGCTTAAAAAAATTGTGTTTGAGATGGATTCAAGTTTGGAAGCACTGCTTAGCACACAAGATTCGAGGCCAATTTTTCTAAAACTAGTGGTGATTTTTCAATCACTAGAAATTTTGAGAAGCTGAGAGCTTAATAGATTTTTAGAAGAGTTTTTCCAATTTTAAACAGGTTCAGGATAAAAATTTTCGAACTGTCCTAAGCGGAATTCGATCCTTAAATTAGCCGACGCCAAAGAGAACTACAAACACCAACCATACATTAAGTAACGGTAATGTGTCATGCTTGACGAAATCCCATTTGTTTGAATTTTTTATTTGAAATACAACCCTCAAGCGAAAAAGCTGAAAGAAATATGAGTCATGGGATTTATAAAAACGGAGTTTCAGTTCGTTCTAATAGGATAACTCTAGATTTTAGGCTAAAAGGGAGCGTGTAGCCTAGTTGTCAAAGAGCTCTAGAAAACATATGAGATCAATCCCAGCACCCAAGTCCCAACTAGACATCCATCCTTCGGGGCTCGACAAACTGCTACCAGACTTGTCTCGAGTCATACCACCACTTGCTCGATATATCGGTAGGCCACCGCGAGTCATTGTAAAGGTCAGATATGCATTAACTCACCTCCAAACGATGCTTAATAAAGTTGAATCCATGACGCATTCTTAAGGAATTTATCAACGCTGAGTTTATACTTACTATTATCTTAGGAAAAAAAATCTTAGAAGTCTAGCAGTTCTTATCCCAACCAATAATAAAATAAAAACCAAAAAATAATTAAATAAAAATAAAAAAATAAAATAAAAGTTTAACATACCTTTTATTTTATCCAGCCCACATAAGGTTGGCATAAATAAACATGAATATTTTAAAGGTATTGGAGCTCTAAATATGAGCTGGGATACACTGGTTCAACGTCGGAAGCGGAAATTGTTTTCGCACAAAATGCATTGTAACCAATGCGTGTTAAGCGTTAAGCGCTAACTTGTTCTCCTGGATGCTTATGATGGTGCAGTAGGAAAATGGGACGACATCTAATGTTATGTCGTTACACAGTTCTGGTTTTTCAAGACGTATACGGCAATTTTCTCGTAACTAGAGGATTTGAGAGGTTTAGAAGATGACTGGATTGCAGAAAAGACTTCTACCTATCTTTCCTGGAGTAAGCTTAGTATGTAAGGCGCTATTTACTAAAGGTTCCTATCGCCCATACTAATCTTCTCTGTATTGTTCCAATTTTAGTGTATGTTCAGGAATGGGCGCGTGTGGCGCAGTGGTTGGAGGCACTACTGCGACACACACGTGAAATCGATCCCTGCGCCCATGGCTCACCAAGCCTTTCATTCCTCCAGGGTCGGCAAATTGGTACCAGACTTGTATGGGGCACTGGCTCGATACATCGGCAGGCCACCGCGGCCATTGTAAAGGCCAGATATGCATTCAATCACCTCTAACGATTCTTAATGAAGTCGAATGCATGGCGCATCCCTTAGGGATTGATCAACGCCGAGAGCTTTATCCTTTTATCCTTTATCCTATCGCCCATCATACAAACACATTAGACAGATTTTGGAAGTGTTTTACACCTTATGTTGAGTCCATTTCTGGAATATTTATAGTGCTCCATCCCCTAAACGATTCAAGGGAGAGTCAACTAACAGTCAATGTACCGGTCAATGAGGTCGCTCGAGGAAAGGTATTCTGTGCATTACTAAGTATATAATAATAAAAACTCTTCTTTGGCAAACAATATCTGCGTTGAATATTTTTTGAACGATTACAAAAATTGTGTTGGAAAGCTCTATCTGGAACAATCGGTGGCCGAACAGAAAATGCGTAGTATATGACTCACCTCCGCCAATAATGCCCGGAGGCGTGTGCGTGCTTCATATATGAGTCACCTCAAAACCAGTCAGTTAAACCTTAATCGTAAGAATCATATATGATACAAATCGCGACGTACTGGTTAATAATGAATGTTTATGATGCCGTTAACAGTAAACATAACGAAGACATTTTTACCTTATTGTTAGTTTGAAGCGGAAAGGTGAAGCATTTGACGATGTAAAATTTAACAACAGCTCAACGCAATGATAACTGTATAGTTTCTATTTTAGTTCAGTGGGTGTGGCGCAGTGGTCGGAGGCGCCCTATTAACGATACACAGATGGGAACAATACCCTCGTACGTGGTTCACCAAGCATCCCATTACTCCGGGGTCGAAAAATTGGTACCAGATCTGCTTGGGAGGATAGCAACACTGGGTCGATATATCGGTAGGCCACCGCTAGTCATTGTAAAGGCCAGATATGCATTGAGTTACCTCTATCGATGCTTAATGAAATCGAATGCGTAACCCTCAGGAATTGATCAACGCCGAGAGCTCCTTTTAACATTTATCACAGCTCGGACCAAACTAAAAAGAAAACAAAAAATTGAAAACGGTGAATAATAAAGTGGATCGTGAAGAAATTTTTTAGGTAGGCTTTGCTAAAAATTTCTTTACCCAGTAGATCTAGATAGAAATGATAGTACTGATCATCCTTATCTCTCTCTTAACACGTTCCATCATCACCACCAAATTTTTACGAATTTGAATGCAATGGAAGTTTCAAATGCCTTTAATTGCACGAACATCAGTACTAACAGCAGTATCATGATTATTCTAAGCACTCGCTGTACATCATTTCACTTTCGCCTCTAAATTAGGCGCGGGAGTTGCTCTTCCACGCTTCGATAGTTTGGATTTTTCCTTCTATTTGTGGCTTGGCTAGAAAACCATAAGTAGTTGAATCTAAAAACTCTATGGATTCTCTCAGATTGAAAGCTCAATGGAGCGATGCAATGCGTTTATCACTTGCTTGAATGCTTGCCGCCCATCGTCCTGTGGTCAACCTAGGACCAGTTCTCATCAACTCCAAGGAGGTTTCGGTGTCAATGTGATCGCCGATTTATGTATCGTCTATTTATTATGAGTGTTACAGTATCTTCTCTTTTTCTTTTTTTCGTCTCTTTAGATACAATTTCCGGGTTAACAATGACCTCTTTCTTATATAGAAAAGATTGATTATAGTACATTATTTCATAAGGTACGCTGACCATTTATACCCAGGTTGAATGAAAGTCGATTTACAATGCCCCATATAGTGTTGCTGTCCAGTGCTTTACTAACCGTTTTTCCCTTTATAGACGTGAGACCAAGGTTTGCATATTCGCTTATTCGCTAGCATTCTTATTTATTGCGAAAATATTTGTTTTGTTCCAACAGCTGAAAATTGAAGTACATATATCGCAGAGGTAAACGTGCCTGGAAATGTGCCCGTATTTGTTGGTTCGATCCCGCGCTTTGGGTGGTCAGGCTATCTAGCAATCTGCTGCCTCTCTGAGGTCGGATAATTAGTCTCAAAGTTGCCTAGGAGATAGATATCAAGATATTGAACTTTTGCGAAAATTGATGGGGCTACTGAAAGTTAGTGGATAGGCCAAATATGCATTCAAACCTCTGCGGTGCTACGAATGGAGTTAAATGTGTGGTGCCTCCCCTAAGGGGTTGATCGACACTGGTCACTTTACTATTATAGCTGAAGGTTAGAGGACATACTATATGTTAAGCAAATAGCGTAATGTGTTGGATTTTGATAAAGTAGACAAATATAATGATCATTTGCAGTAACTACTTTAAAAGGGATCAATACCCATTTGTCTAAAAGCGAATGTTGATGATATTAAAGGCGTAACATTGATTATTTTCCGTCTAAGTTCGCTATAGAGTAAAACATTCATTAAATTCCGCTATGCACCAAGAGGGCTTGTGGCGCAATGGTCGGAGGCGCCCTGCAATACACATAGGATCAATTCCCGCGTCCCTGCCCACCAAGCCTTCCATTCCTCCAAGGTCAAATGGATACCAGACTTGTTTGGGAAGATAGCAACACTGGCTCGATACATCGGTAGGCCACCGCGAGTCATTGTGAAGGCCAGATGTGCATTCAACCACTTACAAACAATTAATGAAGTCGAATGCATGGCGCATCCCTCAAAGTTCAATCAACGCCGAGAGCTTACTAGCTTTATGTAGCAAGACTCACTTCTTAGAACATGGCTTCACAACTTGAACATTCCATAGCGCCCATCCGTGATATTGATCAACGTCTTGAAGTCTAGCTACTATCCGCAGTAGTTGAGAACTAAAATAACTACTGTTTTTAATTCTTTTATCCTTCCAGTGTCCAGAAATTAGTATCAGGCCTGTTTGGGAGCATTTCACTCTCTGCACGTCATGTGGAAACTCGCTAGCCATGTATCGCCAGGATTCCAAAAAAAAAAATTGATTCGACCGGCATTCGACGATATTTATGCATGAAGAAGGAAATACGTCGAAGATCGTCGTGGATAACGCATGCGAGGAAACGAATCGAACGCAAGAAAAAGCGCCGGGTCCGCACAATGGCTGCGAAGACGGGTCGTTTAAAAAAGCACGAGTTTAAGGGACCCTAATGGTTTGGCGGCTCGTTGTAACTGGAGGTGTTTATCCTTGATATCGAATATACCAAGTGACGTTCATTTTTCCTGCGAGAATCATCTAAGATAAATGCAGTAACACTTTTCCGTTCAGTAGTTCAGATAAGAGTTAATCGAACCAAGTAGTGCTTACCATTATAGCAAGCACTTGATAATGAAACCATAAATTTCGTTCTGATCAGCGCAAGCTGTGCTAAACCGACCCAGCAGTGTCTCTCGAAATTGGTCTTTTCAACGATGAATTGAAGAAATCATATTAAACTAGGGACGCGTTAGTTCAAAAACGCCACATGATTTGTCAGCGAAATATACGCTTCAGTTAGTAATGTAGGTGTGAAGAATAAGATCGCTTATGACTTTAAATGTTCATTTAGTTTTGGATTTTTTAGGAAGAAGGTGATATCATTATAATACCTTCGGTGTTTTCCTGATCAGATTTATGATAGGTTTGAAGCAAGGCTGAAATCGCTATTCACTCAAACGTGACGTAATTGTACTCGTAGCATGAACGGCGTTCCAAGGCGTTAAAAGCTTCTTGCGAACGACGCTATGTTGTTAACGTCTTGATTACAACGGTAAAAAAACTGTCCGTATGTTGTTGTTCGTTTCCGTGCCACAAAATTTGCCAAATTCCTTATCGATTTTTTTATCCCCGTTTTTTTTGCTCTAAAGAGCTTCCGACTGTAAACTGGACGTTGATGCCATAGTACAGAACAGATGTCCTTTTTATGAGATCCTACTTACGGTTTCTGTTGACTATTAATCGAATCGCAAGAAGTTTTAATGCTTAAACCAGGCCCCTAAACCTCCTTTTCACAGAACTATTTTAGATTTACAAAATGAAGATTGTCCCTTGTGATACTATTGGCAGCAGTTTTGAGAAAGGTACAATTTGTTGTTTTTGTTTGATTTTCTAACGCTCTCAATTTTGACTGAATCTTCTAAATAATATTGCGTTTAAGTTACTCCTAAAACATCTGATTCAACACCATCGTTTTCGACAGTTAGCAAGAGCACAGAGATGATTTTAGGTGCTGGATCACCACGGCTTACAACTCGCTTAGTTTTCACAGCGATACTCTCAGTTCTTGGTGGTGGCTTTCATTTCGGATTCCAAGTTTCGATCATAAATCCGATGTCTCAATTACTACAAAGTTTTCTACTCAAAAACTTTGAAAGGTTAATCCTATTACCGTTGCTATTAGACAAGAAATCGTCAATCTTTTATCTTAATAACACTGCGAGTTTCCGAAAGTTCCCAATGAGCTTTACGTCTTGCTCAGCTGCAAAAACTTATATAGGATCAAGCGCTAGGATTCCCAGAAGCCATTAAGCAACAGACTGCGGGTCGCGTTTCTGTTAAACTCTGTGATACTGCTAAATATATGGTTATCGTGGTGCACTCTGTTCACGTAGAGGAGCAAGTTCTGTGCCGCTAAAATAGTAGAGAATACTCACAAGTGTTGTGACGAACGAAGAGCTCCGTGATGTTTGAGTGTGATGTGTTTAAAGAGACCTTAGTTTGTGAATGCTGGTCGAGCCGAGTTGACGGCCTCTGATGACATGAGCGAAGTCGAGTGTTACTAACGACATGATTTGTTCAGTTGAACGCTGGCTGACGCTTCGGCAGCTTCCTCGTTTTTAGAGCCTGGAGAGGTTAATTCGCCGCATAACGTACTCAGTGAAACACTTTCATAACTACGGCTGAAAAGCTTAATACACAAATTTTTTGTTGTTAACAAACCTCGTGTCTGCTCATCAAGAAAACATTGAATTAACTAATCAATGCCGACGTTGTTAAAAAGCGGGTCTTTGGAAGCCGAGTGTTTTCTTCAAGTAAACTGTCCACGAGTAAGGATGTAACTCGAACTGAGTGGACAAACTGTGCTTGTTAGACGTGAGCGGATGTTCACATGAAGCTTAGCTCTTGCCGTTTCTTGGAAACGTGGAGTAGAACCATCCACTACTTAGGTATGTCTTGTTCAAATGCGGCGTTGATCTTCTTGGTGATTATTCGATGCTACTTTCCCCGCTGTGCCCATGCATTGTTTATACACTAGCTATGAAACGTTCAAAAACGTTCAAGAAAATTCTCAAAAAAAAACTGCATGTTGTTTTCAATGTGAGTAAAGGAAGATAATTCCCACCGAAACTACAAAGCATTCTTTTCAGGAGATACTCCGTTGTTTTGACAGAATCTGAACTAAAGTTGTTATGGTCAACGATTGCTGGCTCACTCTTTCTTGGTGCCGCATTTGGAGCTTATATTATCTCAAAAATCATAGAAATTCACGGGCCAAAACATGGAATTCTGTGCTCGGCATTGGTAAGCTTCTTCGTCTGACCCCAAATAATGCCTTTCTAGAAAATGAAGAATTGAACAGTGCCACGGAACTTTAAGTCCTAGTAATAAATATGTAAAGGAAATAGAGTATAAGGATGATTTGATGAAAGTTTAAGACATGAACAAAACTCGGAAGCTGAGGTGGGTTTCGATCCCGAGGCTTCTCTTTCCGGGGCTCACGTGCTATCCACCACACCAACCAAGGCAACTACTCGTGCTCTCTCAGCAATTTTTTCACTCAAACGAAAACATATGTGATAAATAAGACGAAAATGATGCAGAGATATTTGCAGAACACAGATTCCAGACCAGATTAACCCCGAATCTCAGCTTAACAGGTTTCAATGCTGATTTCTGCTACCCAGATCACCACAATTGACGGGTGATTGCTGTTGTCACGTTAGGTAGAAAACTGGCTGACAGAAGAGCAAACCAAAAGCCTTAGTGGTGAGGTGGGTAACACATGAGCTCCCGGAAAGGGTAATCGCGGCTTTGAAACACACCTGATGCTACGACTTTTGCTCATATCTCACCACTCTTGTATGTTACTCAATACCCTGCCGTGAAGAAAGAATAGGCAGTAAATAAATGTTAAACATTATGAAAATCTAGGAACTATGGTAAATATTAAGGCATCTTCTTCTCGAAGACCCCGTTGGAATATTTTGGTGAGCTGTGGTGAGATGTGGGCACGCATAGCAATGTGGTCGAAGGCTCCTTGCAACGCACACGTGGGATCGATCCACGCGCCCATGGTCCACCATGCCTTCCATCACTCCGGGGTCGGCAAATTGGTACCAGATTTATCTCGGAGCATAACATAGTTGGTTCGACACATCGATAAACCACCACAAGTCATTATAAAGACCAGATATGCATTCAATCACCTCCAGACGATGGTAAATGAAGTCCATTACATGGCGCATCTCTAAGGTATAGGTCAACGCCGAGAGCTTCATACTTTATCCTTTTATGGTGAGATATAGGTTTTCGCAGAAAATTTTCCAGAAGACTAAATGTGTACCAGCAGCTGGCGTTTATTATAATCTAGCTCTTTAACTTAAAAGAAAACAACTGCAACAAGTTATTGCGCAGTAAAGTGGTTTTTGCAAACCACATCAGTAGAACGAAATAAAAACCTGTTGCCAATGAAATTCGTCCTTGTGAGGATAATGGTTTGGAATTTGCAACCATAGACAGAGCTCATGATGACCCATGCGTTTGAAGCTTGAGAGTACATTTCGGAATTGTTTTTTTCCTGAAAGCCTTTTTCAAACATACAGCTTTTCGGCAAATCACACTATCTTCGTTATTACTAAAATTAGGGGCAGATAGCACAGTGATAGTGTAGCTCGTCATCACGATCATGGTGCTAGTTCAATTCTGCTTCAGGCTAACCAAGGCTCTTCCCCCTCTGAGATCGTGGATTTGGTAGCGGACTTGTCTGGGAAAAAAACCACTCTCTGCAGTCCATTTGGGAACGCTGCAGCCCTGCTATCCAAAAACTCCAGGGATAATTGCTCGATCAGACATTCAGAATGAAATGAAAAATCCTCAAGCAGCAACCAAAGCCACACATAGAGTACGTAAAGTTAGAAGATCTTCATGGATGATATGTGCGAAGAAAGGAATTCAATGTTAGAAGTGCTGGTATCGGCACAGTAATCGTGAAGGCGGATCACAAGGTCAAGTTGACGACCACCTACCCGGCCAAACACCTCCATAACCAAACAGAGAAAATACTGAACCAAAATTTTGATCACATTGAACACAGAGTCTTTGCACACTCACCTCTTTCTATGAGTCCTCCACTTAATGTGTTATGTGGAGAACAACCGCACAGTGTTCACATGGAAACGTAACGTGTCCGGCCCATCAGAATAACAGTCTTATACACTGCCCAATATCACGCGTGATAATGAGGCATTCCTCCCAAAAACCTAAACCAATTTTCATTCTAGGTGCTTATGTTCTCTACACCGTTAGCTGGGTTCTCGCACTTAATGGCGTCGCCAGAGTTGTTTATGATCTCTAGACTATTCTCAGGAATTGGAGTCGGCATGGGAACAACTGCTCAAGGCGTCTTTTTAGCGGAAATCAGTCCAGGTGAAATTTTTCTCAAAGAGCTTCGAAGTCTTTCCATTTTTCATTATTCATTTTCTTCAAAAAAAAAAAGACAGTTAATCATCGAGTAATGTGAGCACACGTCAATAAAGTCACCATTCATATCTGACATACGCGATGGCCTCTACGAAGCAGCGTCTCCTCTGCGAAGGATAAGAGCATTACGGAAATGGCTTTAACATGAGACGTTGTTTTATTGTTTTGACAAAAGCGTACCCACAGTTAAGTCGCTTTGCTTTGCTAAATTAACTAAGTTTATCTACGGGTAGACTACTGCTTCCTAAACTAGATGTAAAGCTCGTTTGTGCCTGACAACCTCGAACCGTCTTTTATGTAATCCTTAATCCAGTCATCTCTTATTAATGAACACAGGAAGGCTATACAATGAATCCACCTCTGTCTTAAGGAAAGTATATAGTCGTGTTTGGTCTACAACCACCATCGACCAGGTTACCTAGGATACGGTATTTACTCACAAATGGCTTGGGTGATATTCCAGACTTGAGGGGACAACGAAGTAACACTGTGCGTAAATGAAAAGAATCTTCATGAGATTTATCGAATCTGCCTGGTAACCTCAGCGGTTATAGTTTAGCTTGGATTTTTTCATTGATAAGCTCACACGAGGTTGATAAACAATTTTGTTCTGTCAACAGTTCGGCGTCTTCTTCTTCCTCAGCCTCTACCTGTGGACAAAGACTCGGATAATCGGGTCTGGAATGGTCGAAGACGTCGAAATGTTAGCCGAATAAGGTTGTTTATCGACCTCATGTGAGCTTGTCCACGGAAGAATATATGTTTATTAGTCATATCGAGGTTTAAGGAGAGTCGACTTCGAAATATCGATTAGCTGTCATCACCTCAAGACGATGAAGACTCGACTAGTGTTCTCTTTATTTTTATTTAACCAAGTTTGAGGTTGTCCACGACAGTTACGGCAAATGTCCCGCGTGGCGAATTGATACAAAGTCGAGCGTTCTCCTTATTATCAACGATGAATTTGTCCTATATCACTCCATCATTCTTGCAGTTACTCTCTTCGTTCCATTGTATATCATAAGTTGTTGTAGCACTCCAGGTGACATGATGCAATCGATTTCAGTTGCATATCGTGGTGTAATCAGTTCTTTTGGTGGTTTTGCGACGAATATTGGTTTCATTTTCGCCAGTGCCTTAGGGCTTCCATATGCTTTTGGACAAAAGACATCATGGCCGTATGCATTCTACATTGAGAGCGTACCCTGTTTAGTAAGTGTCACAATTCTTCATAACTATGATACAAGTTTTCAACAGTGGTTCAAAAATAGGAAAATTCGGACAAATTATAAGAAAACATGGTTATATTCGTACATAGGGCGTGTGTGGCTCAGTAGTCAGAGGCGCCCTACTACACAAACGTGAAATCGGTTCCCGCTCCCATGGCCTACCAAGCCTTCCATACCTCCGGGATCGGCATATTGGCACCGGACTTGCTTGCGAGGCTGGCAGCACTGGTTCGATACATGGGTACGCCATCGCGAGTCACTGCAAAGGTCAAATATGCATTAAATTGCCTCCAAACGATGCTATGTTTAATGAAGTCGAATGCATGATGGATTTCCTCATGGATTGATCAACGCCGAGAGCTTTATCCTTTATCCTTTTATCCGTATAAATGTAAATTATGCTCCAAAAAACCATCGTATAAAAAACAGCAAACATTATGAGAACAGAAGTTCTTCCTATTTATTAGGATACATGAATCCTGAAATCTGGCTGGAAGCTATTATCACGTCTAAGACCACATAAAGGATAAAAGGATAAAAGTCTCGGCGTTGATCAATGAAGGATGCGCCATATTTTCGACTTCATTAAGTATCGTTGGAGGTGACTGAATGCAAATGTGGCCTTTACAATGTCCTGCGGTGGCCTACCGATGTATCTAGCCAGTGCTACTATCCTCCTAGATAAGTCTGGTATCAATTTGCCGACCCCGAAGAGGGATGAAAGACTTGGTGAGCCATGGGATCCATTCCACATGCGTATCGCAGTGGTGTCTCCAACCACTGCGCCACACTCGCTTTTCTAAGATACATATTGCATTAAATTTCCTCAATGCTTTCCATCATTATCCTTGCTATATCTAACTGGCTTTGTTAAGACTTTGACACAAAAAGTCTCTAATTTATGAACAATGAAATCAGCTTAAGGGATAAACTCAGTTACTTTCATTTACTATGGTCTTGAATTTTCTCATGGTTACATTTTCAACTACTCTTGGCTTAGTGAGCTAGGATCAAGGAGATGATCCAATGATTTAAGCAGTCATCTTTTACTGAACTATAAGAGTTGAAATATATTTTATCTTTGGTTAAGGTTTCATATGGAGCTGCGAAATATAAGCCATTTCGTTTCTATTTGTTTTTTTTTTCCTTCATTTTTGATGCCCTTGGTGATTAGAGGTATCTCGTTAGGTTTTCTCGCGAAGCTTTCCAATGAAAATCTCAAATTCCTTTTTGACTTCGTTGAAAGCACCTGAAGACGAACTTCATCCTGTAATTCACACCCCAATACCTAAGAACAACCCACTCTCTTGAAGCCTAATGATGCGCTAAATCATTCGGTGGGATACGGAGTACTGTAAAAAAAAGTGTTATGCCGGTCACATTAGAAACATTTCAGAAATTTTTACTACCACACTTGATCAGCTATTTCAGCATATCGGTACGTATAATAACGTCTAGCTTTCGGTGTTATCTACAGCTATGGACAACATCTAAATTTTCCCTACTGTGGACTGCATCGAGCTTAATTCGCATCGTCTGTGGCATCGTCATCATCGCATCTATCATCGTATCACTAACTTAAGTACTGTCCAAACTATGTTAAGGATAACGTTTTAGCATTCGAGCCACATATTTAATGTAGTCACCATGTGTGAAATCTGCTACCACCGCTAACAATGATGGTGCAGGAAATAAATGAATGGGAAATATGGTGAGGGGCTATATTTCTTATAAAGACTGGTCGCCGATGTATCCATGTATTGCAAGGATGTATTGCGTAACTCGCTATTTTCTTAATTAGCACACAGGATCTTATTATATAATGCTTAATCGCATGAACTAACGTTTAGTCGAATTTGGCCTTCTTTAGAGCCCGGAAAGGTCAAGTCACTCGCAACCTAATCAGCTAAACACCTCCATGACCTCAACACCTAAAAAAACAGGGCACTTAATTTTCAATCACATTAGATGTGAAACCACTTCTTCATTCACTCACCGCTCTCACATATGTATTATGTATCATTAGCATTTATTTAATTGTATAATAATTCACAATTTACAATTGTTTACCGCCTATCGTGGCTAGGTGTTCCTGAGTGTTGAACTGCGATGCATAGAGGAGGATTCATCACCCGGCAAGGTCTCCCAAGCTCAGAAGGAGACCGGCGTTTCCATCGGGAAGCCTAGCTAAGAGTAAACCATTACCAGGATCCACCACCGTCCAAAGTCGCATGTTGGTAAATCTCCCTCTGATCCACAAGGGCAGCGACTGCCTGTGGTGTTGCCGACCTCCGGCAGATTTTGGCCTGGCTGACCTCGGGATTCCAGGGAGCTACAATCCCCTAAACCAGCAAAACTCCGACAAAATGGAGATTATGCTGGAGCCCGCACAACCATTGAGGACGGGCCATTCGGGTATCCAAGTGAATAAGTATAATGATACATAATGAATTCTAACAATGCTTAGATCTTGGATCGCCCGCCTTCACTAGTTGCAATGGCCCAGCAAAATTGCCGTTTCCTTGGAGTCCCAAAGTCAGCCTCGTCCAAGCCTTTCTCAGGTCGTCACCGCCACGAGTAGTCGCCGCCTTTGTAGATCAGAGGGAGATTTGTCACCAAGCGGCTACTTTGATACCAAGACGGTGGTGGATCCTGGTATTAGTTTACTCTTCGCTAGGCTTCCTGATGGAAACGTCGGACTCCTTCTCAGCTGGGAAAGCCCTGTTGCAGGGTGACCTTCCCGCTGCATTTCGCAGCCCGATACCCACGAATGCGTCCTAACCACGATGAGGCGGTAAACCGTTGGGAGTGTTTCATATAATATATAATACTATTAATTATTAGCAAATTTGACAATTGGTTTGCATTTGTTTCCGTTTTATACACTAAAGGAAGATCCTGATAACAGATCCTGATCGTGATGAACGTCGCCTGGTTCCGCGACAGTCCGGTGTTTCTACTTCGACACGGCAATGAAGCGATGTCACATCAAGCACTGGTCGCCTATTGTGGGCCGGATGCTGGGCGTTATGAAATGGAACGAGTAGTCGACGAAGTGAAAACCTACAACACAAATCTCGATATTGTATGGGAAAGGTAAACAACTACTCCAGTCTTCTATTTACTGCCTTATCTTTTTGTTTTCACTATTTTACTAGCATTCCTCCCAACGGTTTACCACCTCGTCATCGTGGCTAGGAGGTGTTCCTGAGTGCTAGATTGTGATGTACAGTAGGGAGATTCGTCTCACCGGCAGGGTCTCCCATGCTGAGAAGGAGTCCGGCGTTTCCATCAGGAAGCCCAGCTAAGAGTAAACCAATACCAGTGTCCACCACCGTCCTGGTATCAAACTAGTCGCATGATGGCAAATCTCCCTCTGATCCACAAGGGCAGCGACTGCCTGTGGTGGTGCCGACCTCTGGCAGATTTTGGCCTGGCTGGCCTCGGATCTCCAGGGAACTTCAATCCCTAAACCAGCAAAACTCCGACTTAAATGGAGATTATGCTGGAGCCCGCACAACCAGTGAGGATGGGTCGTTCAAGTATCAAGTATTTTACTATCATTACCGTATTTTTTCGTTGATCGCCAAAACTCCAACTGCAATGACGTTTTATAATAGCTTTGTGCTAGCTAATTAACGCAATAGGATCTTCCTATACGTTTGTTTTCTAAAGCTTCAGCCTCCTTTGTTCTATTCAATAAAGCTGAAGACTTACATAGCGAAGAGGAATGATCTATTTATACTGTTCTACGCGAAGGAATATGCTTGGAAGTATAACAGAATCATTTCGTTGTGATTATAATATAACCAGGTGGCTTAATTAAGAAAATTAATGGCGACATTAACGTTAACTGTCAATTGCTGTTGAATGTTCTTCATTCTAAAGTAAAAAAAAAAAAATGGAAACTGTGGCGCAGTGGTCGGAGGCACTCTGCAACAAGCATATGGGATCGATACCCACTCCTCTGACCCACTAAGCCTCCCATTCCTCCGGGGTCGGCAGATTGGTACCAGACTTCTCTGGGAGGATAGAAGCACTGGCTCGATACATTGGTTGACCACCGCGAGTCACTGTAAAGGGCAGAGATGCATTCAATCACCTCCAAACGATGCTTAATGAAGTCGAATGCATGGCGCATCCCTCAGGGATTGATCAACGCCGAGAGCTTTATCCTTTGTCCTTTTTTATACCCTATGAAAATCAGGCCATTCTGTAGAAGTGGATCGGCATGGATCGCGCTTTGTATCATATTTGCTGTATTTTTTTTTTATCCTTTTTCGTATGGCGTACTGCTTCATCACAACTGAGGGTTCTTCTTGCATGCCGAACAACAATGGAAGGCAATGAGTTCATCTAGGTGGATCGCGCTTTGTATCATATTTGCTGTATTTTTTATTTTTTTTTATCCTTTTTCGTATGGCGTACTGCTTCATCACAACTGAGGGTTCTTCTTGCATGCCGAACAACAATGGAAGGCAATGAGTTCATCTAGGTTTATTTCCTCAGCGAGTTGTCCCAAGGTGATGAGGATCTAGACATTTCAATCTTTAAGTGCGGCTAAAGATAAACCAAAGTTTCCAAGAATCGCAAACCATTCGGGAAGAAAGCTAACCAAAGCGTAAGAAATTTCCCTTTGCCTTACCAGGTTTACCAGCCTCCTGAAACGACGATTACAGGTTTCTTAGGACTCGAAAGGAGATTTTTGCGAAATCGCATCATAACTAGGCATATATTAAAGTTACTGGGTCCAACCACAAGGTGGTTAGTGTAAGTAGGTCACGTCCCAGTAGGCGAGAAGGCATTTGCTACATTCGACCGGAATGGCAGGTAAGAAAATTCGGATTTCGCAAATTAGTTAGCTCTTAGTGCTCATGAATGACGCATGTTTGTCAGTTCATTTTGCTTTGATAAACCACCTGAAAGTACTTTTTGTTGTTTCCAGCACGACGCTCTACCTGATGGTGAGTTTTGACTAAGTTCTTCAGTTATTAAAAGACTAAAGAGGTTGCTAAAAAATTTTTCTCCGGCTAAAGTGCCGCCATCTTCCAGGAATGTCCACGACGTGTTGAAAATCTTTAGTCTCCGTCTAAAGTGTTCGTATCTTACTGGTTTCGAAGTTTTACATTCCCATCTCTAGTGCATGCAAAACTTCCTTATATTTCTCACGACCGATCTTCTACTAATCTTGGCACTGATCATATAATTCTCTGTATTCTTCTTGAGCAAACACGAAGTGCTATTTTATTCTTTATTCAAGAACAAGTTGATGTTTGGCTGGGTAGATTGCTGTCAGATTGACCTTTCTAGGTTCTGAGGAAGGCGAAATCCGCCGAAACGTCAACTTTTCCGTCAATGAAGAATAAAGTGTCACCTATTTATATTTGTTTGTCTATATATTTATACGAATTACTGAAGTGGAAAGATCTCACAAATGTAGATTTCTTGGTCTCTTTAAGGAACTCTATGTTTTAGAACAGCTCGTCGTGCATTAATGCTCTCCGTAACACTCAACGTCGTCGTGTCCTTTAGGTTTGTTGATATTTCAATTGTGTCTATCACTTGGAACGTTCAATTTACTGTATTAACTTTATAATGCCTACGACATTTTCATCGAAATAGACGAGTTTTCCCATGTACACTGAATGCATGCTAGTTTTCCTCCATCTACTACTTTCCTAACAGAGGACGGCACACACATGTCCTCATGTATGGGAGGAAGTTACGAACCAACCAGCGATACACCTTGCTAGATGATTTTAGGTAGGAATCGTCCTAATGTCATCGAAGCAGCGAAAAGAACCGCGAAAAGTGGCTCCACACAGAACCCCGAAAATGTGCACTGTGTCAACAGTGTGCTTACGAATTCTTCCTGAACATCACAAACTGTTTTACACAGATCCTTACCGTTTCAGTGGTATTTTGGCTGTCTCGTTCTTTGGTACATTTCTATTGCAATCGATCGGTTTTACTGAACACTCAGCACCACTGGCTAATTGTTTGTCCGGTCTTTCTGGTACGTTGGGTGCCACGGTGAGCACATTCGCTGTGGACCGGGTAAGTTTTCGCTCTCTTGCCATCCTTATGTTTTTTACCGAATTGTCATTGTAATCATTTCTACACTTTACAGGTTAGCTTTGATTATTACTGATTTCATTAATGCTTACTTCAGATTGGCCGCCGTGCCTTAGTGTTGGGTTCGTTGCTGCTCTTGGCAGGGGTGAATACCTTAATGATGGTGCTCGTCTATTGTTTTGATGCAACCAAACAATCGTGGATTGGATGGTGTTTCTTGCTACTATTCATTGCCTTTTTATTTCTTTTCAGGTAAGCTCTATCGTTTATTTCTTATGTGCTGTTTACGATACATAAGGTAGGGGGCGTGTAGTGGTAGTAATGCCACTCTTTACGAGCAGAGCAGTGGTTCGACCGTAGTCCGTGGTTGCCAAGCACATCGTTCCTCATGGGTTAGAGAACTGCTGCCAAACTCATCAACGATCGACTAGCCCCATCCAAGCCACGAGGAAATGCTAGCACGGCTGTTTCAGGATTCCAGGGAGAATCGGCTCGATCATTACTTAACGGTATCCACAAACGATGCCAGAATCTTCAAGCATCATTCGAATAGGCACAAAAAAGTTCAAAGATCTTGGTGTATGGTGAATTCAAGGAAATGAATCGAATGAAAGAAGTAATGGAACCTGCACAGTGGCATACACAGTGGCATACATGTGGTGTCGAGTCATGTGAAGAAAATTTATGCTGTATAGCAGAATCCTTCCAAAACTTTTACGGTCATCTAGGGTTCAACGTAAGGTTCTCGATAATCATGACATGAAAGTTTCCATGAAAACTTTCTACAACACACTAAGCAATAAAACGATAGTTAGGAAGATACGGTGACGATCTTACCTACCAGTTAGAATGGACATATCATCTATAGCACTACCTAAATAATACATACGTGTGTTCCTATAGGGCACAAGATATCGTTAAATGATGAAGGTTTATAGGGAATATGCTGCAAAATGCAAAACCAATGTAGCAAAAATCGACAATTAATTCAATGCCATGGAAACGAAAATACATATGAAACGAAATTTGAAGCTTTCGGATTCGTCAGGAATGAAATAGTACTACAAAGGTCGCTATTTGTAATGGTTAGAGGTGTCCTAATGCAGTCGAATGCACGTTACTTCCCTATTGAATTAAATTACCAGGAAATTAAGCTTTCACTTCTCCAGCTAGTATTTTCAGTGTTGGCATCGGTCCAACTGCTTGGTTTCTTGGCGCCGAATTGGCGCCAGCTGGATGTCGGGCTCGAATGCAATTCATGAGTGTTGCCGCACAGTTAGTTTTCTAAAAAACCATGAGTCCCAGCGTTTTTCCAAATGAAAATAATGTTTTTTCAGTTTCTAGCAGAATGTTATCTTCATGTGGTCTTTAAAGTTTAATCTTAACGTGGGATTCAGATTGATATTTTTCTTTCTTTCCAAGATTTTCCCAGACCGTTTATGTATGCTTCACGACTTGTTTTACCAAAGTAATATATTTAGATATGTGTCATGCTTCTTTTCTCCGATTGTCTACTACCCGTTACATTCTTCAATTGGAGCGTTGTCATTTCTTGTATTCATTATTCCACTCACCTTAGCCGCTTTCTATTTTCATCGGTGGGTTCCGTTTTGTAAATACCTTTACATTAAAAATTATTATTTATTAAGGGGCAGATAGCACAGTGGTAGTGATGCTCGTCATCACGAGCGTGGTTCTAGTTTGATTCCGCTCCGGGCCAACCAACTCTCATCCCTCCGAGGTCGAGAAATTGGTACCGCACTTGCCTGGTAAAAAGTCACTCCCTACAATCCAATTCGGAACGCTCCAGTCCGGCTATCTCAGAACTCCGGGGAGAATTGTTCGACCAGCATTCTACGACATCTACGATGAAACGAAAATCTTGAAGCAGCAACTGAATCCACACGTAAAAGTTAGATCTTCGTGGACAATGGATGTGAGGAAGCAAAAATGTGAAAAGTGCACAGTAGACGTGAAGACGGATCAAATAAAATAAAAAAATTAAAAATACTGTTGGTTCTTCATTTTTGGAATTCAAGATTTCTTAGCACCACTCACTTCAATTCATAAATTCTCAGTCTTAGGAAGAAATTTCTATAGTTTAAACCGTACAGTCACAGTGTTGTCTGGCTATCGTCATAGTAAATAGAATGAGTACGACATTTTCAGCCATTTGCCCGAAACAAAAGGACGTACGACCACGGAGATCACAGCGATGCTTAATGGCAACACATCATTGAAATAATAGCTTAAGTTTGTAAGAATATATAATTATAAAAATATGCAGCTTTTGTAAACAACCAACTTTTCTTATAACCTCATAAAGTATACACATATTTACCAAATAGCACCTATAAAGATTCTGTTATTAGAAACCATGTACTTACCGTGAGAATCTAGCGATTAATTCACATCTGCTATTATTGACAATAGAGCCAAGCAGTGACAGTGACAGTAACAAACTGCCCATAGGTACCTTTTGCCAAGTTCAATAAAAAATGGGACAAAAAGATAAAAAGGATAAAGCTCTCGGCGTTGATCAATCGCTGAGTGATGCCCCATGCATTCGATTTCATTAAGCATCGTTTGGAGGAATGCATATTTGGCCTTGTATTATTTATTACTTTTCTGCCTTTTATTATTTTTTTATGGCGGAATATGATTGAAATGCAACCACTGTTAACGCTGAGATTCATTAGTGTTTATGAGTCAGAGAAAGTTCTTTCTAGACAGTTTGGTACCTATTTTCCGAAGCCGGTGCGGTGTCGAACCGGGACGTCGGACGCATTAGAAACCTCTAAAAGCTCTCGGCGTTGATCAATCCCTGAGGGATGCGCCATGCATTCGACTTCATTAAGTATCGTTGGAGGTGACTGAATGCATATCTGGCCTTTACAATGACTCGCGGTGGCCTGCCGATGTATCGAGCCAGTGCTGCTATCCTCCAAGACAAGTCTGGTACCAATTTGGCGACTCCGAAGGGATGGAAGGCCTGATGGGCCATGGGCGCATTTCACGTGCGCGGCGCAGTGGCGCCTTCAACCACTGCGCCACACGCTCCCTGTCGGACTCATTATTAATCCTTATTAATCAAACAGACTCCATTTATCAAGCGGTAACAGTATCCATAGAAGCAGTGTCATACGCAGTGTGGCCCATTTGTAAGTCAGTAAACGACGGAATTTTGAAGATCATCAAAAGAAAGTGCTATTTCTTTGGGTGAACCTACCGACTACCATACAGTTTTCTTCGGATAGAGTAATGGATTCTTCATCTGAGCTGGCAAGCAATTCGACAAGTTTTTAAAATACTTCTATATTTGGCTCATACCGTTCCTTTTCCACTATCGTTCCATGAAATAAACAAAATATGCAAAGAACTGGCTAAAGAAAAAAAGGCTAAAAATGATATTGCAACAAAAATCTTTCAAACACATTTTCTGACCAGCGATCCAATTACATGAAACGGTGGTAAAGAATTCTTAGAGGGCGCCCCATTCTACACCGGTAATGGTTAACCGTTTAATTATGGCCGATGGATACTTTTTCTTTGTTCCATGCTGTAATTTCAATGTACGGAGATGTACTCTTAGCAGGATAACTGAAGTTGATAAGCTTTACACTTCTAATAAAATCTCAGATTACATGTAAACAACGGCATGAACAGCCTAATCCGGAAAGAAACATAGCCGTAGCGTGGAGAAACATCTAATTCAAGATCATCGACAATTTCTTGTGGTGATCACGAAAACACCCTGGCATGGGTTATTCATGCCTATGTAAAAAAAAGCTCAACAAAGAAGAAACATACCACCTAAATGGATAAAATGAGCGACTATTTATAAAGTCACAACGTCAAGTGTTGTGGAAGTGATCTCGAAAACTGTTAAAAACCAAAATGTCGCTCTTACATCGTCAAAACTAAATTTTTGAACTAAAAAAGATGTGATGTGGATAAGAGCAGAGAAAGTTGTCTACTCTACTGGAGCCCATGGTTTAAGAAATTCCATTCTATAGATATTTCCATAAAAAGCTGGATAAAAATGGTCGTTAAGATCGAACGGTGATTTTGGCTGCATTCGGCCTCGTAGAGGTGATTGAATGCATACACGGCCAATACAACCACTCTCGGTGGCCAACCGATGTATCGAGCCAGTGCTGCTATCCTCCCAGACAAGTTTGGTACCAATTTGCCGAGTGCGGAGGGATGGAAGACTTTGTCGGCCTGGGCGCGAAAATCGACCTCATAGGTACTTCATTGTGCTTCCGACCACTGCGCTACATTCGAGGCTGTGATGTATAATACTGTGAAAAATACAAAACACAAAACACTAGAACGCGTAAAATAGTATCAAATGACGCAGCTTCCAAAATATAGGGAAATCGGCGTAGTCTAAATGATGATTACCGTCAACTACTTGAATAATATCATAAATACTAGAAGAACAGCCCTGAAGCCATTCCCAAGACGGACTTTCTGTTAACCTCGGCATTAATTGATAATTCGAAGTTTTCCTTCAATAAGCAGATACAAGGTTGTTATTATAGAATTCATTTGCATACAATAGCTGATGTTTCGGCGGTTTCGCCTTCTTCAGAGCCTAGAAAGGTCAAATTGAGATGCGACCTACTCAGCCAAACAATTCCATAACCCGAGCAAACAAAACTTAACAAATAAATTTGTATTCGAAGAAGAAAGTGCTTCACTAAAACACCTACCGTTTATCTGTTGCAAGTATCTAAGTCAGTTGGTGGATCGAGGCCACACAGAGTACTACATGAGCGAAGAATGTGCCTGTGTCAGGTCATTGGATAAGCCTGAGGTATGGTGCCAGGTCATGCGTGATAACAAGACACTCCTCCTTGCGGTTCATTTTTGAATTTCTGGAATTGATCCGAAACGCTTTAAGAGTTTTACGCGCCGATGTTTTCGATTCGTGCGTGAGTATAGTGACTCCTACTTCAAAATCTTCTCCGTTGAGTTCCTGCATCCTTTGCGCGCCTATTGGAGTGTTTGGCTCCAATTTAGATTTACCGACTAGGTGTTCTTTTATGCTAACGCAGAGCGGTCCACCCGTTTCGTCAACGTATTCATCCCCGCACGCTTTACAAGAGAGCAGATAGACAGTACCCGAGCTCATGCAATCACCGTTTCTACCGTTAGGGCAAATTATACAATTTTTTGTTATACTTAACGGTCATATAGGCGGTTGCGAACTAGTTGGCGTCTTAGAGTGTCCCATGGTATTTCGATCACTCTTATGGCATTCTCTAGACCGATCCTTATTAAGTAACGTCTTATCACCTGTATCACCTGTAGTCCCGTTGATCGTCGAGTGACTCGAGCGGGCGCCAGTAAATCCTCCATTTTTCCGCGCGAATAACCCCCTATCCGCCACCTGGGGACGAGCCACGTAGCCTCGCGACTAACCGGCTCGAGATCCCTCATATGAGGGAGATCCGTGGATAAGAGCAGTAAGAATATACTGGTCCTTCACCTCCCCTCATCCTTCACACACTAATATGGCGCTTATAATACGTTTCGAACTGCCGCAAGCGTGTGCACAGGTAGAGAGCAAAGGAAATAATCCTGGAAACTGGCGCACCGAATAGCCATTTCAAATGGTTACGAAACTGTAGTTTCTCGGCATAGGCATAGAGGAAAAAACTACGCCCCAAAGCGAGAATTCTAGCGAAAACAAGTCCCTACATTTTTTTAAGGTACATGAATCTGTGGAAGTATTTACTCCGCTGACAAACACATGGGTCGAGATTAGTTATATGCCAGCTCCTCGTTCAGGTAGTTATTCTAAACTAACTACCTAAGTTTAACTTATTATTTACTGCCTACTCTTTTTAATGGCAGGGTATATTTTGAAATATAACTTCAACGATGCTGAAATATTTGCAAAACTCTGGACTGCAGGTTACTCGCCGGAAAGGACAATAGCGCTTTCGTTCACCACCGCAGAGACCTGCGGTCATGAGTTTTGCAAATATCTGAGCATCATTGAAGTTGACTACCCAATTATTTTAAAACTTGATTCCAGTTTCGTTAGAAACGGATTAAGTTGGCAGTCGCTTTGTAATTGCAATTATTGTGTAGCAGTTTCGAAGACCAAGTCCTATTAATCTCGGCATTGATTGATAATTCATTGTTTTTCTTTGATAAGCAAACACGAGGTTCTTCATAGGTATAGAGTAAAAACCACGCCCCAGAACGATAATTCTAGCGAGAACAAGGCTCTGTTCTTCTTACCATTTATTTTAAAATGAAATAAGTGCGGCTATAAGACGATGCTTAACAAGGGCCCGTCCAGCGAAATGCGTAAGAGTGATAGAAATACCACCGGACACTTTAAGACGCCAACTAGTTCGCAACCGCCTATATGACCGTCTATGTTCAAAGGAAAAACTGCATAATTTGCCCTAACGGTAGAAACGGTGATTGCATGAGCTCAGGTACAGTCTACACGATCACTTGTAAAGGATGCGGAGACGAATACATTCGCGAAACGGGTAGACCGCTCTGCGTCCGTATAAAAGAACACCTAGTCGGTAAATCTAAATTGAAACCAAACACTCCACTAGGCGCGCATAGGATGCACGAACATAACGGAGAAGATTTTGAAATAGGAGTCACTATCCTCATGCACGAATGGAAAACATCAGCGCGTAAAACTCTTGAAGCGTTTTGGATCAATTCCAAATATCCAAAAATGAACCGCAAGGAGGAGTGCCTTGTCATCAGGCGTGACCTGACGCCATACCTCAGGCTAATCCAATGACCTGACACAGGCACAGTCCTCGCCCGTGTAGTACTCTGTGCGGGTGCTACCCACCAACTAACAGATACTTAGAACAAATAAAGGTAGGTGTTTAAAGGAAGCTGTTTCTTCTGCGAATACAAATTTATTTGTTAAGTTTTATCTGCTAGGGTTATAAAAGTGTTTGGCTGGGTAGATCGCATCTCAATTTTACCTTTGTAGGCTCTAAAGAAGGCAAAACCGCCGAAACATCAGCTATTCTATCCTAAAAAATTTTATAGTAACAACCTCGTATCTGCTTATTGAAGAAAAACATCGAATCCTGAAGCCATCCTCAAAATGGTCTTTCTTCACCTAAGCTCTCTGGAGAAAACGAAGAAGAGGAAGAAAACGAGGAAAAGCATCTGCTTACCTAGTCGGACTTCTTTATGATAAATCTTGTGAAGTGCTCATAGTTCTAAGAAACTTCACGTGATCATTCCTCACGAAGTCGTCACACATGGTGGTAGTCCAATTAGAGTACGGCGATCTGTGCGAGTATCACCATCTGCTTAGTAAATAGTTTTCAACTGCAAATGCACTTCGTCGATATGAACTACTTTCGAACCACCTGCGAATCGTGCTAGAGGATGCTACCATATTGGTGCTGTCTGTTATGCTCTTATTGTCGTCAATTAGTCGTTGTTTCCCTTAAAAGTGTTCTGCAAGTCGTACTTTTTTTCACTGTCTTCAATCAAAACCACCGCCTATAAGTGATTTGCTCGGTGCATTAGGGTTACATACACCATTCGACTAAACATCCCATACTTAGTTCAGTGTACTGACATTTAGTCCATAAACTTCTTATTTCGTAGCGAGGATAAAGTGGTTTACATAAGTCTCAGATCTGTTCTTCCATCTTGTACGTGTCCTCTTTCGATAAGACAAGCATCTTAGCATCTGGGTTTCACGCTCACCCGCTTTTGTGTATTAAGTGTGGGCAACGTCTCAGTAACGATCATTCTATCATTACGTGAAGATGTGCACAAACTTCTAGGTGACTGAAATATTCGCACTCTCCACTGCATAATATCTCGATGTTGAAAATGTTACCTGAAGCTTGATAAGGATAAAAAAATGAAGGATAAAGCTCTCGGCGTTGATCAATCCCTGAAAGATGCGCCGTTCATTCGAAAGATGCGTTCATAAGTATCGTTGAAGGTGATAGAATTCATATCTGGTCCGTACAATGTCTCGCGGTGGCCTACCTATGCATCTAGTCAGTGGTGCTATCCTCCCAGACAAGTCTTGTACCAATTTGCCGATCTCGGATGGATGGAAGGCATGGTGGGCCAAGCGGGCGCGGATCTATCCCATGTGTGTATTGCAAGGCGGTTCCGACCACTGCGTTACATGCACCCCAAGCGCAAGCCCACTAGAGCTCATAAATTTCTAGCCGCACTTGAAAATGCCAGTTTCAAAAGTCGTTAAGTGGCTTAAATATGTGGCCGTCGTTTTCTATTCTATCGAAATTCGTTGCCAAGTCGTATTATATGCTTATTGGAAGCTCAGTGTAAACGTAAAGCAAAAAAATTTTGTGAAATGACCACTTTCTCATTGTTGGGCTCGCTCGGCATAAGTGAGCAGTGGCCATTCAAGTATCCTAGAAAGTAAAACCGATTTGCTTAACTTCGGCATGAAGAATCAATACTTTCTTAAGTGATTAGGCTTACGTGACTTATATAGCTATGAGTGAGGATACTTCATTCGAATGGTGTTCCAATCCAGAATACTCGACTTGGTACAACAAAGAAATGGTCTAGTAGCAGTGGGTAGAGGTGTACGCAAAACATATGTGGTCATCAGTTCGATCTCATACCCTAGCTGACTAAGTATTGCATACTGCCTCGGTGAGCAAATTGGGCCAGACCTGTCTGGAAAGGTAAAAACACTGACTTGATCGAATAGCCTAGCGTAAGCCACTGTATAGGCCAGATGTGCACCCATTCACCTTAACGATGCTTAATGAAGTTTAATTCATGGTGTATCCATTGGGGAGTGATCAACGCCGAGAGCTGAGTTTCTACTACAACGAAGACCCACATCGCGAAAACGAACATCTGTAGACAATCCACTCCAATAAATAACACGGATCTGAAGAAAACGAAGACGCCGGAACGTTAGCCACGATACTTTCCGTAGCAACCACGTGTTAGCTTAATAATCTAAGAAAATATCTGAGAAAGACGACCACAATAATGCTGAGATATTTGCAAAACTCAGACCCCAAAACAGGCCAGATTCATGTGGGTAACGCTCCCGAGAGTAGAGGATTTGTTTTTTGAGGGGAAGGGAGTTGAATGGTTTCGGGTTTGATTCCTGCAAATATATAAGTAGTATTGTTGTTATATTTCATGTAATACACAGCCATGGAAAAATAGAAGGCAGCAAACAAAAAGTTATCGATTACTTACGAAAGTATCCAATTTCTCCAGTACGGTTCGATTCCTGTAGAAAACATGGCCTACTACTGGATTAGAACCTATAGACGAAATGAAGAGGAGAACAAGGTTCACTGTATTCATTACTCAAGATAATTTAGAACTTAACAAAACTGTTACACGGAGTACGAATCGATTATCGAAGCTTGTGGAAGGAGCTGTTTATTTCCTGCGCCGTGGATAAAAAACTGTCCTAATCGTTATTGCCGCGAAGGGTATAAGGCTCGAATATAATGCGATCCAGTTCGAAATAGCATCATGGCCGTTTTTTGTGTTCGTGTTCCTAAATAATTTCTGTTTTCACTTCTGTTAGGTTAAAAATGAGAGCTGAAATGGGCATATGAACTGTTTCACTTGATTATTATTTGGTTAGGTCATTTCTTACACCGAACTTCCCCTATTTTGAGCGGCAGTATCCTTGAGTATTTCAGATACTCCAATGATGAGGTGTTCAAGGAAACATAAAAGGTACACTTTACATCTCGAAACATTGATAGAAGATGTGGATGAGGAAAGGACTCGTTCAACGTGTCAAACTGCCGAACGATGTGTATGGCTTCTTTCAAATTTGCCAGCATGAGATAGGAATTGTTACCATCTGATTCTAATTATTTATTACCTAACCTTAGATTGTTCAGGAATCAAAGAGAAAAGTTATTCGGGTAAGTAGTCGGAGGAGGAACATTCCCGAGTTGGATGTCGATGAAACGGAGAGAAAAAGCATTGATGCAAAACTCCAGTATATCCTTAGTGACTATCCATCCTTAGTGGAAAAGGCTTGTCGTAATGAGAAAGGACAGGTGAATATGATTTAGCGCTGTTTCTGTGTTTTTGCTTTTCCTTTCCGTTGATCAGGTTGCGTCTGTCTATTTTGTTCGATGAGAGCAATTGCATTTGATAAATTTAACGAATATCTGTTCAAGAAATCCCTTATCAAGCAACTATGGTCTGATCATGAGGAAGTGGTAGAGAAATGTGACATCATTGTCTTACGTCATGCTCTTTGGGAATCGTCGTTTCTTAGCTGTTTAGAGGGTAAGCTGTGTAGTACCGTTGGGAGAGTCTATGAAAAATCATTAGTTCCAGCCTTATTAACAATTTTGCATTTACGGGGTATTTTTATCGTTTTGATTCACAAATGTTTCTTTTTTCGTACAGGTATACGTTTTTGTGCGTACTCTGTTAGAAAAATTGGAATCCGATCGTCATTCCTGCTTATGAAGAAGATGGTTCTCAATGATGCCTCAGTGTTCGTTGTTTATTTCGCCTTATTTCGTTCCTGTTGAGTTTTTGTTAAGTCTCTGTCCAGATTACTTACGTGGTTGCTTGGATGGCCCGTCCTCACTGCTTGTGCGGGCCCCAGCATTTTAGGCAGTCGCCCTTGTGGATCAGAAGGATATTTGCCACTATGCGACTAATTTGATGCCAGGACGATAATAGATCCTGGTATTGGTTTATTCTTACCTATGATTTCCCTGTGAAAACGCCAGACTCCTCACCTTGTGACACCCTGCAAGGAAGATTTTACACCCCGCTGTGCATCACAGCCCGACACCCAGAAACAACTCCCAGCCACGATGAGCCGATAGACTGTTGGGAGAAAGTCTAGATTATTCGCATTATTGTAATATAAAATGCATTGATGCGTGCTTGTTGGACAAATTACCCGTACAGTGTTTTGTTTTTCAGTGCAACTTGTAACCACCTTGGTCAGGTTGTGTACAATAGCTGGCTGATGGCTATAAAGGAAGAAGACAACGAATTGTTGAAGGAAATTGAGACTGAAATGATTACGGGTACAGTTCACGCAGCTCTCATGATGCCTATGAATCTTTCAAAGAAGTTCTTGCATGTGGGAATTTAGGAATAGATGTTACACGCTTATTTTCAAATGATATAGAATTCGCTCTTAGATTTTGTCCGCGTTTTCTGGACCAAATGTGAACAAAGCGAAAGCAGATGGAACTCTTGTTAGATGCTTCGAATCTACACTTTGGATCGGTCTCGAAGCAAGTACCCATGTTTCTACCTACGTTTCTCAATGAAGCTTTATCTGATTTTTTTAGTCTTGTAATGACTATGTTCGCTACGCTGCTTCGTCAATCTTACTCGGATTCTATCCACTCATTGATGATGATGATTTTGTAGGTTTTTCGTCATCTGTGCATGTATATTTTACACTTTTAGTAGTTACTGAAAGTTTTAATGATTCTATGCAGTCATATAATTGACTAATTGTCTTATGCTTGCCCAAGGTGTACTATATATTCCAGGTGCGATCGGATTGTCTTTACAAGCAGCACACAATCATGATGAGCATGTTGAAAGATGACTGTACAGCTATACGAACGATTGCAGCTAAGAAGGTAAATGTGTTTCATCCCTCCACCCAAGTACTTATTTATTCGATTTTAGGTTCTCAAAATCCTTAGCATGTTTTGGAACTTTGTACCACGAGATTTCATCAAGCAGTATATGACACATGTATGGTTTTAACTTTTTTGCAATTTTTTATGCTGTTATGTTTTACGTGTAGCGCAGTGGTTGGAGGTGTCCTGCAATACACATGAGATCGATCCCCGCACACAAGACCCACCAAGCCTTCTATCCCTCCGGTGTCGGCAAATTTGCTACCAGACTTGGCTGGGAGGATAGCAGCACTGTTTCGATACATCGTTAGACCACCGCGAGTCATTATCAATGCCAGATATGCTTTCAGTCACCTCTATTGATGCTTAACGAAGTCGAATGCATGGTGAATCCTCAGGGATTGATCAATGCCGAGAGCTTTATCTTTTATCCTTTATGTCTTGTTTCTCACCTTGTCAGGCTGCTTAGATGCTTTTATCTTTCTTCATTATTGAGTTGTTTTTCAGATAGTAGATACATTGTCGCGTGATACCGTCGTTGGTGTAAGGTTGGCGGTTTATGAAGTACGTGTTTTGGTGTTATGATATAATTTCAAAATTACTCTTTTGGACATTTCCAGTTGTATAAAGAAAAGTTTTAGAAGCTTAAAATCACTTATGTGAGAACTTTCATTTTTATTTGTTTTCTTAATGTGTCTGTAAACACGCTGATATGAGAATAAATTGGTAGAAAGGCTCTTTTATGACCTCTATTATCTAATAATGTTAAATAAGTGCTAGAATTGAACCCAGACCAATGAAGAACTTTAGGGGATGCGTTATCTCATCACCGTTCCAGCTTGCTTAAATGCAACTGAACATGCACTCAAATGCATAACATTGAATGGAATTAATGACAAGAATGAACGTGTCCGAGTGGCCGCTTTCGAAATGTTGAGCATGCTGAAGGGACATCGATATATTAGGGTAATTTCTTTTCAGTCTGCAGTGTGAACAACAGTATTGTTTTCTAATGAAGAGAACAGTTTTGTTCTTTCTTTTGTGACACTTGTTGCCGCCGTAAGCCTTACATTTCCCCTATAAGCTGTAGCAATTGATTTAGAAAACGTAATATGCTTAAGAGCTCAGTCTTGGGATTGAGAACATTTGGACTGTAGTGAAATGTTTTAAAAGTGAATCTTCAAAGAATTTTTTTCAGTTTTTCGATGTGGTACCAATGGAAGAGATTTTAGCACGTTTACAAGTGGAAACCTCTGAGAGCGTGAGACGAGAAATTGTTCCCGTTATTTTTAAAGTATGTAAGTATTTGTTTGATTCGTTCGAGGGATTTGCGGCACTACTTTCCGTTTTTAGTCATTCTTTCCGGATCGTGGACGTGCAGACCAGAATGAAAGAATGCGACGCATAGCATTTCTCATTAAACATGGTCGAATCTGCGCTCTCACCTTTCACAGACTAGTATTTACGCTTGGTCTTGTTACCGTGAAGGATGCGGGTATGTTGTCCCAACTCCGATTTCTGATTGCTAAGATCGTATTGTCTCGTAACGCTAATATTAAATAGTTTTCGTCCTTTATGTGAGCTACTCTTTTATTACAAACTATATGGATTCGCGTAATTATTTCAGTAGAGCATATCCAGTTCATGACAATCCTAGTTTATCGCAGTTTCTCAAAGGGTATGTCGGAAGACCCAACTATGGACGGTACCGCACAGTTAGATGACACAGTTGGTACGCTCAGCGACCCAACCCAGGAGATTGCAGTTCCAGGTTAACTAGATGAGTTTTAATGGGATGCTTTATGACAACTTAGTTGTTTATTTCATCATTTAGACGAGAACAATCAGGTATGGAAGCGTAACAAAGTGTTCTTGGAATGCGTAGTCGTAATGTGGATGAGTATGCGTAAGGTGGGTGATTTTGTTAAATGACGTTAGGAATTATTTTCAAACGATTGTTTATCAAGTTTCAGGTCCTTATGGAATCGAAATATGCTCTGGAGAAACAAAAATTGGATAACCTAGAAACTAAAGTTTTCAAAAAGTTGTTCCAGTGTTTCAGAGTGCGTTTTTAAAATCATTTTCCGGTAAATCGTAGTTTCTTGAAATTTGTCGTTTAGAGTACATCACTGATCGGAACGACAATGTTAATAGGAAGTTTACTCCCTTCGTCATGTATGGATAGTATCACTCAATCTGTGCTTTCGTTACTAAACGAAAAAGTGGTGGACGATTGCGTGATGGAACCATATCTAGAGGCTACAGCACAATGGAGAATAGAGCACTTATTCGAAATCATCAATTCTGGTATTTCTTCTTTCATGTAATTGTCATTGTCCTTCATCTCGTATCAGTATACTATTCAGACCAGTAAAAAGTTATGGCTGCCTTTCCAATGGTTTATTGCCTCATTTTAGGTGAGAGGTGTTCCTGGGTGTCGAACTGCGATATACAGCGGGGTATTCATTTCCCGACCTAGTCTCCCAAGCCGAGATGGAGTTCAGCATTTCCACAAAAAAAGTTCAGCAAAGAGTAAACTTTTATTAGATTCACCACCGTCGTATCAAACTAGTCGCATGGCAGCAAATCTCTCTCTGATTCAAAAGGGCGGCGACTGCCTGTGTTGGTGACGACCTGAGGCGGACTTTGAACAGGCTGACCTCGAGACTTCAAGGGAAACACCATCGTTGAACTAGTAAAGTTCCGAAAAATGGAGAGGGAGAAAATGGAAAGTGGAGATGCTGGGGCCCGCACCACCAGTGGGGATGGGCTGTCTAAGTTTCCAAGTAAGTAGAAAGTAGTGGTAGATACTTTTGTGTTGGTAACACCTTGCAGCTGTGGAAATGCTTAATTTTTAAGATGAAATCTTCATTGGAAGATGATTAAGTGCAAAGGGTAAAGAAATATTTGGAACTCGATTACTTCCTTGTCGGTCAAATATACATGTATACATGTAAAATATGTTCTAATCAACGAAATTCTTAAGGACTGAGTATACTGGAAACTGAGATTTATACCACCACTTGTTCGCCTTTGACTAAAAGAAGGAACGCACCGGAGGTACTCTAGTTTGCTTACCCTTATACTTGTACACTATCCTTGTCGTTATCATTTCAGCTGCACCCTGTCGATCGTCTGCAAAAATCTCTTCGTTATTTAAAATATCTTCTTCGAAGTTATTCAACAAACCAAATGATAACTTGTATTCATGTTTTCCAACTAGAGCAGTTTTACAAGGTGAGGTTTTTGGATACACTTTTGGTATTGCTACATCTTTTAGATACACTTAACATAAACTTTGATAATGTTTCATGTTATGCCAATAGTCCAATGAAAATAATAATCTCTGTACTCAATTGCTGTGCACAACTACGTGTGGTGCTTACCGATCTATCAAGTCGGTGTTTTTAAACTCTAAAGTAAGTCGGGAACCAATTTGCTGATATCGGAAGAGTGGAAAGGTTGATTTGCCTAGAGCACGGATTCGAACCAACGACTACATGCGTATACCAGAGCGTTTCTGGTCGTTGCGTTACTTCTGATTCTTCGATAGTATAATAGGCTATAAGTCTTAGTTCCTGCACCACATTTCTTTGAGCTATTCCTAATTGTAAGTCAGTTCTTACTTTTCTTCATATGGGCGCGTGTAGCTTAATGATTAGAGGTGCCCTGCCACAGCCACGTGGTGCCTGGTTTGATCTCACACTCCGGGCTCACTACGCTTTCCATCCTTATGGGACCGGTGGATTGACACTGGATATGTCTCTGAAGATAGCAGCACTGACTTGATGCACAGGTAAGCCACCGCAAGTTATTCCATCGGGTAGATGTGCATTCAATCCCAGTCATCGATGTATAATGAAGTCGAATGCATGGCTCATCCCTCAATGATTGATCAATGCCGAAATCTTTGTTCTTTGCAATATCTATTTCATCATTAATGATATCATTCAACTTCCAAACTTCTCGCGTCTAACACGTGCACTTTTTCTTCGTTAATTTGAATAATTCGGTTGTTTTTGCGAATCAGAGTTCATCATCTGTTTGTTTTATCACATCGTCTACAAAAAATAGTCCACAAGTCTTATCCATTTAAAAGTTGAATTGGTGCGATTTATACATGTGAATCTATAGCTGGCTTTCGTTGAGTTCGCTTACATCTTCCTGACACTTTATCGGGCTCGTCATGTCGCCGAGCCTGGTAAATTACGAAGCCAGGAAATTTGTAACACCACGTAGAATGTCTATTGTAGTAAATATCTATTGATATTGAGAAAATTCACTTGTATCCGATACCTGTAGAGAAACATGATGTGGAAAATGGGCGAAGGCGCCGAGGTCTTGATAGACCTGTCGTTTCATTAAGGAGCTCTTAGTTTGCCTGGGATGCTCTGGATCTTTTGGTTGGCCAGAGTCGTTGTCGTTTCTATTCAGCACGATTGATTCATGTATTTGGTCTTAATAATCCGACAACTATTTTTATTCATATTCTATCCCATTTATTTTTTATGGGTAATGTTTTTCGATTTATGAACTGATATATTATTTCCCCTTGTTTCGATGAGCTGTACTAGCTTCTTTTCTCCTTTACTAAAACGTGAAACGATGACAATTACGTTGGACTCGAAAGTTTGATAAGAATCTCCATCTATTCATAGTCTTTTTTCTCTTGATTAGCTATAGATGAGCTGTGAGAATGATTTTTTAATCTCATCTGCAGTTAGAACACGGTTCATTCCACAGAATCACTGGTACAGGATATGGTTACCTAAATGACGGTCTTCAGCGACATCGAATGGAGTGGTTTGACTTGGTATGGTGCGTTATTCTTGAGTGATTAACTAATTGCTGCTATTGTTGCCGTGCCATGAATCTCGTGTGTCTTGGCATAATGCAAAACGCAAGGTAGCAGCTCTCTCAATAGCTGGTAAAGACTAAAGGCGCCTTAACTATCCTATGAGCTCAGCGGAATCAGTTCATCAAGGTATAAATAAATATATCCTATAAGCTTTGAATCGAAATCATGCTCAATAAGTCTGCAAAATATCACTGAGGAGTGGAGTGCAGATCTCAGTTCACAGTCGAATCTGCAGACAAATTCGACCACTTCCACGATTGATGATTGCAGCACAAGAAAAAAGTGCTGGAACGCATACAACTTTTGAGTATGAGTCATCTAAGTGTCGAATTAGGTAGATATGGAGGCACATTGTCATGCTAAGAGTTAGGCTAGGTAATAACTAAATGGATTTCAATGGTTTACCGCCTCATCGTAGCTGGGAGGTGTTCCTGGGTGTCAGGCTGCAATATACAGTGGAGGGATTCATCCTCATGTTGAGCAGGAGTCCGGCGTTTCCATCAGTAAGCCTAGCTAGGAGTAAACCAGCACCAAAATCTACTACTAGTAGGATGATGGAAAATCTCCTGATCCACAAGGGCGTGGACTGTCTTGGGTGGTAGCGATCTGATGAAGCCTTCTCCTAGGTTGACCTGGTGGCAACCACAGTGGCTAAACCAGCAAGACTTCGGCAAAGTGGAAACTATGCTGAGGTCCGCACAACCAGTGAAGACGGAGCATCCAATTATCCAAGCCATAAGTATACAATATGTTCAGAAAGCAGACAAAGCGTTAGTTAGGAACGTCAACCACATTGTTCAAACTTTCCGCTGGTTAAAGAACTCTTCGTTCCTCACTTTTGAAGCGTAAAACGTGATGAATTGCTATGGAGATAGTGGGGTGGAAAAAAACTGATGTGAAACTCTTTTTAATCGCATTCTAGGATATAAACTACATAAATCCCCGTTTTCGCACATAAAGAGGGAAAATGTTGTTTGTGGAGCTCCCAGAAGCAGTTCTTCTATTTTTGGTTTGCTTTCTTTTTTGAGCTACCTTTCTTATTGTTCTCCTGTGGCATTGTCGTCATCATATTCAGTTCAAACTTCTGTTGCCTTCCAACCACGGTTGACCATGAGATATGCATCTGTTGCCATTTTAAAGCTTTCAAATAACTATAGGGTCTATTGGATGCTCCAAAAAATGAAGTCGTTTAGGCGAAGGAATTGCATAAGATACTGTAATAATTTTGCGAATCTCTTTCCACAAGTGGCCTTCGGTTGGTAGTGCAATCAAGTGAAACAAGGTAATAGTTCAGCAATCGTGAGGTTATTATACTGTGATAGTGTTTGCTCCGCATTAGTGACCGAAGAATCTACCAAAAAAACTAGTAGAAAGAACTTATCCGTCACTTCACTTTCTTTAGAGAACAAGATGTGCTTGCTGATTTCTCAGGGCAGTTGCACTTCTGAAATAATTTAGGATTACACCTTGGTTTGCTCCAAAAATTGAAATTTGGAGATTCCTTAAAGCTTGATGACGCTGTCTGGTATGAAAGACGCTATTTCACAGTTCTGTTTTTAAGAACGTTCTGTACCACTATGACTAGATAGACCCTGGAGCACAATCGTCTTCGTCATGAAAGTAATCATAAGAAACAAGCATAGATATGTGAGAAAGTTTTATCGTGAATTTATTGTGGTCAGAAGCCACTTATTAACAGATAATATCCAATGCTGGTTTTTCGAGAGTGCGACAATTCCTAGAGCGTTGAGAATCGTTGAGGAGCTTCGAACTGCACTTATTTACTTAATTAACTTAACTGTAGAGGAGACTTTCCTATTTTGCTGTGAGGGATGTAAAATACAACGTATTGCACAATTTGCATAAGAACTTTTTTCGATTTTAAGTTCACTTAGGATCAAAATTTCCAAAGAGAAAATTGAAGTCTAATTTTATTTTTTTAAATTTCCAACCCAGACGCTGCATACGTAAATAAAACCGGCACATTAGGAAAACCATATCGTCGAAATCTAGGCGAAATCCCTCTTGTCCTTCTATTTCCGAAGCAGGAACGTAGACGTAAAAAGAAGGGAAAATTGTGCTGGGGTTCATAAAGTCGGAATTCTACCTTGGCAGAATCTATGAATTCCGCCGGTCTTCACTTCATTACATTAATTCGTTCATTAATAAAACTCATTGTGAACTGAGATATGTCAGTTCAAACTTAGAAAAGACTACTGCTTTGGTATTATTTAAAGCACTGTTAAAATCATCTACTTTTTCGGACATATTCAACAATTTAACCTTCTTGTCTAGTGGTAACTACATTTTTAAGACGGATGAAATTCTTCTCCACTGGCTGCTTAGTGGTTTTAGATATTGTGTTGCATTTTCTACCATCCTAGTTGTTTTACCTTATTTGGGATTCTTTTTTTTTACATTATGTCTCACTGATGAGCTTCAGAAACTTGCAAATATCCAACACGTCATCGGTCTCAGAGTGGGCAACGAAGTAGTAGATGTTGGGATTCCGGATAAGCTTATAATAGATGCTTTTGAAATGAAGCAAACATTGGCTGCTGTGCTCCTTAACTGCAAGGTACTTACGTAAACCTTCTTTTAATCGTTTCCATTCAAGTTCTCTGACTATAGGTTTATAGGATAGGTTTTTACTACTTTGTTATATTTTTCGTCAATTGTTACTTTTCTTCGTTTTTTTTTTAATTTTATTTTCGATGCTCTCAATTGATTTTCCTTCTAAAATTGTTATCTAGGTAAAATAAGTAAAAGTGGTAGTTTTTTTGTAACGTTTTTGTAATAGCTCTATTTGATCCTTTTCAGGATCGCGGTGAAAATGACGCAGAACATATAGCTAGATTCGTTAAGGACATGTGTGATGAGCTGACTTGGTTTGATTCAAGTGTATTATCTAGCATGGCTGCACTCGATTCTAATGATACTATTCCATTTCTAACTAAACTAAGCGAGGTATATATATATATATAGTGTACATATATATTATATATTGCGTGTGGTGTATAAGCATTCGTCCTTAGTATAGACTGTACTGCGAAATATTGGACTCACATTGGCGGCTTTTGATTTTTCTGAAGTTCACAAGCCAGATAATTCAACGCAGAGCTTAGCAAATGTATTACATGTTTATCCCGAAATCGCGAGCAGGTAAATTTTTTTTCAAAAAAGGTTATATTTGAGTTTTTCCACGAAATGCTTTTTAGATTGGTTTTATCATTCTGTAACAGCACTACTCCAGGGTTATTACTCCCACCAGTTCTTACAGCAGCGCGTCAATTGCTTGCAAACGAGGTTGACAAGAGATATGCCTTTTTTCTTGAACGGCAATTTCTCTTTTTATGCAAAAGTACTTTTCAGAACACTGATTTCTCTCATCTGGTCACTGTTTTGGACTTCATCCCCAAGTGGATCATAAACTGTGAGAAGTACGGTGACGATCTCGATGAGAAAGGTGAGCTGAATAAGTAACCTGATATTTTGTCACTTTTTCACTAATTTTGTCACGCCCAGCTATTGATACCACTTAAACAAACGTTATTGTATGCGGAAAAGTAGTTCAAATTACGTATTTCGTTGGCACAATAGTACATTTGTACAATAGCTAGCGGATAACAGAGTTGTAGTGAAGCCCGTTATCACGAGCATGGTACTACTTCGATTCCGCACCGGGCCAGCCAAGCCTCTCTCCACTCTGGGATCGGGGAATCGTACCGGACTTGTCTGGAAAAAAAATCACTCGCTGCAGTCCAGTTGGGACCCTCCAGTCCGGCTATCTCAGGATTCCAGGGAGAATTGGTCGACCAGCACCCTACGACATTCAAAATGAAATGAAAATCCTCAAGTAGCAGCCGAAGCCACACGTTAAAGTTGGAAGATCATCGTGAACAGTGGATGCGAGGAAACGGATCGAATGTGAAAAGTACTGGGATTCGCTCTCGAGCCGGTTAGCCGCGTGGATACATGGCGCGTCCCCAGGTGGCAGATAGGGGTTAATCTAGGACCAAAAGCTATATTTGCTTACCTGAAACGCAGGTGGATCCAGGGGATGAACTCCCTGTTTCTGCTGCGCCGATTTGGCACATACTTTCTGTAATTCTTTGTATTCTTGTTGAGCAAACGAGAGGTGTTATTATTATTCTTTATTCACAAATAAGCTGACGTTTCGGCGAACTTTGCCTTCTTCAGAGCCTGGAAAGGTCAAGTTGACAGCAATCTACTCGGTCAAACGCCTCCATAACCAAACAAAGAAAACGCTAAATCAAGATTTCAACCACAATGAACACAACTTTGCGCACCCACCGATTTCTGTGAGGCTTCCACTGAGTATGTCTAGTGGAGACCAACCGCACCGTGCAGAAAGTTGTGTTCATTGTGGTTGAAATCTTGGTTTAGCGTTTTCTTTGTTTGGTTATGGAGGCGTTTGACCGAGTAGATTGCTGTCAACTTGACCTTTCCAGGCTCTGAAGAAGGCGAAGTTAGCCGAAACGTCAGCTTATTTGTGAATAAAGAATAATAATAACACCTCGCATCAATGCCGAGGTTAATAGAAAGTCGGTCGTGGAACATACTTTCTGTATTTGCTAGGCGTATTCATGCATGCGTTTGCGGGTGCGTTCTCTCTTATGCGGATTGTATTCTGCCAGTTAATTCGGCCAAGAGCCTGCAATCAAATGACGGAAGTATGCGGGAGGCGGTTAGGAGTCGCCTTCAACAACAAAGCTCCATATCTGTTCAAACAGAGACTGGTAAGCTACCCTTGAGTATACCCAACTCCACGTTCAGAGCTCAGCAAAGTGTACGTGGGTATCAAAAAACTAAATAGAATAAAATGAGTGGGCCCCCATTCCCCTGACTCCAACAGGGTTCCCAACACGTCAGCATTGTGTAGGGTGAGTACAGAGGGGCTGCTAAAATCTCAGGGGCATTCGAAGCCTAAATCGCAAAGGGCTAAGGTGACGATCTATGCCTACAATGCGTGTACATTTGCATTTGAATCCTCGATAGAAGACTTGATCGTGCAAACAAGAAAAATAACGTACGATGCCATCGGAGTGATTGAGACGAGAAGATGCCACTCATTCAACCCTGTTTATGGCGCCTGAGAGGAACTTTTCTTCGGAACATGCGGCAGCAGAGTCGGCGTTTCTTCAGTACGAGTTTGCACATAAACCTCAATTTATTCAAACGATTAACAATCCGAATCGGACGTTTACGATTAAAGAGATGTGGACCAATACCGGCTTTGACAATCTTCGTCGTTTATGCGCTAACATCGAAGTATGACAAGATAGTCAAAGCGTTCTAATATGGACTTGGAGAAGTTCTACAGAGAAGGCTATACGTTCTTCAATGTCATCAGTGGAGATTTTAACTTTACTAAGAAGAACTTCACATTGGGATCCACGGATTACAATGAAATAAGCAGGGTGAGCGGCTCTCTGAGTTTATCATGGCGAGCAAGACTATCCATGGTAACTCGCAATTCCAGAAGCCCCACCCTCAACAGTGGACGTGGGAGTCTCCAAATGAACAGTAGCATGACTAAATGCGCCACATAGTAAATCGAAAGCTTTGCCTTACCGATGTCGCTATTGTCCTAAAATCCTACACGAGATCAGACCATCTCCTCCTTCGTGCAAGAATTCATTTCTCGAGGAAAGGAAAAAGAACCGCGAAATCCAAAAAAACAAAGTCCGAAAACCCAATAAGCTAGGATTTATTCAGTTCATTAGCAGGCTATTAGGAAGAAACCGTTATTGACAATATCAGCGAGCTGGACGATCGACTCATTCAACATCCTCACGTTGTGCAATTGCAGCCAATTCTGCAGAAACTGAAAAGATCACTCACACGGCCCACCGAAGCTTCGCCAATTACAATGCAAAAGTGATTGTACTCCAACGCCTACAGAAATAGTTACACCTTCCAGAAAGGCAGTGAAGAAAATCATTCACGAATACTACCCAGACCTATTAAATAGCCACTTCCATTTTGCTCATATGAAATAATGGAAGGTGGATATGTTGTACCACCTGTTCGACATTCCAAAATCCGACCTGCTATTTCGTCCATAAAAAATCGAACAGCATGAGGTCTGAACAGCTAAATAACCTTCCGTCAACCCTCATGAACACTCAGTCCTCTTGCTTCACGCCCACCTCTGTGCTATTCTTGAAGAAGGGTGACCTGCACAGTATCGGCAACTGTTCCCCAATCTGCTTGCTATCTGTAGTCTACAAACTTTGCACTCAAGTCATCCTAAACAGGATTGACAGAGCATTGGACGAAGAATAGACATGTGAGCAAGCAGGGTTTCCAAAAGGAGATTTAGTACGATGGACTACATGAACTCGATAACAAAACTCATTGGGGTATCTGGGAGTGCAAAATATCGCTCTGTCTCACTTTTGTCGATTTAAAATACAGCTTCTTCATCTATTTATGTCGACGTCAAAGGGGGAGTGGGGCGGGGATTAGGCAATGCAATACAGTCTCAGCAAAGTTATTTACCGGCATCCTCGAGAACGTCTTGCGAACATTGGAATAGGACAACATTGAACGGGAATCGATGGTCGACGATTACATCACCTTCGCCTTGTTGATCACATCGTTCTTATGAAAATATACACTAGCCAGGCAGAGTTAATGCTTACCGACTTTGATTACACCTGTGGAGAGATTGGTCTTCAATTTCTTCTCACAGAAATGGTTCATTGGTAACGGTTTGATTTTTTAATCCTCCATTCACGCCAAACGGAGCGAACATATCAGAATGCTCCAGCGACGTTTAGGTAGAATAAGTCGGCAATAAACTTGATTAGCGACATAACTTCAGAGGTGAACAGGAGGTAGCCAGCGGCTTGGGGATCTTTTGAGAGCATCGAAAGTATAGTGAAGAGAACAAATAGCACCTTGATTCTATGCCTATCTTTTTGGCTCAACGGCACTTCCTGTGTTAACGTATGCGTCAGGAACCTGGTTGCTCCGCAACCAGGGTGGTAGAGTACTAAGCGTTATCGAACACGCCATGAAAAATTCCTAGTTTTAGAGATGATAAAAATCTCATGTTCCTCCCTGTGTTGTCATTAGAAGATCAACGGCATTACGTGCAGATGGAAAAAATGTCTTACAAGTTGGCGACATGCTGCAGATCCGTTGCCGACTCGTCCATACGAGGTGTGAAGTGTCGATTATGCGATCACCTACAATATGGATAAAGATTTTGACAAAGATCTCTGGAGACAAACATGGTGCTGTTCGAATACCTTGTATGAAAATGGCCCATTGTTCAATTTGTTTGCGACAGAGAATGACAAGATCTTTCCTCACGACAACTTGAGTCTCTCGACAATTAACGGAATGACCGCTGACATATCGAAGGACTAGAGTTCCCACTAGCTTTTTCTTTGTGAGTAAAATTTCTCATTAGTTATCTTGGAAGGCTACTATTGAACCAAGTTCTTTTGTGTTATGATTCTTCAAAATTTTAAAGGGCATGTATGCAACTATATAACGTTCAGTGTAATACTTTTCAGCGACAGCAGATGCTTATTTGGCTCTTTGGAAGACATTTCTTGAAGGAACTGATTATACAGAAACCATGTTGGATAGGTCCATAAATGTTTGCGCTGTTCTACTATTAAATTATCTCACTCAGTTGAACGAAGATGTAAGTTTATTCATATTTTGCTCGGTTAGTCACTTCATTACGAATATATTCCTTTGTTATACTTTGTGGTTACTAATCATTATTGGTCTAGTTAATAGTCGAGCTGTCGGTTACTGTGAATTTTCAGGCACATGATGTTCCTGATCCTCGCATGCTTGACTATGAGATGACATCACCGATATCAATTATTCTTCAAAGAGTTCTATTCAAAAGCAAAATTTTGATCACGTAAGTATTTTCGCTAATATAGTCAATTCTGTTAGTTAATTATTCTCATTCTCATTTATTCTCATATTATTCTTATTCTTATTTATTCCTTTATTCTGTTAGTTAATTAACATAGTACATAACATACATAATGATCTCGTTTTTCGATTTGAAAAATTAATATCAGTTCCTAATGGTTCCTCCCAACGGTTTACCGCCTCATCGTGGCTGGGAGGTGCTCCTGGGTGTCAGACTGCGATTTACAGAGGGGGATTCGTCAATCCGGCAGGGTCTCCAAAGCTGAGAAGGAGTCCTGCGTTTCCATTGGGAAGCCTACCTAAATGTAAACCGATACCAGTATCCACCACCGTTTGGTATCAAAGTCGCATGGTGGTAAATCTCCCTGTGATCAACAAGGGCTGCGACTCCCTGTCGTGGGGACGACCTGGAGCAGACTTTGGCTAGGCTGTCCTCGGGATTCCAGGGAGCCACAATGACTTAACCAGCAAATCTCCGAAAAATGGTAATTATGGTAAGGCCAGCACAACTAGTGATGACGAGCCGTTCAAGTGTCAAGTACTAGTTCACATAACACTTTATCCTAAGAAAAATGTGACTACTGGTCTTCTGCTGTCGATTTTGTATACTTGAACTGTCATCTTACTTTCCTCAATGTCTTTTGTTTCTAGCAAGTTTATGGAAAGAATCGGTAGTCTGTCATGTAGTGACTTGCTGTATTCAAATGATTTGGACGGCAATACCTGCTTATTACGGTTAGGAAGTTGTGCTCAGCTAGCACTTCTCTGCGATCTAACTTCTCAAGAAGTTCATCGAGTACGGAACAGCACTTCAGGCAAGTTTTTTAAGTTTTAGTTTTTTTTTACATAGCTTTGCACTGATCTTGTTCATTAACGAACTTTCCTTGAATTAAAAGCATAACCAGAATCTGTTAGTAATTCCGTGTTCACGAAACGAACATCGTCCAGCATGTATACTACTTCAGTTCATTGTGCTAACCAAAGTTGAGAATCTATTAATGTTAATCTTTTATAATTCACCCGTTCTAAACAATATTTCCAACTTTTCAGTCGTAAATATTAAATGCAAAATGTAACAGTGAGCTTTGAAATTGAAGTTTGTAGCATAAAATGTTTGTTAGTTGTAAATGTTGCAAGATATAATACTAGAGTCATGCTTTTAGTTTTTGTAAATATTTTTCAGTAATTCGTAGAACCAGTGAGTACGTGACGAATCTGCTTGTTAATCTTCGTGATCGTGTGGAAACAGTTGCGAAAGAAAATCCTCCGAACGACGATATGATACTCAGCCAGTTAAGAGAAATGTTTAACTGACAGGACTACATATGGGCTTGTGACTACTATGCTAATAGCGTTAATTTGTTGGTTAGTGTTTACGCCGCTTATAGAACTTAATGATATCGCTTAGCAACCCTACTGATGTTATTTAGAGGACTACTGATCTCACTGTTAGGAAATGTACGGTTAATTCATGTAAACCTTACGTAAATTATAACCTACTTGAACGCTCAGTTGCAAAGTTGCTGAAGGTTGTTAAGGAATGTGCTTAAGAGTTGTAATTGTCGTAACTTATTGTGCATATATCTGTTCTTCTCTTTCGAAGGTTAAAACATAATCTTCTCCATATTGGTTATCATTTGTAAGAAAGGAGGGTAGCGCAGTGGATAGAAGCCCTCTGCAATAAAACTGTATTGGTGGCCGGCTCAATCCTACACTACGTGCTCACCAAACCTATCCTTCCTGGGTGGGCGAATGTGTACCAGACTTGTCTGGAAAGATAGAGGTGCTGACTTGATATATCGGTAGGGCATTTCAAGTCCACTATATATGCCAGATATGCATTCAAATCGCCTTTGACGATGCTAAGTCGGTTGCTTGGGGCAGTCCTCGGGGATTTATCAACGCTGGAAATTTATACCTTGACATTTATTCAAAAAATACGTATAGATGAAATAAAAACATCGTGACGTATTCAGTAATAAGGAACAACAAATCCTAAAAAAAAGAAGGTCCCCAGTATCGACTTTCTATTAACCCCGTCATTTAATTATGAATTCGTCGTTTTCTCTCTTAGTAATCGCAAGGTTGTTAAACAGCATACATTTACTTTCATACAATAACACACACAACATAATCGTAGCTGACGGTTTAACAACCTCGCGATTGCTAAGAGAGAAAACGCCGAAAAAGAAGGCACTTCCCTAACATTGAGCAGTTGAACTTAGAACAAACGCCCATGTTTAGTAACAGTGCTAGAAATTTTAACGTAAAAAAAATGTCCTCTAACAATTAACAGTGAAACCTTGACGGGACACTGAATACTATAGCCTTCATCAGAAGGTAAAGATATCGTCGTATGTGGCATGATGCTTACCAAGGAAAGAAAGAAAGAACAAAAGGAATTTGTGAGCGCTAAAACAGAGGCGCGAGACGAACATACGGATAGGAAATTGTAGTAAACGATTTCCTAAAATTTCCTAAGAATACGTTGCAGTCCTACACTTGGAGTTTTGTCTGCAGTGCTGTTCCGATCCACCTGGTTGCGATAGTACCTACAACAGCACTGGAACGAGTTCTTACTTATTAGTGATTAATGGCTAAAAGTGGACTTGGTGAAAAGATTAGACTTGTTCCTTAGATAGTTGATCTTGTTCACTCATCAACAAACGTCAATGGAGCGAAGGTACTGATGCTGGTGGTAAAGACGAGCCATTAACACCCAATGTTGACACATGAAAGTCTTCAACAGTAAATCTTTAGTCACTAGATTTGTGCCCCTACATAATTACATAGCTATATGCATTCAAATTTTTTTTACACTAGCTTAATATTAATTCCTCCCAACGGTTTACCGCTTCATCGTGGCTAGGAGGTGTTCCTGGGTGTCCAGCAGCGATCTACAGCGGTGGATTCATCCCTTGCAAAGGTCTCCCAACCTAAGGAGTTCGGCGATTAAACCAATATCAGCACCCACCACCGTCCTGGTATCAAAGTCGCATGCTGATCCACAAGGGTTTCGAGTGCCTGTAGTGGTGAAGACCTGGTGCAGACTTTAACCAGGTTGACCTCGGGATTCCGGGAAACCATAATGGCTTAACCAGCAAATCTCCGAAAAATGGAGATTATGTTGGGACCCGCACAACCACTGAATCAACCATTCAAGTATTCAAGTAAAAAGGATAAAGGGTAAAGCTCTCGGCGTTGATCAATCCCTGAGAAATGCGCCATGCATTCGATTTCATTAAGTATCATTGGATACTTTAGATGCAAACGCATCCTTCACATAGTTACTCCAACGTCTTTGGTGAACGCGTCAAGCGGCTATTGCGAAATTATCTAAAAATCATTGATAACCGAGTTCAATATTCAGGTAGTTCAACGTTTATACCAAAAGATGGTCCTCTCTAGCGGCACCCTTACGTGGCCATATCCTTTAACCGATCTTAGAAACACATAGAGGTTACGTTGGCTAATAAAAGGTACTATCAAGAACTGAGGAATCTAAATTTGCCGCATAGCAACACTAGCAAGCGGGTCAACATAAGGTGCAACCAATGCACCAAAAAATTTCTGTTTGCATTGTTTCAATAATGCTTAAGCGAAATGGAAGTGTGGAATGTTTGTAACCACTTTTTTTGCATGTTAAACTTGGTAGCTGAAAATATTGCGGGTCACTGCAATTGGAAATTACGCATGAAATGTGTGACCGTCAAAATACAAGGTTTTAAAGGTTTTGTATAGTATACAAGAAATCATGATTCAAGTTGGGATCGATACCAGCGCCCATTGCCCACCAAGCCTTCGATCCCTCCGGGGTCGACAAATTGGTACATCTGTCTGGGAGAACACCAGCACTGATTCGACACAATGGTAAGCCACCTCGAATGATTGTAAAAGTCAGATATGCATTAAATCACCTCCAAACGATGCTTAACGAAGTCGAATTCATGGTGCATCTTTCAAGGATTGATCAACGCCGATAGCTTTACCCTTTAGCTTTATGCTAGAAGTCAGATTGTAGACATTTCAAATCGTAACGTTTCAATGTAAATAACACTACATGAGTACGATTTTTTTTTTTATGAAATCAATGTTATGAGAACCAAACATACTAAATCCCAAGAGTGACTTTCTTTTAACCTCGTCATTAACCAATACGTGAGCAAACACGAGGTTGCTATTACGGTATTTATTCATCAACAACAGTAGCCAACATTTCGGCTGTTTCGCCTTCTTCACAGCCTGGATAGGTGAAATTGGCATGTAATCTACTCAGTTAAACACATTCATAATCTTAATAGATAAAATCTAATGTATAAATTTTAACCCGCGTAATAAAAAGCTTCTTTTAAACAATTACATTGTAAGACCTAAGAATAAGAAAACAGTGTTTGAAAGAAGCTGTTTATTAGGCAAATGAAAACTTACGTGTAAGCTTTACCTGCCGAGGATATGACGGATCGCATGTCAATTTGATGATCCCAGGCTCTGCGGAAAGTGAAACCAACGAAACGTCAACTATCGTGTTAATAAATACTGTAAAACACATTCTTTCCGACAGTTTAGCGCCTCATCGTGGTTCGGAGGTGTACATGGCTGTCTTGCTGCGATGTACAGGAATTACTCGCAAGCGGGATTGATTTGGGGAGCACAAATCGGCACTGAACACAGTTAAGCTGGGGCTGGAGTCGAAATCACAATGTTAACCCTTTATTTGCCGACGGCAGTGTTAGGTAGAAAACTAGCTGAGAGAAACACAGAGCAAGGGCCTCAGTGGTGCAGTGTGTAATACGCAAGCCCCGGAAAGGGCAGTCGTGGTTCGATCTGACCCGGGATCCACATTCTGCAAATATCTAAGCATCGTTGTGGTTACACTTTTACCACTGACGTTAACAGCACACAGAGGGTCATTACACATTACTTAGAAAATGAAAATGGTTCTGAATAAGACCAAAACATTAACTATTGAGAACGAAGAAAAAGGTGTTATCAAACTAAGACCATCGAGGACAGTGTGCAAGTACGAAATATTGAGTCCATTTACGCTGTAGTTGGACGATATGGGTCTTTCGACTTATTATGAACTCATGTCCAATCAATAATTCGCAAATAAGAAATGTAAAAATTTTTGGAGCAGTTCCAATACAATCGTCTGAAGCCTCATTTTCAACTCTTGAGACATGAGATATAGTTGTTCGCTGCGCGCCGCATGTGCTGAACTCCGTATATACCCTATGAAGTTCCCTTCTGAGCAAGGATATCTTAGTACCGCTTTCATCAGCAATAGTGTTTTGCAGCAATCCATAGTATAATATGTGGTGGATCACTGCAGAACCGGTAGAAAAGAGGAAACTGTCCTTTATAGTCTTTTTACATTTAGAGAAAACCTTTCCTTAGACCACGTCGAGTGTAACATATGTCACAAGGAAACTGTCGATATGGCATTACATGTTCGGTGGAAAACGAAATAAATTGAAAGAAATTGCACTTAAATTGATTTCATTCTGCAAAATGCTCTTTTCGCCTTAAAATAAACACTAAAAATGCGCAAGAGAAAGAAATGCTGCAGCAGAGAGCACATGCACAATGAACTTGAACGCATCGGGAGTTACCAAGCATTCTAGGTACTGTATAAAAAGCCTACCAGATTAAGACAGTGGGTAGAGTAATTAATACCGCCATGAGGATAAATGACAATTGTGGCATGAATGAAATCGACCACGGAAACAGTGTATGAAAAACGACAGCAGACAGCAATTTACAGCCGCCTTCCAGGACTGCAACCGTTGCAAAAGACGCTCCTAAACACCGATCATTATTTTAAAAAAAAAAAACAAGGGTTAAAGTGTCAAATTATAAAAGTGACACGCAAGGAACACCGAGGCCTTTCGACGAATACCCTAGCGTATCGTTTGCTTTTCCATTCACAACACACAAATGTATATGGCTGGCCTGTGAGAGCAATTCATTTTTCACATATTTAATTCGATACACACGGTCCGGTGTGCCGTCCAATGTTCGCCACAATCCTTTCCGATGATGCTTTCCCAACTCAACAATCCGATTTTTTCATGTAGTACTTCCTGTGTAGTACATGTAGTACTGTTTTTTATGTTCTTTGAAGATTCAGTATTCTTCTATGTATCTTTCCATGCATTTGGAAAACATTCAACTGCTGTGTAATGAATAATCGCAACCACCATACAACTAGGCGCTACTATCCTTTGGAGTAGTCGGTTTCAGAATATGAATTAAGTATACCACATCACACTTATATCGGCTATTTCTACCCGGAACTGTGAATGACGAAGATAAGAAGATGTAGTACGAATTATCTTACAATAGCACCCTCTTGGTTTGAAACATTCTTTCCGCCTTGCGCCTGATGAATAAATTCCTAAGAGAACTATTTCTTCTGCAAATTATTAACTCTGCAGAATAGCATTTCATAGACTGTGCCATGAACAAGATCTGTGTTCGATAACCTATCGATTGAATAGAAAAAGTAAACCTCTATATCGACCGGAAAGAAAATGTATTCAAACCAAAGTGCATGCTCAAATTTGGCCGTGCGAATGCATTGGGACCAATGCATATGAGTTGAAAATTGCATGAAGTGAGTACCTATGATTACTACTGATTTATAGTTTACATAAAAAAGAACTAATATTGGTGTAAACTACAGTTTCATGTGACTTCGTCACAGTTGACTGTACTCACAAACCTTGTTCATCCGGTTTCGAATTTTTCGAGATCAGTGAACGAAGACCACTAGCTGGAAATCGTGCGAACATTTCAAATAGTACAACTGAAAATTGTTCGCATTCATTGTTGACTTTAACAGCAATACCAAAGGATTTTTCAAGTAATCAAAGATCTCAGCGATATTAAACTCTAGACTTGGACATTGCATGCTTTATACTAATAAAAAAAAATGGCTCTTCTGATTAGTTGCTTTTCAATAAGGGCTCAATCAAAGACTAATCTATATGATCTAAATTTACAATTTACAAAAATGCTTAATTACATGGGTTATAGGGCTGCCAGGGGTGCGCGTGGCGCCGTGGTTTGAGGAGCTCGGCAATACACGTAGGATCGATCCCCGTAGTACAAGCCCACCAAGCCCTCCATCCCTCCAGAGTTGGCATCTAGAAAGATAGTAGTCCTGGTTCAATACATCGGTAGGCCACCGCGAGTCGCTGTGTAGGCCAGATATGCATTCAATCAGCTCCAACGATGCTCAATGAAGTCGAATGCATGGCGCATGCCACAGCGAATGGTCGACGCCGAGAACTTTATCCTTCATTTTTTTATACGATTGCTATTATAATCACTCTTTGTGGAATTATGTAAATGAAGAGAATCATTTCCATTTTACTCTCATCATACACTTGCAGACCTTATTCGCATTAGTTTACTATTTATATTTTTAAACTAAATTTTATACACCCACCACCAAAAACACTGACGTTGTTCCAAACTACAGCATACCACACTCGACCTAAACCACGAGCTACCAAACCAATAACGACCAAAACAACATCACGAACCCCGTACGATTTGCACAAAGGATACACAAAAAGTGCCTGCAACAGAAAAAAGTAAGATAATTTAAGTAAACCTGGTAATATGTGTGATAAGCCTGCTTTATAAAATATATTTTCAATGGATTTCGAACAAGAAAATAACAAAACACACGATGTCATACCATTATCGATGAGCAAGTTTGAGTAAGAGCCCGCAAATAACTGTACATTTCTGCGTCCCAATAAAAACGTTGTTTCAAATAAAAGAACAAAATTTGTGACGATCCTTAAATCGACACTAATTGGAAACAACTATGACGTCGACTGTCTTCCAAATTTCCATCAAAAACGTGGAATTCAGGAAAGTAGAACTAAACGTACCAAGAAAAACAAGATAGGACGCTCCAAAAGCAATGAAACATAAAACTATTTGGAAGTTCGCATTTCGTCCACACATGATCACCGAAGGAATCACCTGTGTAAAATAAGGAACAGTTAATTCACGAATTTCTTATAAAACTATCAGATGACCTTCAGAAAATCAATCCTAGAAAGAAGAAATTGAACCCACCTGCAAGTCACCGCGGTCCTTATGGGAATTCATGGGCTCGTTCATCTGTGCTATATAGCAGAAACATATAGTATGCACAACAATAAACATTACAAACACATTCACATAGTTAATTATGTCTAGCTGGGAAGATATTAAGAACCCAACGATACCTAGAAGGAAAGAAAATGTGTGAAATTCTGTGCTTTTGATTTACCTGTAAGGTAGAGGTAATACCAAATGCTCACTTCCAACTCCTAAAGTTCCTTCAAGTCGAGCGACGTTTTTACTTTTCTCACTATCTTTGACTCTCGGAATAGACGTTATATACGCGAACGATGTTGACAGAACACCCATGTATCCTCCAAAAGATCCGAAAACAAACTCCGAGAATGGAAACCAGTACGGCGAGGACTATAAACAGATAGACACTGTAACGATAATGTATAAACATTATTACTATCCCAAGGAAAACATTTAAGGCTATTTCTATCACCTCAAAGAAAATTGCCTGAAGAAGCAATGTGATGTCAGCCAAAATAATACCAATGAACGGCATCAACATGGATAATTTTCGTGACCTCTTGTCACCGACACTTCCGATGAAAGCCGATGTGGCCATACCAGCAACGCATATACATATAGACCTGACAACACCATAGAACCATTCTGTTCCTAAGCAATAATGGAAAGGAGAAACCTTTACACAGATGCAATTATAACAGTGTTGAGATATAACTACAACGATGCTGAGATATTTGTAAACTCTGGACCGCAGGTGTCTATGGTGGGGACCGAACGCGTTATTGTCCTTTCCGGGGAGTAACGCGTTCACCACCACACCATGCAGGTCCTTCGTTTCGTCTGTCTCTCAGCTAGTTCTATCGATCTCTGCCATCAGCAATCACCTGCCAGCGGGATTGATCTGGGGAGCGCAAATCGGCAATGAACCCAGTTAAGCTGAGGCTTTAGTTACAATCACAATTAAAAAACGTCTAGGTAGGATCGCAGCCATTTCCCTTCAAAAATGTGAGAAATATGAAAAAGAGAACAAGCAGTGTCTCAAATAAGGTTTCACATTACTGGCCCATACAGTCCTTGGTTTCGATTATCCCTCGTTTACTTGAGAAATACTCGTTGATACAAAATTTCATACATTAATACTCTCTTTGATTGTTAAGCTCACACGAGATTGTTATATAAGTTTCATTCGGCCAAGGTTTCGATGTCTTCGCCTTCATCAGAGCCGATGATCCGAGATGAACCGAAAAATGAACTGGAAAATAAAGTGAACTCAAACGCGTGGTGAACTTGTACAACATGAACCTGGTGTAAGCCTAACAATCCAAGAAGGTATTGATTATTACTATCGAGGTAGAATAACGGTCGGTTTGAAAAGCCCTACACTACTATGTTAACAGATGAAAACACTTGTACGTGTTTACCGAACCTATATCAAGTTAAGATCCCACCACAGCTCATATATGTATAGTGCATACCCGAAAAGAACAACTCGATTAGCCTCCGTCTGAATACGCTGGTTTTTCGCAGCTTCTGAGAGAATATTGAGGCAGTCGGTGATACCGGTTTCGTTTGACAACGACATACACACCTTCAAATACTTAAATAGATTTTATCATAAAAAGACAAAGCTCATAGCCTTGATCAGTCCATGAGAGATGCACAACGCATTCGACTTCATTAAGCATCGTTTGGAGGTGAATGAGGAGTGCATCACAGGATGTGAATGAATGCATATCATGCGGTGGCCTACCCATTTACCGAGGCAGTGCTGCTATCCTCCCAGACAAGTCTGGTACCAATTTGCAAGCCCACAGAGATGGAGGACTTGGTAAGCTATGGGCGCGGGTATCGATTCCACGTGTGCTGAAGGGTGCCTCCTACCCTTGTGCTACACGCGCCTCTTGTATACTTATCATAAAATTAGAAATAGAAAAATAGAGAGAAAATAGAGAAGCTTAAAGTTTTACTATTGGTATACCTTCCGATAAATCATAGAATGTACGACGGGCAGGAACATTGCGCCAGTCATGCTGTACAAACCCACTGGAATGTAGACCTGGTCTCGAAAACCTCTCATAGTCTGGAATTGAAAATAACCAAACATGCAATTCTTCTATGTAAATAGAACTAGTACCTACGATAGCGTCTACTTTTGCAGTTATATAAAGTATTTGTTAAGTTGTATCAAATCAACGACTAGATCTACTTCTTAGTAGTAAAATTTTTGCGACAGTACTCAACAAAATACTGACATTACCATAGTTCATTTCCCTAACTCCAATAGTTTTCAGCAGAATTTGTCATGTAAATCAAATCTTTTCCGAAGTCATGATAACCTTATGGAAGCAAAACATGCCAAAGTGCCTCTTTTCTAGGTAGCGACTACTATTTCTCTTCAAAAAAAAAAAAGAAGTTCTAACACTGTTTGCCCTCATACGATCGTTTGGCACTTCAACGATTTTTAAAAGTTATGATTAAAATCGAATCAGGATAACCACTACTACGGTCCCCTATCCTTGAACACCACTTCTCTTTCAGAATGGTAGAATATGTTGAATTCAAGGAACACGTAACAAAGCGGTAAAAAGTTACTTCTGGGTGTAATTTTGATAGAATCGTATTTTCTGCCTTAGAATTCATAAACACTGATAAAGGACACTGAATTTTCAGTATCTCCTAAAATAAATGGTTCACAGATGACAGTAGATGTAAATTTAACATCTTCTTTGGAAAGCTCTAAGATAACGAGATTTTGAACTTGTGGATTTCGCATTCTAAGCGAATCAGAATAGAAAAATAGTTCCGAGCTTTAATGGCAAGTTATCCTCTCAACGGTTTATCGCCTCATTCCTGAGTGTCAGGATGCGATGCAAAGAAGAGGCAGACGAGGCTACCATTCCCTCAACAGAGCCTCCCAAGCTAAGCAGGAGTCCGACGTCTCCATCTGGAACCCCAGCAAAAAGTAATCCGATACCAAGAATCATTGCCGTCCTAATATCAAACTGGTTGCATGGTGGCAAATATCCTTCTGATCCACAAAGGCGGCCACTGGCTGGGCTGGTAACGACCTGAGAAAAGCTCCAACTAGTCTGACCGCGAGACTCTAAGGGATCACAACGGCTAAACCAGTAAATGATAGGCCGAATGGAAATTGTACTGGGGCCCACACAATCCGTGAAAACGGTCCATGCAAATAACAAACTAGGTAAATAATGACAAGTAAATCGGGCGAATATATGTACTGGCAAACTACTTCCTTACTCTGCCTGTAGTACAGGAGAGGGCCGTTGAGTTAAACTATATGTTCGGCGACTGTCTGCTGTGAAAACCAGTAACGCCATGATATGCTAATTCGAAGTAATGCAATACAATGAAAATCATACTCTCTCACCATTTGATGTGCATGCGCATGAGGGCCACAGTTCATGATATGGACACTCCCACCGAAGTCATAAAGACCGTAGGTTAATTAAGGCTACTAATAAGAGAAGCTCTTCGCACAGACAAGTACGTAGAAGGTCCATTGCAAGCCAAGAGGGAAAAACTCACTGAGTGACTTCAACACGGATGCTTTTTAAAATTTTTTTTATGACTCGCTATAACATATACTGTGCGGATCTCAGCATTTCTTGCATTCGAATCGTTCCCTCGCCTCCATCATCCATGAAGGCCTTCCAACATTTAACGTGTGACTTCGGCTTCTATTTGAGGATTTTCTTTTCACCATGAATGTCACTGAATGGCGTTTGAGTTGATTCTCATTACAGTTTTGGAGATACCAGGTATAAGACGTTCCCACGTGAACTGAAGGAGCGTGTTGGGTGGTGGACGAACTAGTGCCTTTGCTTACTCATTGACAACATCAATAACCACTGCGTTATCACCCATCCCCCCACCCCAAACCGAGGCATTAGCTTATAATTCCCGTAGTGGACACTATAGGGTCCATAGAATCCTGAAACTGAAGAGGATGTGGACACCAAGGTGTATGCCTTTCCCAGGCTCTAAAGAAGACGAAATCCGAAGAAACGACAGCTGTTGTAAATAAAAACTATACAATAACAACCTTATGTGAGATGATCAAGGAAATAGCGAGTTACTCACCAATGCCGAGGTTAATACAAAATCAATTTTGGGGAATACTATAGCGTATATTTCCAGTTCAGTGTGTTAAAAGTGGGTTAAAGAATCTCTTTTTTTTTACCACAATATAGCACATTTATTCGACAGATCATTGAGAGAAGGACAAAATACGATGAGGGATAGCGGGAGAACCACTCTCGACATTTAAAGATTTACAAAAAACCACTCGAAAAAGTTCACTGGCTGGAAATTTGACTAACGACTTAACTAGTATTTAATTATAAACCGCAGGCGAGGAAAAACAGCTCGCTCTCGCTCCGCGTTTCCATCTGATAGCCCAGCTAAGAGTAAACCAACACCAGGTGTTTTAGTTGACCAGTGGATTTGAGAGCATGTCCGATTTGTCCTTTGTCCGCCAGTTGTACGTGGAATGCTCGATTTTGTCTGAATTCGCCACGGGGGACTTTTTTCCGTAACTGCCGTGGACAACCTCGAGTTTGGGTTATAACAGTTTATAGTAATAACAACAGTACAACAACAATATGTAATATGTGAAGATATGTGGTTAACTGGATATATACGAGGGAGATTGAGATGAGAACAAGTGATGCAGCTGAAGGAAGCTACTCGGACACTCGGGCTGGAGCACTGATGAACTCAGGGCTTGGATGAAGAGCGAACGAACGCTGCGAGCACTTGAAGACGAAAGCTATGAGCTTTATTACTTCTGTGGTGAGTGGAGTTTTGCCAGAGGGAACTAAAGACAGTGCTGATCCAGGCATGACACGGTACATACGGTATAAGTAAATCAAATGAAGCGGTATTCCAGAGGCTTTTATCGAAATTACATGTGGAAGCCGTATGAAAGCTTATAAATTACGAATGGATAGATTTAAGATAGTTATAAAGAGTTAATGGCGCGTGTTAAGGGCGCGTGTGGCGCAGTGGTTGGAGGCGCCACTGCGGCGCGCACGTGAAAATGCGCCTATGGCTCACCAAGCCTTCCATCCCTCCGGGGTCGGCAAATTGGTACCAGACTTGTCTGGGAGGATAGCAGCACTGGCTCGATACATCGGCCGGCCACCGCGAGTCATTGTAAAGGCCAGATATGCATTCAATCACCTCCAACGATGCTCAATGAAGTCGAATGCATGGCGCATCCCTCAGGGATTGATCAACGCCGAGAGCTTTATCCTTTATCCTTTTATAAAGAGTTAATATAGGACACATGTGACATTGAAGAGAAGAGGAACTATTTAAGGAATAGTTACTATACCAGGATCCACGACCGTCCTAGTACCAAACTAATAGCAAGGTGGCAAACCTTCCTCTGACCCACAAAGGCGAAGACTGCCTATGATAATAGTGACGACATGCGGGAGGCATGGGCTACGCTAACCTCGGGTCTTCAGGGAACGCCGATGGCTAAGCCAGCCAAACTCCAAGAAAATGGAAATCATGATGGGGCCCGCATAACCAGTGAGCACGGGTCATCGAAGTATGTCACAGGGCCAAAGCCACACTAACGATTACGGGTCTGTCATGAGATCTAAAATGACAAAGCCTTCATCGTTGATCAATCTCTTAAGAAGTATCCATTCATTCCACTCCATTTTGGGTCATCATCATAGAACTTAATATATATATAGTTGAACAGATACTAATTGAATACTTAGCCTACACAGTGAATTGATGAGGCGTATCGAACACCAAGTAGGTGTCTCTACCTATCATTTTTTCATGATACAGTATTATGTGAAACACAACCAGAAGACGTTTCGGCGGATTTCGCCTTCCTCAGAGCCTGGAAAGGCCAAGTTGACTGCAATCTACACGGCCAAGCACCTCCATAACCAAACAGATAAAATGCTGAACCAAAATTTCAATCACACTGAACACAGAGTCTTTGCACAAACATCAAACTTTATCTCTCAACTCAAAGTTGACCTACCAACATGTCCCGTCTCGCATTTGCTTATAAAAACTCATATGATAGTATCCAGCGACGATGTTTTGTCTACCGATCCACCATTGTTTAAGGTTAGACCTATCATTAGCTGTGTAGACGGGCCAACGAATAGGTTAACATGGTTTTTAACTCTAATATTTAATCAGTTGTTGAAACACATTTCAGCCCATCTTACAAATATCCAGATGTGTCTGGATCGTCTACGTACTGCGTAGTCCAGCAACGCGTACGTGATGGAGTCCTTCGACCGTCTTCTATACAAACGTATCGAATGACTCCGCTTATGCTAGCCATCCCCGAGCTCCTTATACAACACGAAGGGGTAGCATGGCCTCTCGATTCAGCACTTGATAACACTCTTAAAGGAGCGCCTAAACTGCTCAATCTCCAGATGGTCCGGGAGGTATGACGCACAAATGAGAGGGCTGGCAGTGGGACAACGACTGGCACCAAGCCTTGCCATTGCATTCATGTCTAAGATGGAAGCACCAGTAATCAACCTCGGGCCGGTACTCTACTGTAGATATATAGATGACTGTTTTGTCCTTTGCTCAACACAAGAGGAAATGGACGATCGCTTCGAGTTGTTGAACGAACAGTGAAAGCATATCAAGTTCACCCAAGAGAAACCGAAAGAAAACTGAATTCAATTCTTAAAAGGCCAAATTAAGCCTTCAGAAAACAGCTACATTACGAAGTGGTACCGAAACCCAAATGGTAAAAACATCTTGGTTCATTACCTCTCCTCTCACCCCTCTCACACGAAAAGGGCGCTTATTAGAAGCATGTTTCGAACAGTCACCAGCGTGTGCACATGAAGAGAGCAGAAGGAAGAATCCGGGAACTTGGCCATTGGAAACGGCTACGAAACTGTAGCTCCTCGGGACAGATGTAGGGGAATGGCCAAGCCCCCAAAGGATGGCTCTAGCGATAGTAAGGTCCCGTTTATCCAGCCTTTCATCTCAAACGAACTAACTGCAACTATATCACGCTGCTTAAGAAGGGCCGGTCTAGAGAGTTCAGTTAGAATAGTCGAAATATCACAGAGCACTCTAAAAAGCCAACTAGTTTGCAACCGCCTGTATAACCGTCTATGTACAACGCAAAATTGTGTAATTTGCCTCTACGGTAGAGACGGTGATTGCAAGAGTTCGGGTACAGTTTAACTGATCTCTTGTAAAGTGTGCGGAGGCGAATACATTGGCGAAACAGGTTGACCACTCTGCCTGCGTATAAATGAACATCTAGTCGGTAAACTTAAAGTTAGATCAAGTACCCCACTGGGCACGCATAGGACACAGGGACATAACCGGGAAGATTTTGAAGTAGAAGTGAGGATCCTCGTACAGAAGTCGAAAACACAAGCGCGTAAAATTCTTGAAGCATTCTGGATTAGTTCCACGAATCCGAAAATAAACCGTAGGGAGGAATGCCTCATTATTATTATATGATATTGAGCAGTATATAAGCCTGTTATTCTGATGAGATGGGCACATTACGATTCCATGTGAACTCTGGCGATTGGTCTCCACGTGACATATCTAGTGGAGAACTCATAGAAAGCGGTGAGTGTGCAAAGACTGTGTGTTCGATATGATTGAAATTTTGGTTCAGCATTTTCTCTGTTTGGTTATAGCGGTGTCTGGTCGTGTAGATTGCAGTCAACTTGCTTTCCAGGTTCTGAGGAAGGCGAAATCCGCCGAAACGTCAGCTTGTACGTAAATGAAGAAACAAAGGGGAGCAGAAAGAATTATTCACTCAATGCCGAGGTTAATAGAAAGTCGGATGTAGGATTTACAAGCAGAAGGCTCCAAACCAAATTCAAACTAGTGATTAGCCTTTCCATGGGGTCACGTGTTACCAACTGCACCACTGATACCTTCGCCTCGACTTTCTGTCAACCGGTTTTTACCTCAACGGTGCTATCAGCGAAACGGTAGTAGTTCAAAGAGACTAAACGCATAGAGCGCTTGATCAAACCTATACAAAGGGTCGATACAACAGTCATTTATATTTTGGAGTCAACAAGTCACTTTTATATTAAACGCCACCCTTAATCGTTGAGCTGAACGTGTCCATACCATGGTATTACCATTGTAAATACACCGCAAAACACGCTAAGCAGATTAGCACTAGATGGGTTCGTTGCAGGAAACATTATTGATTAGAATGTTTCAATATTTATCATGGAAAGTTCACACCTTTAATATGAGGTCCAAGGCCAAAATTGTTGATTGAACGTTAGAAATGAGGGTTACATTCGAATATTGTTTACTCATGGTATGAGAGGTTCTATATGAAAATTTTTAACTCTACTGCACTTGTAAATTATATTTGTGTACCAAATGAGAGTTATAAATTTTACTTGATATTTGGACACTTGGATGGCCAGTCTTCAATGGTTGTGGAGATCCCAGCATAATTTCCATCATTTCGGAGTTTTGCTGGTTTAGCCATTATGGTTCCCTGGAGTCCCGAGGTCAGCGAGGCTAAATTCTGCCCCAGGTCGTCACCAGCACAGGTAAACGCCGCCATTGTGGATCAGAAGATTTGTCACTACACAACTAGTTTGATATCAGGACGGTCGTGGATCATGGTATTGGTTTACTCTTAGCTAGACTTCCTGATGGAAACGCCGGACTCCTTCTCAGCTTGGGAGACCCTAGTGGGGAGATGAATCTCCCCGCTGTACATCGCAGCCTAATCCCATCCCCGGTAAGTCGCTGCGATGGAGTCATACATTTTATTAAGCATAAATACATAAGTTTTACATATTCTTGAGTACGACATTTAAAATACTAGTAAAAATTGCACTAATAGTACTTGATGACGGTTTCTAAAGATAGTGTGGAAGTACATCGATGAGTACACACTTCGTGAACATCTAGCAACTGTGAAGAAATCGGATCTATGTTTTACCATTTTATGATAGCGAGAAACTGTTATTAAGGTCGAATTCCGGTGTTTGAGTAGAGGCATTCCTGCGCTCTTCTCTAGCTACGGTTTCTCTGGTGTACATTCACTTTAACAGCAACAGTTTCTCGCCGTAAAATGAGCTCATTCAAGAAGGAAACAATTTTCGAAGAACATTAAGTGTATAGAATAGGTTTAGTGGTGCGTGTAGCGCAGTGGTCAGGAGCGCGCCGCAGTACACATGGGATCGATACCGTGCCCCACTCTTACAAAGCTCTCCTGGGTCAACCCATCCATAGGGTACCGCGAGTCATTTGCATAAGCCAGATATGCGTTCAACCACCTCTAAGGCTGCTTAATGAAGTCAAATGCATGTCACATCCTTCAAGGATTGATCAACGATGAGAGCTTTATTCTTTTATTTCATCCTTTATAGAATAGCTCTCCACGGCCCTTGCCTGATATATCATGCTTACTGGACAAGCTACCAGTAATACATGTGTAACAGAAAAGCTTTGTTCAGCAAAATCACCTGTATCACCTGTAGTCCCGTTGATCGTCGAGTGACTCGAGCGGGCGCCAGTAAATCCTCCATTTTTCCCTATCGCGTGCAAGAGTAGCCCAGTAGGTTCTCCTCGCTTTAGGGACTCGTCGAGCATCATATCTCTCTTCTAGGCTTTTCGTGAAGAACTCTGACCATCGGGTCGGTGGTCTTCCTGCAGTACGTTTGACATCCCGAGGAATCCAGTCACTAACAGCCCTTGTGCATCGGTTATCATTCATACGCATTACGTGTCCGGCCCACCTTATCTTCGAATGTTTGGCGTATAGAACGGCATCTTTGATTTTCGATCGTTCACGTAGATCGGAGCTTCGGATCCCATCCCTTACTTGTGTGAAACGGGATACTCCTAGCATCGTCTTTTCGACTGCGCGTTCGATAACGCTGAGTGATCTTCCATCCTGCTTACGTAGCGACTAGGTTCCTGACGCATACGTTAGGGCAGGAAGAACTGTTGAGTCGAAAAGGTGGGCACGGAGTTTGGTGTTCTTTGTTCTCTTCACTACATCCTCGATGCTCTTGAGAGCTCTCCAAGCCGCTCGTTTCTTTCTGCTCAGCTCTAGAGTTAGTCATCATATTGATTTCCCGACCTAGATAGACAAAACTGGAGCATTCAGAGATATTCGTTCCGTTGAGCGTGAATGAGGCAAACGAAACTAATCCGTTCTTCATGAACATCGTTTTCTTGAGATTTTGTAGAAGACCAATCTTTCCACACGCTTTATCAAAGTCCGCAAGCATACGTTCCGCTTGGCTAATATCTGGTGTTATATGGACGATATCATCAGCAAAGATCCTCTTTCGACGTCAACGTTAATATCGTTGTAGAATGGTGAAATCTTGGTTGTGAAATTTTTGTACAGCTTACGAAGAATCTTTATGTACTGAGTAGGGACTCCTTGATTACCAGAAGCTTCCATGACTGCTTCTACCTCAATTGAATCAAAGGCCTTCTCTAAGTCGATGAAAGTGAGACAGAGCTGTCTTTTGTACTTTCGCGATACCTCAATGAGCCTTGTTCAGCAAAATAAATCGTCAAAAACGATATGCATAAAACTCGGTGCATTTCGTCCATTTTCCCCTGCCTCCACGCCATGCACTACCATACAATGCACCTCGGAAATTAAATGTTAAGGGGCTCATAGACAACTGGTAATGCTCTCATTTTTTCATAGAGTTACGATCACTTCATTACAAAATGAGTTTCTCTTCGCCAAAGCATAAAGGATAAAAGATGAAGCTTTTCCCTTTAATGAATCCCTGCGAGATGCGTTATCCATTCAACTTCACTAAGCATCGTTGGAGACGACTGAATGCATATCTGGCCTATACAATGACTTGCAGTAGCTCAGCGATGTTGTGCCGAGTTAGTGCTATCCTTCCATACAAGTCTAGTACTAATTTTCTGACCTCGGAGGGATGGGAGCTTTGGTGAACCCAGGGGCATGAGACAGAAAAACCAAGGATCGTGTGAGCATTCTACTGGAATACGAACTTAAAGTGACAAGATATTGAGAAAAATACATGTATTGTTGGATATTAGATGGCCTTGATTCGGCGCCATTGTAGTAAACAAATCTAGTAACAAGGGTCTCTACTTTTCAGATGTGAAAAATGTTCTACAGTTGAGTCAAATGGTCACTATAACGAAATGTAAACAATATGTAGGAGCGTGTGTAGCGCAGTGGTTGGAGGCGCCACTGCGACACGCACTTGGAATCGATCCCTGCGCCCATGGCCCACCAAGCCTTCCATCCCTCCGGGGTCTGCGAATTGGTACCAGACTTGTCTGGGAGGATAGCAGCACTGGTTCGATACATCGGCAGGCCACCGCGAGTCATTATAAAGGCCACATATGCATTCAATCACCTCCAACGATACTTAATGAACTCGAATGCATGGCGCATTCCTCAGGGATTGATCAACGCAGAGAGCTTTGTCCTTTATCCTTTTAATCAATATGTATATTCTATCATCATAAAACATGAGCATGTAGAGCAGTGGTCGGAGGCGTCCTGTAATACACATGGGATCGACCTCGTGCCCCAAGTTCACCAAGCCTCCCATCCATCCGGGGGTGACAAACTGGCAACAGACTTGTCTGTGAGGATAGCAGCATTGGCTCGGTGCATCGGTAAAGCACCGGGAGTCATTGTAAAGGCCCAATATGCATTCATTCACCTCTAATGATGCTTAATGAAGTCCAACGCACGGAGAATCTCTCAGGGTTGATCTACGTCGAGCACTCTATCCTTTTTAATGAACATCATGAAGGCAAATATAATCAGAAATATTCGAACGGAGGTGATTAAGAGGAGGCCAAAGCAAAGAACATTCGAGAACATGAAAATGGTGATGCAGAAGAAAAGAGGCGGATCCAACAACATTCCTCCCGATCTCCCTGTTCTGACATACTTCTCAGATCTCCGTATTGGAAGATCATCAGAAAAGAACCATGAAGGATAAAGCTCTCGGCGTTGATCAATCCCAGAGAGATGCGCCATGCATTCGACTTCATTAAGTATCGTTGGTGCTTGAATGCATGAATGCATATCTGGCCTTTACAATGACTCGCGGTGGCCTGCCGATGTATCGAACCAGTGCTGCTATCCTCCCAGACAAGTCTGGTACCAATTTGCCGACTCCGGAGGGATGGAAGGCTTGGTGGGCCATGGGAGCATTCCACATGCGTTTCGCAATGGCGCCTCCAACCACTGCGCCACACGCGCCCTTTTTAAATGTGTGAACTAAAAAGTGCGGTCCCGACGACCTCAAATTGAACCGAAAAGAATCATAACCACCCTTATTCTACTATGATACCACAAGGCTGTGTAGTAAATAAACCATTAAATGGTAGCACTAGGTAAAATGGTAATCGGCAGATATGAAACAACATATGATGAACAAATACTAGTTTGAAAAATTCCGGATGTAAAACATTAAACACCCGCCTAAACCGTTCGAATAATCGATCTGCATTGCAGACACTGCACACATATTGCCGTCTCCTACACAGTTCATTCTCTCGTTCATAGACACTAAGGAAAAAACCTACTAGACACCAATAAACTTGTAATAGGAAACATATGTGGTTCAACCACAATGATGCCGAGATATCTGCAAAACTACGGACCGATGGTGTCTGTTGTGGGAGTCGAATCTGTTCTTACAGTTCCCGGGGGTTAATGTGTTCACCATCCAGCCATGCGGTCTCTTCGTTTTGCCTGTCTCTCAGCCGTGTTTTATGAGTGTTGTGACCAATCATTGTCAACGTAAATAAAAAGTGATTCCATACTTGATTCAGTTTTGTGTGTTAGTGAAGAGCGAACATAATACATAATGAAGGATCCATCAGATTTCTCACTACACGGTATCAAATGCATAACATTAGCTAAGTAACAATTCTTTCATCAATTTCCCAACATACTCGACTGTTAATCACCGCTAACATCGTTAGGTAGACTGCCTGAGAGCAAGGCAAAGCAGGCGCTTGAGTGGATAACATGAAATCTCCCGAAAAGGGTAGTCGTGGGTTCCAACCTGGTCAGAGTCCAAATTTTGCAAATATTTTAGCATCATGATTTTTCAATGCACACCATGCACGAGTAGAATTTAGGCGTAGTGGCTTATCTGCTGGATTCAACAGGTGAGATTTCATGTACGGTAAACTGGCATAAGTAGTGTATTGCGTAAATGTGTGTCATTATTTTATTCCAAGAGTGATCAGTCATTATAGTCAATCATCACTAGAGCCTCATTAATGTATCTATTCTTCAAAGTGAGGAACACATAAATCGACAGACAAAATAACAGCATTTACAGAACAACATTAGAGAAATAACAATGCCATCATGTAGAGAATCAGAACTGGTTTCGGCCAACGCGCTCTGTCCATCTTTTCGCAGTACAGATGATCTTTGTGGTCCAGTAATGGACGAAAACAAAAACTCATTCGGTAAGCTCCATTGACTCCACGTCTTCTAGTATTACATAGTAATCCTCGGTAAGTGTTGTAGAATTCTACGAACAGTTGGCATTAAAACCAATAATATCTACTATATATAAATTTAGAAAATAAATTAAAAGAACTTACTAAGAGGCCAGATACACCCATTCTAGATACTAGATTTACTAAACGCATCATATAAGCCAATTTCCTCCATTGATTCAGACCACTCTCCTAAAGGAAATACATAGACTTTCATAAAAGATGTACAAACTAGGTCCTTTGCAATGAGTAAAATCAGGTGAGGTCTATATTTGTTAACTTCGCCTCCAATGTACTAAAGCTTCCGAAATATTTAGGAAGTATTACCTGCGCACAATTTCGCATGAAAAACGTTGTGGCTCGACACAATTATTTTGTCAGCAAGATAAAAGCGACAACAATAATGATGGAAACAAACTTCAGCTACTGAATCCCTCATTTTAACATTCCTATGAGCAAGCGTAATTCCGAAAAGGTTCAATTCAGTGAAATTTCGCCATTCTAAATATACTATCGTTGAAATAAAGATAGGTAATCGAAAGATGAGATCACCTTGCCAACAAGAAAAGGATGGAAAAGAAAGGCTAACAGCTGTATTACCTTCGCTTCATTGAGGGCACCTTCTTCATAGTACCAAAAAGTAACAGTACAAAATGAATACCGGGAAATTTCGACGGGTTGTGTGTAAAACTTAATCAACGATTAGGACGAAGAAAAAGTCCGCGAGCAGTATCGTGTTAAATATTATAGAAACATAGTCATAATAGGTTCAAGAATGTAACGATGAAAACATCTTGGACCACATCTACATTTTCAATTCAACTTTCGTTCTATAATGCACTCTCCACTAATGTTGACTTTGCATAAGCAGAATGGAAAATGAAACAATATCTACATGAAACTTACGGCAAAAATCTGGAAAACGACATCCTTTTGTAGCTTCAGCACCGCATCAATACTCTCAGCCTAAACAGTAGGCAATCACGAATAATGTGAAAAACAAAAAAGAAGAAGGATAACATGGATAAATCATAGCAAATACCTTAATATTTCATGAACAACTCAAACATCGAATCTCACTATACCTCGGCCATCTCGCTAACAAAATTAGACGTAGCAAGAGCAACTGCATCCGCAAAGTCAACTGTTAGATCAACAACATTTCGATAAAGAGCAGACAAAATAGCAGCACGAGGGAAATTGGATGGACTTCTCGTCAGGCCCAATTCAAACAACCTGAGTATTGATCTAAGTTTGACAAAAAAAAACCCCATGAAATTTAGAATCTTCCAGAAGAAAGTAGACGAGGATATTTTTTTACCCTTCCGAAAGACATGTTATAGAAGCACGAAGCTGCATATATAGTCGAAATACGAAAGTGTACATCTGAATAATGTGGAGAGGTATTAGTTTTTCCATCTTTGTTGGAGGTGTATATGCTATGGATAAGACGTCGAGAAGTAACATCTAAAATAATCGTCATATAGGAAATTTAGAAGATCAGAATTTGGAAGAAGAAACTTTTATCCCAGTAGGTTTCGAACTTTATCTAACGGCTTAAGTGGTTCACGTGGAGCATCGTTTACAAGAGATGACGTACGCAGTTCTTCAAATATATAACCATTAGATAGCGAAAGTCTGAAACCAAATACGTAGAAAAGTTGACAAAAAATTCATTCTCCTTATTAAACTGTTCACTAGTCGGCAATACGAACACCAGACATGAACCAATTGTACGAAATAGTAGTTCAAAGTCATTCAACACTCACTTGAAATTGGACACAAATGGGATTTTGCTAGATAGCCCTCTTATGAACATTTCTGAAACTCTCCGTAATTGTTGCCTAAAATCAAAAAGTGAAACACAATTCAAAATCAGGTAATAACACAATTTTGGAGGAAGAAATATCAATAGATGTGATCAAACTAACTTCGAGACTTCTTCGACCGGTCGTTCCAGAATTCCTTCTTTCTGACAATGCTTTAGTAAGATATCGATCTCCCTCCCTTCAAGAAGTAACATCATGACATCTCTGTAAAACACGTCCTTCTCAAATGTAACCGATTATAACCTAGCTAGGAAATGCTCACCGTATCGCAGTGTCAAACGACATACTGGCACGTAAGTGTTTTAGCACCACGGATGATTTGCTCTTTTCAAATTCATGAACCTAGGAAGAATAGAAGATTTGAAGGGACAAATGTCCAAATATGGCATTCGGAAAGCGAGGACATACTTTACGTTGCAACTGCGTTACATTAAGCTCCGACCAATTTGTTGATGCCTTTTCTGTAACAATCAAATGATAAACCACTTTCTTTTTGTGCGACCTACCGGCAAGGTTTTGAACCGAGGAAAAATAGATGGCACCATCTTTTTATGAAAACGTCTTCAACAGCCAGCTTACCTTGACACATATTAGCCTTGCTGATCATATTGTTGTAATAACCACATTTGACTATCGATGGAAGAAGACTGAGCAGGAATGAAGGACAAAGGTCTTCTATCAAAATATAATCATTGGAATCAAGTCTAAAAATAGAATATGGTAAGGGAACAAAAAGTGTCAGTATCACTGTATCACTATCAGCTAGTACCACTGTTTTTGTGATGAATTGATCACCTTATTGAAGAATTCGAGACGATCTTTGAGCACACCGCTGGTGATAACGCCGAAGTAGGCCAAATAATGAACTGAAATAATAAAAAAAAACTTTCCTGAAAAGACTATCCAAAAGGCATTGAAAGGCAAAACCTCCAACTCTGAATCGTTTAGTAGTCCTTGTTCTACCCAAGCTCCCACCCTTACTGCAAACACTTTCCAAGCAACCTGTAACAAAACAGTGTTGGAAAACTTATACTGAAGTAAATATTCAACCAACAATGGAAAAAACCATCACAACTATGAAACTTCGTAGCACAGAAATTAGACTATTGTCAAGTTACCATGAAAATTTTCTGCAGGTCATGCATGTCCTTTGTCACAATGGCATTCTCTCGTAAATTGTACAACATAGTTAAAACTTGACCACCAACAAGAGAATCCTACAAACAATAAAGTAGAAGGCGAGAAGTCTTAACACAGCCAGTGAACTCACCTTTTTAACCGATGTTATGACATTTGCATAGATCCTTATGGAAGACTGCACAGTCGCAACAGTGCGACTAAGAGTGTTTAGACCAAAATCAGCAAGCTAAAACAAGCTCAATCTATGTCGCAATCTAAATCAAAGCAAAACCGCATAAAAAAAGTGCAAACATTTAAGATGACATGAGACTTGTGAGACTCACATCATAACATTGCTCTTCAATAATAGGACGAAGCAGTTTATCGAAACGTGTTACAATGTCATAAGCAACAGCTCGTGCCGTAAGCGAGAACGAAAAATCGTGCTTCAGAACTAGAAAAGATAGTCCGGTCTTTATGGCTCACTATCTAAAAACTGTGTATCTGTAAAGCGAGCCAACAGTTAAGGCGTAGATAGCGAATAAACAGACCAGACTGCTAATGCTTTTAGTTCAGCTTTAAAATGGCTTTCACAGTAGGTGTAAGTGTAAGAAATGGATACCTATTGTCGGAAATGAGTTATAAACAGTAAATGAATAATTTTTGTGCCTTTGTTTAAATGATCTTATAAAGTGATTTTGTTGAGCTGATGCTAGGTTAGTATAAGTTGTCATTGTTGTTGTTAGTGTTGAGTACCACTCGCAACATCACAGCTCTGAAGAAGGCGAAACCGCCGAAAGGTCAGCCATCGACCAACAACAACAACAACAGCAACAACAGCAGCAACAACAACAACAACGAAAACTTTTGCCGTGCAAACCTCCCATCAGCAAAACAAGATCGGTTTATAATGTCACATAAATAAATATGTCGATTATTTATTCTGAAGTTTATAGAAAGTCGATCCTCTTAGTCTTTCTACGTCTGCTGAAGGACCATCACGGTCTTGAAGTCTACTCCTTTAAATAATGCAATCAAATAAATGAACTTACCATAACCATAGACGCGTATATGCCATATATTGATAAAGATATTTTTAAATCTTTCAATAGCGGACCTGAAAATTCTGACATAAGGAAATTAATGTAACTGGTACAGGTTCCAGTATACAATTACACTATAATGAATCTACGAAGATCGCAAACAGTGGAAGAATAGGTTAATGTTCCCATGTAAAATGTCACTCTTACGGAGTTTATCAAAATCGTACGGCTTGTGTAGCGCGAGGGTCGGAGGAATCCTGCAATACACATGGGCTCGATCCCCGCACTGCAGGCCCACCAAGCCCTCCATCCCCTCGGGGTCAGCAAATTGGTACCGGACTTGTCTTGGAGAATAGGAGCACTGGCTCGATACATTGATAGGCCACCAAGAATCATTGTAAAGGTCAGATATGAGTTCAGTCACCTCAAACGATGCTTAATGAAGTCGAATGCATAGCGTATCCCTAAGGGATTGATCAACGCCAGGAGCTTTATCCTTTATCCTTTCATCAACATCTCATGGTTGATATGAATTTTTCGCCCACAGCGTGTACACATCATAAAGGTAGAATACAGACTATACCAGTTCACTAGATTAACCAGTTAGAATATCCACAGCTCTCCTAAGAGTTAAGGTAACAACGATGATAAAAGACTTTAAAGAGCCGTAAACAACGCATGTGGTCACAACTGTAAGTTGGACTGGAGACTCACCTCATAAATGGATCTAGCGATGGATTGACTTTCAAACCCACAGGAGAATCGGAGTCAGCGTTGTAGGAGAACCGAATGTTTTCTGTTTCGTATCCCTTTGATTTTTAACATGATTGAAATTTATCACAAAATTTAGACCACCATGAAACGCAAACAAGATTTACAGTGGAAAAAAGAACACACCGCTAGAAACATCCGCACTTCGTCATTCATAAAGTGCTCTTGCTCTTCCGGCAAAACGTTTTGCAAAGCAACAAACTGGAATATTCACGGCTTGGAAGGAGTTCGTACTTAATAAAAAAGTCAAGTACATCTCTTCAACTCACCTCTTCTTTCAGCGGACGATACCATGGACAAGGAGGATATTTTCCCAAAAGTGCGAATCGTTTAGAGACTTAAATTGTTTTTTTGAACCATCGACATTCAACGAACTCTTCTAAGAGCAAAGAAAACGGACCAACACCGGCTCTAACAGCCTTCCAATTCACAGTCGACGTCATTTGAGAATGGTGAAAACTGACGGCGCTTAAACAAACACAACTATTTAAATTTTGCAGCCATTTTTCCAACACTGTACGCAGACGTTTTCTGCAATTACACACTGCTCTCTACCGGTTAAATACGCACTCTATTTCGCAGGCGGTTACAAAAGTGGAGATAAACATAGATCTTGCAATTTTTTTTTATTTTTGTGATCTCATAAACTGATCTAGTTAAGCCAATGCGAGGTTGCTAAAGGTGAGAATCCCACTCGTAACAGCACGGCTCTGAGGAAGGCGAAATCGCCGAAACGTCAGTCGTCGACCTAAAACACCAACAGCAACGACTACAGGAATAACAATGACAACGAAAACCTATACCAAACTTGCATCAGCTTAAGAAGATCAGTTTGTAAGATCATATAAACAAATATATCATCTATGCCGAAGTTCATGGAAAATCGGTCTTTTGAGGTCTCATAATAATTACCACATCAAAATTCCTATTATCCTCCGGATTGCTCTAGTAATTCCTGATATTACCGTAATGATACACGTATCTCCCTCACTTGAGTGATCTCAAGCCGGCTAGCCGCGAGAGTAGGTGGTGTGTCCACAGGTGGCGGATAGGGGGTTAATCGAAGAACGAATTCCTTCCTGGGACGCAAATGATTCGAGAGATGGGCTCCCTGCTTTGCTGCGCCGATTTGTCATATACTTTCTGTATTTGCTAGGCGTATTCATGCATGCGTGTGTGGGTGCGTTCTCTGTTATGCGGATTGTATTCTGCCAGTCAATTCGGACAAAAGCCTTCAATAAAATGACAGGGAAGTATGTGGGAAGTGGTTAGGAGTCGACTTCAACAACTGAGCTCCATGTCTATTCTGACAGAAACTGGTAAGCTACCCGTGAGTATACCCAACCCAACGTTCAGAGCTCAGCAAAGTGTACGCGGGTATCAAAGAACTAAATACAATAAAATGAGTGGGCCCCATTCCCTGACTCCGACAGGGTTCCCAACACGTCAGCATTGTTTAGGATGAGTACAGAGAGGCTGTTAAAATCTCAGAGACGTTTCAAGCTGCTTTAATGGGGATGGGCCAATGTGACGATCTGTACCTACAATGCACGCACACTTGCATCTGAGTCTTTGATAGAAGACGTGATGGTGCAAGAAAGAAGGTAAGATACGACCTCATCGGCCTGGCCGAGATGAGACGACGCCACCCGTTCAACGCCGTCTACGACACCGGAGAAGAACTGCTCCTCGGAACATGCGACAGTAGAGGCATAGGCGGTGTCGGCGTTCTCATGAACACGAGTTTGCCCATGAACATCGATTCATTCGAACAACTTACAGCCCGAACTGTAAGTTTATGATTAAAAAGATGTGGACCAATGCCGGCTTTGACAATCTTCGTCGTTTACACACCAACATCAGACTGTAACGAAGAAGAAGTCGAAGAGTTCTACATGGACTAGGAGAGGTTCTACAGAGAAACACATTCTTTAAGGTCATCTTTAGAGATTTCAATGCCAAGATTGTACCAAGGAAAACGTCTGAGGAACGTCGTATTGGGACCTACGGATAGAATGAACAGGGTGAGCGGCTCTCTAAGTTTATCATGGCGACCAAGACCATCCATGGTAACTCGCAATTCCAGAAGCCCCACCCTCAACGCTGGACGTGGGAATCTCCCAATGAAGAGTACCATAACGAAATAGACCACATCATAGCAAATAGGTTTTGCCTTACCGATGTCGCTGTTGTCGTAAAATCCTACGCTGGATCAGACCACCGTCTCCTTCGTGCAAGATTCTACTCCTCGCGGTAAGAAGAAAAAGCCGCTAAATCAAAAAACCGAAGTCCCAGAACCACCACAAACTGGGGCTTATTCAATGCATTAGTCGGCTGCTGGGAAGATGCTGTTATCGATAATATCGACGAGGAATACGATCAGTTCATCAATCATCTTCACTTTAGCGCTATGAAAGCTGAGAGTTCGAATATCACCAACAGACGTCTGCCTCCAGAAACTCGAGCTAATACGCCAGCGTGAAATCGCACGAGCTGCAGGCAACCGCGAAGCACTGCAGGAAGACCACTGACGCGATTGTCAGAGTTCTTCACGAAAAGCCTAGAAGAAAGATGTGATGCTCGACGAGTCCCTAAAGCGAGCAGGATTCACTGGGCTACTCTTGCACCCCACAGGGAAAATGGAACATTTAATGGCGTCCGCTCGAGTCACTCGACGAGCAGCGGGTCTAAAGGCAAACGAGTGGAACACAACCATTAAAACAACCACTCACATGCATTCATGAAGATTTCTGCGCCCTTATACCAAAGCTGTACCGATAAAGTAGTTAGTGATACAGTCCATCGAGAAGGTAGCTCCAGGTTTGAACCTTCTCCCTCTTCCCAACTCACGTGGCATTGCTCAAGAGCTTTAGCCTAGATATTTCCAAGATCGTAAAGAGAATTATCGCGACCAGTACTCCACAGCATTCATAAGTAAGATGAAGTCTTTAAGAAGCAGCCGAAACAATAGACGAAATGTTCGGAGACCTTTGTTTACGACAAATGCAAGAAGTGTTGAGACTTGCGCAGTAACTGTGATCATAGCTCACATAAAACAAAAAATGATATAATTTCACTCTCGTGAAACATGTCGTCATCTTTTCTGCATGCTCACTGAGATGCTTGATTATCGTTCCTTTATATCTAGCTCACTTTCTTATCGATGAGAACTTACAAGGACTGCCCGCCTTTGGAAACCTACAAGTGTTTTCCTCTAGTCAACATAAATCTGGAAAACGAAGACTTGATATATCCTGGGAACTTCCATACAACGGATCCCTATCGAAATCCACTGTATCCACATTCAAGAGTTTGCAAAGTATACTCTAGAACCACATCGGCTCAATGTCCCCATCAGTCATCTTGTAAACAATCACCACACGCATTTTTCTCCTTTTTAGGAATCCTTTTTTTTTCAGTGAGGAATCAAGTGAGCTACTACCACAGGATAAAATGGATTTCTTAGTAACTGTGAAATTGAGCACAGCGTTGCACTACCCTCAAATCAGAGATTTTCTCCTCACTTTTTTCTTTTCTCAACCTTTGATGTCAATCATACATCAGCGAGGAAGATACATTTCGCGCCGTACATTTCTACAGCAAAAATTTCATGTTCTTTGGAGTTTCTGATGACATGGGACATCGGCTTCCGTGGATCACTAGGATGGCTTGGTTGATAGCAACTGCCAACGTATACCCGTCCTTAGCTTCAGTTCTATATGAGAACGTATAACGCAGTAGAATTTGATGGCGATCACTCGACTTTTTAATGGCAAGAAGAAAAATGAACGATATTACTGGTTGGAAATTTCACGAAAATTAAAGTTAGAAAATTTATCACAACGAAGTTAAACAAACACAGCATTATACAGTACAATTAAGACTATGTGTACGAAATTTAGGGCTGCATTCGGTGGTCAGCACCAACTGCTTCAGTTACATTTTTATAACCATCTCTTCTCAGCAGTTCCACCAGTTCTCTTTTGACCTACAATAGACGGTAAGGTTAGGTACAAATCATGTACAAACACAGTTAAAATATGACGACAGCATAAGGTATATGTTGAATTCGACTGGTTTATCTCACTTTTCCAACAACTGGGAATCCTTGGAAGGCAATCGCAGAATAAAGCTGGACCACCGATGCTCCAGCTCTAATTTTCTCGTACGCATCCTCACCACTTCCTACTCCTCCACATCCCACAATAGGTACTTGTCCTCGAGTAAGTCTATACATGAAAACATCTAGCCTCTAAAGTCGTGAACAAATACCACAATAAGAGAGTAAATAGTAATTATGAAACATCTCACTTGTACATTTTACGCACACAATTAGTACTCATACGGCGCAGTGGTGCACCGCTCAATCCTCCAGACTGACTTTTCAACTCGCTTTTAAGACAATCTGGACGAGAAATCGTTGTATTAGAAACTATTAAACCGTCAACACCATACCTCGGATTTACGACTACCTGAACAACCGATCAAATAAGAAAAAGGTACAGAATAGAATTAACAGCGAATGATGATACCTGCGCAATATCCCTCATCTCCGTTTCAATAAGATCGGGAGCGATTTTGAGGAGAACTTTAGGCGGAGAATTTAATTTCATATTGTCAAGAACATATTTAACATGAGTTAGCAGCTGGAAAAGTATACTTTCACAGTTTCTGTGCTGATAAACATAGTTGAAAATTACTTACTTTTTCCAAATCCGACTTCTTCTGCATCGAACGAAGCCCAGGAGTGTTCGGAGAAGAAACGTTAATCACCAAGTAATCGCAGTGATGTGCAAAATGTTTAATGCCGATCTCATAATCGACTCTGAAATAATGAAACATGTCTGCTTATATCATATATTTTAGCATTCCATATGTTTGCAAAGAAATATGAAAAGAAGCTCTATTAACAAGTTCGACTTACCTAGCATCTTCAGTGGATTTATTCTTCCCAAGATTTACACCAAGAGCAGCGAATTGGCTTTTCCACAGTGCCCTTGCTGTCTGTACTCTTTTCGAAACCTTCACAGCACCATCTCCATTGAATCCGTAACGATTTATTATTCCCTAACATATTGTTTATCGCCGCCTGATAATAATATTACAAAACGAAACCAACACATTAGAACTGGGGAGAAACTATTACCTCATCTTCAGTCAAACGGAATACCCGCGGTTTAGGGTTCCCTTCCTGAGGTAAAGGTGTCACTGTACCTACTTCAACAAAGCCAAAACCTGATGACTTTGCCAATGAATGGATGGCATGACCATTCTTGTCAAATCCGGCTGCTAATCCAATAGGATTTTTCAGTGATAATCCAAGAACCTGAAGTGAATATTTCCAACAAAATGGGAGATTACACTTTACCTGTTTCACTGAATTCCGTTATCGCATAGAAGACGAAGACGAGAATATTGTTTACCCTAGGTAGAAACTATCATTCCCATCCAGTGGCTTAGGTTCCATGATAAATTAATTAGTTTAAATTACCAGAAAGCAACTGTTATTCTATTTTTGTTAAATGTAAAGTTGATAATAATCATCTACTGCGTAGTAATTTCACTACAAATAAAAAAAGCTTCCGGCGTTGATCAGACCCTGAGAGATACGCGCCATGCATTCGGCTTCATTAAGTATCGCTGGAGGTGGTTGGATGCGCTGGCCTTTATAACAACTCATGGAGGCCTATCAATGCAACTAGTCAGTGCTGCTATCCTCCCAGACAAGTCCGGTACCAATTTGCGGACTCTGGAGGGATGGAAGGCTTGGTGAGTCTTGGGAGCGAGGACCAAACTCGTGTGTAAGGCAGGGCGCCTCCGACCACTGCACGACATGCGCCTTTTCTACACATTGCATAGAAAAGTTTTTATTTACAGGTGTCACATCTACTATACTTAAATTGTTGGCATAAGAGTAATGAAAGCAGCTCACATAAGCAAAGGAAACAGAAGGTTTAAAAGCTTTGGATGACATATATCCCTCAGGTCAAAGCAAAATCAACTAGGGCTCAAAAGATTCAACAAATATCTAAGTGAAATATTGCAAACCTCACACTCCAACTCAGAATATTCTTGCCGATTTGATCCAAAAAGTGGAAGCAAACCCCATGAAGCAGCCGCTAACGCCAGATTGTGTGACGTTTCACCATCAACAAATTTGTGGACTAAAGGCATTATCTACAATTAGAACATTGCATTCACATATCGTGGAAAGATAGAAGATTCACAAAACACCTACCGCCTTCTTGTAGAACGTTTCAGAGCCCCACAGTACTTCAATAACACCATAACCAAAAATGCCACTTCCAACGACGATCGCTGTCGATTTCGTTATATAACCAGGTGGGAGTCGTGAATACATGGATGGGCAAGATGTTCCTCGTCCTCGTCACAAACAACACACCGGCCACTTACTAAACGCGTCAAATTTAGCAGATTTACTTATTACATGCACTTATTACGGAGATAAACAGCATGTAATACTAACTTTCTACTTACTGCCTAGTACAACTTTTCAGGGTATTATGTGAAGCGCAAACACAATAATATTGAGATATTTGCAAAACTCCGGACCGCAGGTCTCTGCTGTGGAGATCGAACACGTTGTTACCCTGTCCGTGTGCTAGCGCGTTCACCACCACACCACACGAGTCCCTCGTTTCGCCTTTCTCTCATTTTTTTCTCAGCTATTTTTCTATGTAAACTCTATATACGTAGGAAGGGATGTTAGGAAAAAAATGTTAAACAGAAAACTGTATGCACGAAAATAACGGAAAAAAAGTATTGAAAGCTTGAACATCATCAACTTCAGCGGAAATATTCATCAAGCGTCTGTCGCTTTACAATCCTGGAAACAAAATGACGATCTGGATGCTGGAGTCTGGATTCTAGTCGCTGAATCCTCTCACGTATTGAAATATAATTTCATAACACAGCACTAATAAGTTCAAATAACACCATACTTTTCGTGCTCCTTTCACTCATTTGGACAATTGGGTGATTGGATGGCCCGTTCTCAGTGGTTGTGCGGGCCCCAGCCAAATCACTAATTTTTTGAACTTCTGCTCGTTTGGTCATCGTGGTTCCCTGAAGTCCCAAGGTCAGCCAGGCCACACTCTGCTGGGAGAACGAATCCCCCACTGCATATCGCAGTTTGACACCCACGAACACCTCCCAGCCACGATGGAACGGTAAGCCGTTGGGAGGAGACAGAATGTAACTAGAACTAAGCAGCACGTATAACTATACAATTCAACTATATGACGAAAACACCACATCGACTGTGAGACCACAAGGACTGTGGATATCTACTCGGACCCTCGGCTCTAAGGAAGACGAAGACGGTGAAACCTTAGCAAAATAAACACCTAGTCAACCCCATCCTAGCTTATCAGTCAAATAAAATGCATTAACTACATAATACAATTTCAATAGATAATAAATTAATATGGAAGTAAAGTGCTAGAATAACATCATATTGAAGACTTGTGGTGCGGTCCGTAACTACACAACTCATAATGATTGCCATGTCTGAAAACTAGTTATCTGATGTTGAATCTCTACTGGACATGTTTCCTTAAAAGCGCGATTATTCCGGCAGCTGACTATTCGTGTAATTTTTGACCACCATTGGAAAGGATAGTCGCGGGTTCGAATCTAGCATGGGGTCAAAGTTTTGCAAATATCTCAGACTCATAGTGGTTGTATTTCACATCATGTCCTGCCATGAAAAATATAGTGGGAAGTAGTTGGGAAGTTAAGATACTCGTATAGTTGTGATTTTACCAACTTAATACCATGACGAAGACTTCAATCCAGAAAATGAACGTCTATAGACGATCTGCTCAGATCAATCCGAGACTAACAAAAGCGAAGGCGCTGAGACGTTAGCAGAGTGAAAACTTTTGTAATGATCTCCTGTTAGTTTGTCGATAGAAGAAATTATACATTATTAAAGTATTATTATGAATTGATAGAGTCGAGCTTGATGAACTCTATTTTGTGTGAAACACTCTCAATATCGAATGTGTAGAAATACTTCCACATCCTAGGCACTTCTAGTACATTACGATTCCATGTGAATACTGTGGGGTTGGTCTCCACTCGACACTCAGTACTCAGTGGAAGCCTCATAGAAAGCGGCTCTGAGGAAGGCGAAGTCCGCCGAAACGTCAGCTTATTTGTGAATAAAGAATAAAAATAACACCTAGCGTTTGCCCAACAGGAATACGAGGAATTACTTGATCAATGCCCAGGTTAATAGAAAGTCGGTCGTGGAAGTTACTTGTAGTACAGTTCTGTCTAGCTCTCATGTAGTGTCATTGAATAGACTGAAGGAACTCTTACAAAAATATCGATCAGAAGCAATGGAGCGATTAATCCACAGCAGGAAGAAATTATACATTATTAAAGTATTATTATTAATCCTGAGGTTAGATGACGGTCGGTTTGAGAAAAAACAGAATTGATAGAGTCGAGCTTGATGAACTCTATTTTGTGTGAAACACTCTCAATATCGAATGTGTAGAAATACTTCCACATCCTAGGCACTTCTAGTACATTACGATTCCATGTGAATACTGTGGGGTTGGTCTCCACTCGACACTCAGTACCCAGTGGAAGCCTCATAGAAAGCGGCTCTGAGGAAGGCGAAGTCCGCCGAAACGTCAGCTTATTTGTGAATAAAGAATAAAAATAACACCTAGCGTTTGCCCAACAGGAATACGAGGAATTACTTGATCAATGCCCAGGTTAATAGAAAGTCGGTCGTGGAAGTTACTTGTAGTACAGTTCTGTCTAGCTCTCATGTAGTGTCATTGAATAGACTGAAGGAACTCTTACAAAAATATCGATCAGAAGCAATGGAGCGATTAATCCACAGCAGCATCCGAACCGTTATTGATTGTTGGATGCCTTCTTTTATCACGAGGAATCGGATGATCACGAGCAGGCTTTCCAGTTCAATAGCTACTCCCTATATATGTGCATTTGCTTAAATTTCCCCTTGAATTCCCAAGAAATCGGTGTCTATGGTTTCCCGGAATCGTCACCAGAAGCGGTCGCTATCATTTCACCGAGACAAAATTTCCCACTACTGGTTCGAGCTTGTACTCCCACATGGGTATTTCAAACTCTTTCGTAGGTGACCTTATTGGGAATGAACTCATCGATGTTCTTCAGGGTTCGATACCTAGAACACTCTTAACTATGATGACAACATGACATGATTCAACTGAATTCTCATATTTCTTTTGTGGAATACTTGAAATAACTTGGCGCCGTCGCGTTCCTATCTGTGACCAGTTCTTAAGTCATTATGTAGGACAGGTCTTTCTTAAGGACTCTCTACAGTTTTTTTGTCATATGAAGTATCCGAAACTATAATCCTCAAATCTCTTGTCTTTCTACTGCTTCCATCACTAATCAGTACATACTTCAAGGAAGAATGTGATAAGAACCGACGCCCACGAGGCATTGGCATTGCCTGGTTCATAACATTACACCTGCTCATACCAGTAATATACCTGTTTCTTTTTCCAGAAAATTCGATTGAATCAGCTGACTCCAGTCGTACTCTGACATTGGCTTCTACTTTCCTCGTTCATTGAATCATATCACGGTGCTGACTAGCAGTGAATAATCACAGTTTCAGCTGTTACTTTTTTTTACCTTCCGTCAGCATGTTTGTCAATACGGTCGTCATCACTTTAGTCCAACAAATATCGATTTTTTTCGCAGTGGTTACGTAAATGTAACTCCGGAAGTTCAGTGTATCAGAATGTTCTAGAACGATTTTTGCATGAAACTCGTTCCGTCGCTTATCGCCGTCCGAACTAACATCACAATGGCGCTCTTCGACGGCGGATTGATTCTTGATCCTGACCATTTATGTTTTTCCTCTGAAGCACCATGGAGAAATCTTAAAGATATACACTAATATTCTCATATCATTTAATACCTAAATGATAAGTAACTAACGCGCTCTGCTTACAATCCTTTCAAAGGGATTGAGTTGTAGTTACGGCCATTGCAGTAGCGTCGACATGCTGGCGTTGTTAAGGGACCATTCTGTACTACGGGGGTTTGCTCTAGTACTTGTTTAATACGTTTGCTAAAGTTACTACCTTTCTTTTAGTCCAACATACATCACTGGGATGAAGATAGTAGAGGATATGGATAGATGAACAGGTCCAGTGTTTATTAAATCATGAAGTGCTTATTTTGGACTTCTTAGGCGTCATATAGCCGTTTAAAAGATTCTTCCGAGTCCTTTCATCATATTCCCAACTCTTTCCTCTAGCTACAGTGGACGAAGAACCTATGGTTGTCCTCTGAGTTTCGAATGGAAACCTCAATATGTTGGTTCGTTGCTTTTCTTGGCAACGCTAATCTTCTTCTAGAGAAAGTCGTTCTTTTCTACGTAGTAAGCCGAAGAATTCTACGATGTTATGGACTGTTTGAATAACTTGTTTCATTTTTTTCATCACCTGTCATTTGTAATCCTGCTTGTTATCTAACATCATTCATTGATTCTACTTAGTTCAATTACCTGATTTAACGGGCATAGCTAACGGGCATATATACATATATATATACATATATATATACATATATATATAAAGCTAAAAAAGCTCTCGGCGTTGATCGATCCCTGAGGGATGCGCCATGCATTCGACTTTATTAATCATCGTTTGGAAGTGGTTGAATACATATCTGGCCTTTACAATGACTCGCGGTGGCCTGCCGATGTATCGAGCCAGTGCTGCTATCCTCACAGACGAGTATGGTACCAATTTGCCTACTCCGGAGGGATGGAAGGTTTGGTGGGCCATGGGCGCAGGAATCGATTCCACGTGCGTGCCACAGTGGCGCCTACAACCACTGCGCCACATGCGCCCCTATATATATGTATATATATATACATATATATAATATATGTGCATACGTATGTACATATGTATATAGTATGCATATGTACGTATGTTTTTACACGCACGTGTGTACTCCATTACGTTTTGTGACAAAGACCTTTAACTGTTATTTCTTTTGGCAGGAGGCTAGGTAGCCATTGGTCACTGGACGTTGGGCGTAAAAGTAAATTAGGCTTGAAACGCAGAATATTCTGGTCAATCTAGGATATTCCGTGCATCATGAGTTCTGTCTGAAACGTCTTTTGACATGAACATCTGGAGTAAGGAAGAACAGGGAAAACTTTCACCAATAAACAAAAGAAATACGGACGAAGGTAAGGAACCATACTTAATTCTGTTGTATTTGTACAAATTGCATCCAGTGAATGATAGAGAAGTTAGTAATAAAAGATAACAAGCTTTCGGCGTTGATCAATCCCTGAGGGATGCGCCATGTATTCAACTTTATTAATCATCGTTTGGAAGTGGTTGAATACACATCTGGCCTTTACAATGATTCGCGGTGGCCTGCGGATGTATCGAGCCAGTGTTGCTATCCTCCCAGACAAGTCTGGTATCAGTTTGCCAACCTCGGAGGGATGGAAGACTTGGTAAATGGGCGCGGGGATCGATTCCACGTGTGTTGCTGGAAGCCTCCGACCACTGCGCCACACGTGCCCTTTTAATGTTACATTGTCTAGTCTTTGAAGGCTGTTATCATGTCTCCTTCCAGGGAGTTGCTTGCAGCATCATTATTTCGATTCTGTGTTTGTTTATTTTCTGTTGGGATGAATGTTTTAGATGATTCCACATTGTATTCGTCTTCAGTGCCTTTGATAGTGACCTAATGTTATTTTTTTGTAGTAGTAAACAGCACTCGTTTTTTAAACCCAGAAATGAAATAGGTATGTGCAATGGTTTTCTCTTTTTCATCATTCGGACATTGCCATTTTCTTTCCCTTCCTTTTTGATTCCGTATTGTCGATCGATGTTTGTCATCTTGGTGGTCCCATCCCAAAAATGAACCATCTGGTGTAGTACCATCTTTTGGACAAATTAAAGGCTGAAACCTTTCTTAGAGTCGAAAGGCAAGGCTATGAATAACTCCATTGTAATTTAATTTAATTGTAATTGTAACGCCATTTGGGTTTCTGTTGCGAGAACTGACACTCTCTATTTTATCGTATGACACTTGCTGTATACTACAACACAATAGGGGCTTAATGGAATGTTACAACCTTTGTCCCGACTTCAACTAGCAGTTCGATTGTGAAAATCGCATCTAAATACAAGTCATCATAGCACCATTCACTTCCATTGTAGCCGTTTGGCCTTCAACTCAGAACTGTTACTTATGGGAATGTATTGGTATTTGTGTACATATATCTTACTTATTTGATACTTCAGCGGCCCGTCTTCACTAGTTGTGCGGGCCCCAGCATACTCACCATTTTTCGGAGATTTGCTGGTTTAGCCATTATGATTCCTGAAATCCCGAGAACAGCATGGCCAAAGTCTGCTCCAGGTCGTCACCACGACAGGCGGTTGCAGCCCTTGTGGATTAGAGGGAGATTTGCCACCATGCGACTTTGATAGCAGGACGGTGGTGGATCCTGGTACTGGTTTACTCTTAGCTAGGCTTGCTAATGGAAACGCCGGACTTCTTTTCAGCTTGGGAGACCCTGCCGGGGGACGAATCCACCCGCTCTACATCGCAGTCCGACACCCAGGAACCCCTCCCAGCCACGAGGCGGTAAACTGTTGGGAGGGTACATATGTCTTCGTTTTGTAAATATCGGAAATATAATATTTCTTCGGACTGTCAGTCACGTCTTTGCTATTGATGTTTTTTAGTTCTTGGGTAGAACTCTCATTTGAAGCATATGTTTACACTAGGTGACTAATGCGGAAGTGATAATAGGAAGCAGAGTGGCGGAGAAAGGACTATATTCCACCATAATGACCGCTGTTTTGAATCTCTGAATGCGAAGATTATCTAGGTGGTGGGAATGATTTAACATATTGGCGATGGCGATAACGTATCAGATATGGTGCACGTGTTCCCGGGGAAGTGACCGAACTGTATTACGTATGGTGCACTTTTTTCCGGTCGTTTATTTTGTCGCATAAAGCTATTTGCTGCACTTGTTATCATTCGATAGTTCATACAGCAAAGATTTTGAGGCGGTGGTCTTCCATTTAAGCCCTATTCTACCCTTAGAAGAATGTACAAAGGCATTTTTCTCGATAGGTGGTTATGCTGTATATACGTAATATACTTTACGTATCTTATAAATTTTTTTTTTCAAATGTAGAGAGTAGTGTGGTTTTCGCTGGGCGAGTTCTCTTCTTTACTTGAGTATACCCCAAAAGCACGTTCGATACGAAAATCACATTGGATACTCATAAAGACCACCAAAAACCGACATTTGATTGGTGGGGTAGTTTGGTCAAAGTGCATCATATATGATGCATCACGTGAGCTGTTCAAAAATTGGACATTTTCGCCAACGTGTTGAACAGCATTTGATCTCTTTCTGGTCTTGTAGACTAGCAATAAATTTTTTTCACTTAATTGGTGTAATCAAGTAACGTTCATGAGTATATAATGGGATTTGGGATATTTTATTATAGTTGTTGAGAAACCGGAAGTGTTCTAAACCTGGAGTTATCTCAAAGAAAAGGATAAGGCGTTATTTTTGTAAGGCTTTAGAACTTTAGGTCTGTGATAGTTTACCTTTTATGGAAAAAAATTCGGTGATCAGTAATTTAGTACCAAGTGTAGGATCACTTGTCTTCGCAGTCTTGTGATTATTTATAAGGTTTCAGACTAGACTTTCAGTTGCGCTGAGAGAAACGATTGCATTGTCATTATTTACTCACGCAGTGTTTGGATCGTGAGATGGATATGTGTTTAAAACATCTGGTCTCTGTTTATCATATGCAATAGATTAGCTCATATTTCAACAATTTTTTTTTTTGAAATGTCGGCTCACGACGACGATTTACAACCGGAGAAACTAAATGTGCAGTTGACTGATATGAATGTAGGTTTGGTAATTCCTAGGTTTCAGTAAGGTTTTTCCTTACACCGAAAGTGCTTGATACGTCCTCAGTTCAGAAAACCATGGAACCGAATGAACAAGTCGAAGATGACGAACCAGAGGCAGTTCAGCTCAGGTTAGTGATTATGGTATGGTGTCTATCGTGACATTCATTATATGGTGGTAATAGTGTGTTTTTACTATTTCTGGTACTACTGCCGACCATCTTGTTTATTTTCAGTGTTCTTAATTTTACTTTATTACCTCACTTCCCAGTAATTTCTAAAAGGATTTCCTAGCCTGGTTAGCTTTTTGTGTTGTGATGTTTTTGTTTTCCCATTGGGAGTACAATTTTGCGACACTCCTCATTCTTGCGGTTAGCACCGTTTCCAGCTTATTGTTAGAAATGATCTAAATGATCTATGATTCCCTTCACATTTGGCTACTCCTTTCGAGATAGAAACGTTCCTTTAATTGAGGGTAGCGCTGAGGATATGCTTTTTTTAATCGTTCGTCCTGAAAAATATTAAGAATTTCTGTCTTGATTTTAAAATCAAACTTTTCCTTGAGTGTTTAGGGTTTATACTCGTAGATGGGTAATCCTAACAATTGTTGCTTTGTTGAACAACACCAACACAATGTCGTGGATTGCATTTGCCCCGATTGCTAATTACGTCAATAGCTTCTACGGGGAAAACAGTGCTGCATGGTATGTTTATTTGATCTGTTTTTCCTTTGATTTTCTTCCTTTCTGTCATATTATTTTGTTTATTGCAACAGTGGCATGTACATTTATTGCTTCAGGTTCTCCATGGTGTATATGATTTGTACAATACCAGTAGGATTTTTTGCCATGTGGGCAGGACGTCGTTTCGGTCTACGAAGTGCAATTCTTATTGCGGGTACTGTAATATTGCTTGCAGATTTCGATGACAAAACTTATCAAACTCCTCCTAGGGAGTCTGCTTCATATTATTCTTCTTTAGACGATCTTTTAAAAATATTTTCCTATTCACATTCCAACCTATGGGTTGTGGCCTAAAAACCTGTAGGCTATTGGAAATCTAACCTTATTTTCCTCGTCGAAATTTGTTGTTTCATAGTATAGGATGGACAAATGGAATAGGAGGATTGATCCGATTATCCAGCTCATTCTTCCCTCCGAAATATCGCTTTCCCGTTGGAATTACTGGGCAAGCCATCGCAGCGATTGCTTATCCTTTCATCATGTTTCTGCCTACAAAGGTAATCTTGAATGATATGTAAAATGGTACTTAATAAGCGCAAAAAATTTATTTTCTTTCTGTGCACTGCAATTTTTGCTTCACTTGGTCTATTACTGATTCTGATTTCACACCTAAAGTTGTTTTGAATTGCGTCGTATACAATAACTGTGTTCTTTTGTTTTTGTGAGGAGAAACTAGGTTGTTCTTGAAAACATCATCATATTTTATCTAGAACGTTTGAGTTCCTTCCTTCGTGGCACGGACTATAGCCAATATTTGGATTTTTTAATCTAGGTTGCCGGATCATGGTTTCCTGACACACAGCGCGGTCTAGCAACAACTATTGGTGTGATGTCAAACCCACTCGGTGTACTACTAGCCAACATCATTAGCCCTCAGATGGTTCATTCACCACAGCATGTGGTGTATCTCAATGTCTTCACATGTGTTCCTGGCTTTGTTGCTATGATTGTTGCTACGGTAAACCTGATTAGTATTTTAATGTCATCAAATCGTAATTCTTCATGTTTAAGAGTTCGTAATAAGGGCGCGTGTGGCGCAGTGGTTGGAGGCGCCACTGCCACATGCACGTGGAATTGATCCCTACGCCCATGGCGCACTAAGCCTTCCATCCCTCCGGGGTCGGCAAATTGGTACCAGACTTGTCTGGAAGGATAGCAGCAGTAGCTCGATACATCAGCAGGCCACCGCGAGTCATGTAAAGGCCAGATATGCATTCAATCACCTCCATCGATACTTAATGAAGTCAAATGCATGGCGCATCCATCAAGAATTGATCAACGCAGAGAGCTTTATCCTTTATCCTTTTTTAAGAGTTCGTAATCTTAAGCTGTATGTAAAACTACAGGTAGCAGTGAAACGTAGTGAACCAAAAGTGCCGCCAACTTTTAGCGCAAGCAAGCCTCAGATGGACTTCGTGCCAGGTGAATTTTGAGCATAGATCTTTTCTTCAGTTTTATTATAGTGACAATATTCTTGACAATACGATAATGGATTACACCGATTCATTCAAATTACTGACTACACATTGGAACGGTATCCATGGACGCTATTCAATATTTGATGAACATTTGGGCGAAAAATCCTATTTCTTTTTGACAATCTTATGGGTGTACCTTGGTGTCATTCTTATCAGTAGCTGTCTCTTTATTGGTAGATATTTCAGCGCTCTTTTCACCAGAAATAGTTTCTGCTCTCGACGAACTAACTAATGCAAAAAACAAATTATACGATGCTCTTAAACCTAGAGAATAACCTTTTACTGACAATATATTGTGGTTAGTATATTTAAAGTACAGTGAGAAGGCTCTGTGCGAAAAATAAATGACCAGAAAGAAAATGCATTGAAATGAATTCGTACAATGCGCTCGGTTTCCCAGGAGCTCCTTGATATTACCACGTACGATAATGTATCTGTTAAGCAAAGAAAGGTTTTTAAACCTCTACATTGGTGCAAAATCAAGACTGAACAATAACCTGTCAAAGTATTTGTTTACATTACTAGATTTTAGGTCTTAAAGCCTGCATGATGTCAAAACAGTACAGTATTCAATATTTGATTAACATTTGGGCGAAAAATCCTATTTCGTTTTGACAATCTTATGGGTGTACCTTGGTGTCATTCTTATCAGTAGCTGTCTCTTTATTGGTAGATATTTCAGCGCTCTTTTCACCAGAAATAGTTTCTGCTCTCGACGAACTAACTAATGCAAAAAACAAATTATACGATGCTCTTAAACCTAGAGAATAACCTTTTACTGACAATATATTGTGGTTAGTATATTTAAAGTACAGTGAGAAGGCTCTGTGCGAAAAATAAATGACCAGAAAGAAAATGCATTGAAATGAATTCGTACAATGCGCTCGGTTTCCCAGGAGCTCCTTGATATTACCACGTACGATAATGTATCTGTTAAGCAAAGAAAGGTTTTTAAACCTCTACATTGGTGCAAAATCAAGACTGAACAATAACCTGTCAAAGTATTTGTTTACATTACTAGATTTTAGGTCTTAAAGCCTGCATGATGTCAAAACAGTACATTATCTTGTTTGTCGTTATGGGAGGTGGTATTGGAATGTTCAATTGTCTATACACTATTATGCAGGTATATAGACTAGAATATTTGTACTTTTATCACTATCCTCTTTACCGACTTCACCAACAATCTCTTTTCAAGGAACTTCTTTGTCCCTCCGGCTACTCGAATTCATTTGTTGGTATATGTGCTGCGCTTATGATAGTTGGAGGAATATTTGGAGCTGCTGCAAGTGGTGCGTAAATTTTTTTTTGGCTTACGCGAAAGTTTATAGATTATGAGAAATTGAAAGAAAGCAGCTTTTTTCAATTCTGTGTTAATTCCATCTTAGCGCCGAATTCTTCTAAGCCGATTTATAATTCAGGAGTTTTTGTTGATCGTACGAAGATGTATGAAGAGAGTATGAAAGTTTCCATGGGTATGGCTGTTGTATTCGGCCTTATTTTTATGCAGGTTATTGTAGTTTTAATTCTTTAGTGGATTTTATTGATTCCTTTTTTTGACTGGAGCTATTTTCTTTTGACTTGCAGCTAACGCTACACTCTAATTTCGCCCCTTTTCTTGCCTTAACGTGCGTTCTGTTTGGGATCTTTGGCCTCGCAACATATCCGGTTGGACTTGAACTTTCCGCAGAGTGTACTTTTCCAGTATCAGAAGCTACCTCGACTGGCTTAATAGTTCTCTCTGGTCAGGTTCGTTTTTAGTTTTTCATGGTTGTATACTTTTATTCTACTCTGCATGTTTTTTTTTGCTTTCAGGTCCAAAGTGTCATGTATGTCCTTATAATGAAACACTTTGCTCGGCCTCTTAAACCGGACCGTATGCACATCCAGGTAGGTTGTTCCTCATTGTCATTCTTTAGAATTTTTAAAACATTTTAAAGTTACGATCCATTTATTTGTGAACACTTTATTTAACGATTGTAGGTCTGCTCTCTCGACTCTTCTGACACATTGAATCAACCAAAAGATAACACTCAGGCTGTTATGGTTGGTCTTAGTAAAATATATTTCTGTCTGGGAACCATCCCACTTTATTTTTGTTTATAACATTTGTTCCTGGAAACTTAATGATTGATTTTGGATCTGCTACGTATTTGAGGTATTCTCGCTTCTGGCTGCTCTTCTCGTTCTTGTCCTTGTTGTATTATTCAAGCCTGTATATCATAGAATTGAAGCTGAGAAGGAGAATAGAGCTCAAATCGATAAGGAAAAGAAAGCTCGAATGAACAATGGGAAGATAACTCTTCCCTGTGAGAATGTCACTCAACCTCTGAACAATGAACAAAATGCGTAGTGTTTAATCGTGTTGGAAACTATTTCTAACCACTACTTTGGACAACGTGGTTTAACATTCGTGAGAGTTCTTAACTAGTCGGAAGTCTTTGATTCATTGCTTTTCCACCCTCGTGTGCATTGCATTGCATGTTACATTCGCAACAGGACTATAGGGCATTAGCCAATTGAAGATTTTGTACTGGTCTCAAACTATATCAACAATGCAGCTTTCTTAATTTTCTTCCTATCACCGACGATCTAGATTGATAAACTTGCTGCTGGAAATCTGCTTACGGGAAATAGTTAGCACAGTATACGTTTGCTCCAGATGAAGTTGTGTGGCACGTGTATCTTCTTACGTTAGTAATTTGTAATGATAGTAATTGTAAATCCATAATAGTCTTCACTTTGTGTTGAGATTTTTGAGATTTGCCATGTTGTCATTGTCATGCTATTATTCAGTTTTTGGGACTCAGCATGGGTCGATCTCCCTATGTTTTGACGCGCTTTTATCTTGTTAATGAGTGGGATTCTGAGTGTTTCTTTGCAGTTTCTTCACCAACAATAAGGCCTTTTTGTTATTGTGTAATGAGTGTAACATTTGAAGCTTGATGCCAAATGCCAAACTTCATGCAGCGTGTTGTGTCAATCCTCGTAGGTGTTTTGCTCTAGTTGATCAGTCTGGTACGTTTTCTTTTTCTCTTCCGACTGGTATGGGCTATAGGTAGCTCACGATGATATTCTCTTAGTTAGTGGGGAAGGCGTAATTCATATTTTCTTCATGAATCAAAATCGTAAAGTCGGTTATGAGAATCAGGTTGACCATAGTAGTGCTGAGCAACGTCGCGATTTAGTAAACTGTCGTTTACTAATGATGGTCTTGTCTTTCTCTATTTTTTCATGCGTTCATTGTGTTGTTTTTCTTTCTACTTACTTTTTACAGTTCACTTTTGATGTTTGTAGTGTAGCATGTTGTAAATTTATGATGAAGATCGTTAGTTGCGTGTGAAATTACATTTTATTTGAAATACTATGCTTACTGTGTTCATGTGCTTTTTCCTCAAATCTTATATGAATCATCTTGAAGGAATTATATGAAGAAGTGGTAGCTGATAGCACCTATAAGTCAATTACACGGCTGAGAGAAAGGCGAAACGAAAGACAGGCATGGTGTGGTGGTGAACGTGTTAACCCTTCCAAGGTTATATCGCGTTCGTTCAACACCGTAGATACCAGCGGCCCGGGGTTTTGTAAATATCTCGGGACCATTATGTTTATGAAGAAGAGAGTGACTACACTTTAAGACTTCTTTGTTCTACTCATTTTTCTCATACTTAAGGTTGTATAGAAAACCAAATATCAGTACCAAAAGCGGATGGGAATGTATGAGCTCAGTTCAGTCTATGGTAGAAGGATAAATAAAAGTGTTTAAATTTGTGACTTAAAACTGAGAAACTTAAATGTGCTAAAATTTGCTACTCCGAAAGGTTTTTTCATTGGACATGGTTCATCTAAACGGTATTACTGGTGTACCTAGATTACAATGTTGTGCGGACCCTGACTCAAACCATGTGTTGTTTTGTCGTTCATTCACTGAATACTACTGAAGATTTTCTTCGTTAACGACTATGCGGGTCCTTCAGCTACCGATAGCTGTTTCATAATTAGCTAGAGCAGTCGAAGATGAGGGAGCATGACAAAAGTTGTAGATAGGAATCTCAGTTTTCACTGGGTTTGTTATCAAAAGTTGTTGAATTCTCGTTCTGGACTCCGAGTTCGCCACCATACCCGTGCTGTACTGTAATTTGGGAAGATATTTGTTGCAGCGCGACTCGAACCCTTCATGGTATTGCTTGCTGTGACGACGGGAAATTCTGCTTACTCGATTTACGACTGGACGACGTAATTTGCCTGATCTTTTAAACAAAAAGTGAAACGGAGACAAGTTGCTAACGGGAGTTTAGTAAGAAAATTTATCAACGACATTCTTAAGTAATAACAGAGGTCTACGTCGAAACAACAAAAACTCGTGTGCCTCGAAATTGTGACGTCTCGTTGTTATTGAATAAGGAAACTTGAGTCCTGTCAACCAAGGTGTTGAAATTTTGGTGCAACAAATCCAGTCTAAAATAATAGAATTCACTAGAGCGGAGTTGTTTGCTCAACATATAATGGATGATTTCGAGGTATAGTGTTCATTTTCAGTCTAGTGATTATAAAATTTTCTCCATACTATGTATATTCATAGGGGTGTGTGTGGCGCAGTGGTTGGAGGTTCTTGCAACACACATGTGGAATCGGTGCCAACGCCCTTGGCTCACCAAGCCTTTCATCTCTCCGGTAGCGGCAAATTGGTACCAGACTTGTCTGGGAGGATAGCAGCACTGGCTTGATACATCGGCAGGCCACCGCGAGTCATTGTAAAGTCCAGATATGCATCCAAACCTCCAAACGATAAAGTCGAATGCATGGCGCATTCCTCAGGGATATTGATCAACGCTGAAGGCTTTTTTTTAAATGTATATTCATTTGATAACTATCCGGAAGCACATCAGTGTCGGAGAGGTCGGACCAAAAGAGCATTTTTTTGGACTTAATGATTTAGAAAAAACTTCCCTTTCCCTTAGTTAAATGAATCTTTGGCTTTCTATTTGGTCTTTCCATTTTTTCTTTTATTCTCTTACTATTTCCATTTGGCTAGCAATAAACTGCTACTTCATTTTAATTACTATAGTAAATCATAACTTGCAAAACACTTCCGAGCTTTGACAACGTGTCTGTGTGATAGACCATAGTACCACAAAGTAAATAGTAGCGCATATATCATTCATAGACTCATTGAACGATAGAGCAGAGTCTTCTGCAATCCTATCATTTTCACACCCCCTCAACAGCTCTGATTATCGAAAAATTACTACCTACTTGGATGCTTGGATGGCCCATCTCCACTGCTTGTGCGGTCCCCAGCATAATTTCCGTTCTATGGAGCTTTTCTGCCTTAGCCATTGTGGCTCTGTGAAGTCGCCAGTTCAGCGTAACCGAATCCTTCCTCAAGTCGTCACCACCACAGGAAGTCGATGCCGATGTGGATCAGAGAGAAAGATCTGGTTCCATGCGAGTAGTATGATACCAAGACGATGGTAAAACCTGGTATTGTGAAATATAACTGCAATGATGCTAAAATATTGTAAAACTCCGGACTGTAGGTGCCTGCGATGGTGATCGAACACACTACAAACCTGTTCAAGGGCTAACCTGTTCTCCACCACACCATGCGGGTACTTCGTTGCGCCTTTCTCTTATCCGTATCTCTTAAATCCTGGTATACTTGAGTTTGATCTGATTTTTCTGACACTTTTCTTCTGATGCTTTTCTGATACTTGAGTTTTTGATATAGAGTTGTTTACTCTTGGCTGAGCCTTCGGATGGAATCGTAGGACTTCACAGCTTCGGAGGCCCTGCTAAGGAATGACACACCCGCTGTACATCGCAGCCCGTCACCCAAGACTACCTCTCAGCCACGATGAGGTCGTAAACCGTTGGATGGATCGAAACATTATTGTTTATTATCAAAGAACCTGCGTATGCGTAAAGGTTGAAAACTAGGCGTTGTCTCGAACGTTAAGGTAGCTATATGCAGCCGTGTGATAAATGATGTGGTAGGGTTAAAAGGCTTGATTATGCCCAAGAATGTATTGATATTGAAATGTGAATCATATTGTCGTGAATGGTTTAAAATATTCGGAAGTGATCATGGTGACGTGATTCTGCTTAGGCGCTGTTCCGATAACTTCGTTAATGTCACTTGTGGAGAGGTGAAGTACTACCAAGTGTACGACCAACGTTTTGCTTTGCGTTTACTGCGAAGTAGTACTTTATTGCTCGATTAATGTTTTCCTTCCTTTCTCTATTCCCTTTCAACGATTTACGGCCTCATCGTGGCTGGGAGGTGTTTCTGGGTGTTGGACTGTGATGTACAATGGGGGATTCCTAGTCCAGCCAAGAATAAACCAATACGAGGATCCACCATAGTCATGGTATCAAACTAGTCCTGTGGTGGCAAACTTCCCTCTGATCCCCAAGGATGGTAATTGCTTGTGGTGATGACGACCTAGGAGCAGACTTTTGCCTCGTTGACTTTGGGTCTCCTGGGAACTGAAATTGCTAGACGAGCAAGACTCCGAAACAATGGAAATTATGCTGAGGCCCATACTACGAGTGAGGACAGGTCACCCAAGTATCCAAGTAAGTAATATTAATGCTTTTCTACCTTCCTCTATTCATTGCGATCACATCTCATACTACGAAGCTTCCGTTTTTTGTTCTTGTTGCAGGTGTACTTGAGGAAAGGATTACAATCAGAATTTGTGCTTCGCTTATGCAGTGAGACATCAACTACTGCGAGTGAGGAAGGATGAATTCTGTAGGCGGTTTTTCAAAAATGTGCTAACGATGAACGAAAAAGGGACGCGAGTAGCGCGGTGGTTAGAGACGTCCTGCAATGCATGCTGGATCGCTCCCGCGCTCAATGGCCTACCAAGCCTTCCATCCCTCCAGGATCGGCAAATTGGTACCAGACTTGTCTGGGAGGATAATAGCACTGGCTCGATACATCGGTAGGCCACCGTGAGTCATTATAAAGGACAGATATCGCAATCAATTGTCTCTAACGATGCTTAATGAAGTCGGATGCATGGCACATCCACTAGGGATTGATCAACGCAAGGAGCTTTGCTATTTTCTTTGATTTACCAACGATTACTTCGTAGCTTTTGAGTATTATGGGAATTTCCATCGAAGCAAACGCAGCAAGAAGAGTGCCGATACCGACTGCAAGATGATATTTCCTAAGCTGTCGCTAATGGATTATGAAGGAACCTTAGGATAATAGGAAGCTTTGTTGTAATGAACGATAGGGTATAACTGTTGTTGGCAAATAGCCGTTATATCGAATGCATTTCCGTAGTTGACTTTATTGACGCCTAAAATTGTAACTCTTCGTAAACATTCGCTAGAAAAGTCCATTTTCTCTTTGTGGAGGGTATTACTTGTTAATTGTCTAGTATGAGTTACTTTTCAGTGCTGTATTGATCATTCGGTTGTTCCAAATCACTGTGGCCGTCCTGGTTTTTCTTCGCCCGGCGCTAATGTAAACATTGGTTTTTTGACTCTTCTTTTGACTAGCAATTACGATAATACAATGAATTGAGGGTTTGCAGGCTAATGAAGTCGCAATTTCCGTAGGGCTTTTGCTGGATAACGCTACAAAATCATGGCTAATTGTGGATCTTGTGCTCTGAAGTACGACTCACTGGAAAGCATCAATGAAGCAAGTGAACTTACTAAAGAAATGATCGCAAGATTAAAGACGCACTCTTCTGAGAAGTAAGTTTGCTTTTCGTTTTCAATAACACTTTCGTTTTTCACTAGCACATGAAAAAGGATAAAACCTAGAGCGTTCGGCCTTGATCAATCCCTGAGGGATGCGCCATGCATTCAACTCCATTGGTGGCATCATTCGAAGTGATTGAATTCGTGTCTGACCTTCGCAATGATTCGCGGTGGCGTACCGGTGTATAGAGCCAGTGCTGCTACCCTCACAGACAAGTCGGGTAGCAATTTTCTGACTCAGGATGGATGGAGGGCTAGGTTGGTCTGGAATGAGCTGATCTGGAAATGTCTGTTGCGGCCGCCAGAGACCCCTGCGCTACTCGCTGCTCTCTCATTAGTCCATAGTTACAGAATTCGTAGAACTATTTAAAGAACTTAAGGATTTAGTGCATTTTGTGTTGATTTTTATTATGGACTTGAAAATGAGCTTTATTAAGTTGTTCTAGTGCGTTTTGCAGTTCTGCTTGCAGGATGTTCTTATCGATCGAGAAAATGATGCAAGAAGCTCGAATTGCTAGAGGAGATATTGAGAAACAGTATATGCTATATTATCGTTGTGCTCAACTATCGAAGCTCATTTATAAACAAAACGACTTTGCTACATTTAAAGCTGAGGTAGGTTTGGTACTTTTTTCGCCGTTATTCTTAGAAAACTTTTTTGGAAAATTCTCGCAATATTCGTTGGTTCCTTTTGAGGTTTTTCTCTTTGAGGTGTAGGCAGCGCGCTCCTCCTTTTTTTTGAGGTTTCAAATACTAAACCTTCTGTTTCTGTACCTGACCAGTATTTTCCACTGTACAACCGCTGTTGAGATTTTATAGGATCGATTTCGACTTCTTCCTTGCTTTTCACAGCACACTTTCTTCAGTTTCATCCAGTTCGATTATGAACATTAGTGAACTGGGTTTTTAAGCTATTCTTGAATTTCCAAATGCTCTATTAGCTCCGTGTGATGTTACAGCATGGAGCAATTTTCGGACTTCTTTTCAAAGAAGCACTTGATGAGGCTGATAACCTTAAAGCAATTCTAAGCAAGAAGTACGAGGAGAAAATGCTGAGGATTTCGCATTCAGCATCGGTGGATAAGAAGATAGTGAAAGACGACTCGGCTGCAGTTTTTAAGCAAGGTATGTTACTCTTATTCGAATCGTTTAATACTTTCGAGAACCTTTTGACTCCTACTTCTTATTTGTGTTATTTTCATTCGTGTTGTTTTTAGCCCTTTTTTTGTTTGCTTTTACAATGCATTCTATCTACCGTGTTTATCATACGGCTTGTTCTTTTTTTTTGCAGAATTTTGTTCTTCGTCGAATATTTTAATAAGTCCAAAGGAATTGGTCCGAATGGTTGAACATGCTAAACCGAAAAAGACCGCGGTCATTGTTGATTTCCGGAAAGAGAAATCAGAGTTGATCAGTTATAGAAATGATCATGTGATTACCGTGATCACAGTGCCGTTTGAGCTCATCGTTCATGGGTATGTCGGTTTTACTACATCAATAGTAAGCTTTTCACATTTTCTTTTTGTAGGGTACTTGAAATGGAGCGTTTGCGAAAGTACCGATTTCTGTGTTCTTCAAATTCATTTTGTATTTCTTGTAGTCTTCAATGTTTCACGTTAACAACGGCGCTACTTAGAAAACCGGCTGAGAGAAAGGCGAAACGAAGGAGCATGGTGTGGTGGTAAACGTGTTAGCCCTCGGAAAGGGTAATAGCACGTTCGTTCCCCACCGTAGACGCCTGCGGTCCGGAGTTTTTCAAATACCTTCGCATCATTGTCACACTACTTAAACTTTTTTTTTCTGGGTCCAAAGTGGTATTATACCTTTCTATTCCGTTTTCGTGAGATTGTTGGTCGAAAAAGCATTTTGTGGTCGTTTTCGGTTATGTTAGATGACTAAAATCATGTCATTGAGAACGAATGGTAAATTGGCGCGCTCCTGCTCAAGCTTACTTGTAAATTTATGCCTAGTCAACTGTTTTCTATCGGTGGAGGTTTTGTTCTGTAGAGTTGCACAGTTTCTGGAGTGCAGTTTTAAGGAAGCTAGTAGATATAGTTGATTCGAAAAGTCACGATTTGTAGCGATTGCTATTTAGTCGGTAGTCATTGAGCTGTTTCGCTCTTAACATTTCGTGGAGCCTGGCATTTTCTGAATTATTACATCTTTCTGTTTTGCTAACTCCTATCAAAGACACTGTACCATGAAATAGTTTAGTCTGCCTTTCACATTTGCGCCTTGTTTGATTCATGTGTCACTTTTGCACTTCGACTTCCAATCACCGTATTTTAGTTTGTAGTGAAGGTTTTCGCTTTCTGTGAAACCAGTCCTGTTCTACAGGTCTTTGCCAAAACGGTCCAAATTCTTGTATTCCGTCATGGTGAGATTTCGGTTCTTAGTAGCGTGAAAGTCGTGCTATTTCGGATTCTTCTCCATCGAGGATGGTATCTTTAGAACAGCGAATTGATTAGTGAGGCGTATTCTCGTCCAGAGGAACATAATTGTGTTCACGTAATGTGGAACTCCAGTGTATAGATGGGGTTGATTGTAATGTTATTCGTATCCACTGAGCAAGAAGAGCTCACCATAAAGCTCTGGCATTCCAAGAAAGCGCGTGGAAGTTCTCTTGATTCTGGGTCAAATGACTCTAAGCAGGATTACTTGTGTTGTACTTCTTAATGTATTTGGTTACTTGTGACTAATAGGAGAGTTATTTTTTCCTGCAATGTTTGTTAATCTTTTTTTGTGTCATATTTTAACAACTGATAAAATATCAGAGATTGCCGCTTCTTATATGCGCGTTAAGTGGATTAAGGTGCAGTTGCCTCTAAAAATAACTTGTACTATGTTCTTAAGGTGATGTTTACAGTTTGATATTTACTTCGCTGCGAAATCAACTAGAAGTTGGTCAACGCCCGCTTCTGCATCGAATCGGGTCGTGCGATCTCGTAGTGCTTATGAGTGATACAGGCATTGAGCTGAAAAATGGGGAACCTGTTCGTGGGTCACCAGCTCACCTTTTGTCAATGGCTTTATATGAGGTATTTGTTAGTTAGTCTTGACGTTTATCATTTTGCAACGCATCATCGTTCCACTCTTAGTACAACCATGAGCATCATCCGAAATCGCGTCCGCTTTTCATGGATGGTGGATTTGATAACTGGCGTGATCAATATCCGGTGTATACTAGGTGTAACGGTACGCTGAAACGAAACGAACCAAGAGACCAGTTAGATCATATGGTGAACAATTACAAAAAAGGTATTTTTGTTTTTGTTTTGGATAGTTGTTTTTGAGTCGCATTATGCCTATGCAAATTGGTAATTATTCGAGTGGTTGTTTCAGCCTGCTTGATGTTAGATTATCCTGATTTATCCCCACAACAAAGCGTACAGCAGTTTCATGACACACCGGCAGTGAATGAATCCGTGACTGTTGGTGCACCAAAGCGTGATTTGAAGAAAGTATCAGGCACAGCTGAAGGTAAACCAGATGCTGTAGTTGGTGACCTGGTCAAGTGTTGCGTTTTATTTTTGTCTTTTCTATAAGTAGTGCAAAATTTGGGCGGTTTCAGTTCTTTTGCCACGGCGTACTGAAACCACCTTCTCAGCAAAAGACTCTGCTGTTTCCACTTCTTCAGATGGAGACGCATCTCCGTTGGCTCAACATGAGGATGCTGCAGGTTTTAAATAGCAATTCAGATATATTTATTAGGAATCAAGAGAAGTGACCTTGTCGTTCAAATGGTTTATGTGATAAGTATGTTGTTCTCAGCTGGAATCTTTAAGTTTCGTCGGATTCCATATCAGTGAATAATGCTAAAATTGACGAATCCTCGTTGTCCTCACAGCCACTGTCCTCATCAACGAGAACCGCAGGTAGGTAATATATGTAAACTCCTTTGCTTTGGTTTTGATTTGCCGTACAGTTTTCGCTCTTTTATCAATGCTTTGTGTGCTCATCATTCAGTGTCTCCATCATCTTCGTCATCTGAACCGTCGTTCAACATCCAATTATTTCATTCGGATACCAACCAGCCCGTTGCCTCTGGTTATTTCAATCATTAATTTTTTTACTTCAGAATCTCGACAAACTTGGTACCAGTTCCTAACTCTACATTTATAGGTTATCATCCATCTGTAACTGTTTCACCTACTTCTATGCCAACTCGTTTACCTATGGTTGATAGGTCGAATAAGCCTCTTCAAGTAAGTCGTGCTGGCATTTAAAAATTGCACATGTCAAATAGTTTGTAGACGTGACTTGGTTGGGATCTGATTGTTAATTTGCTTGTTCTGATTACTAGAAGGGGGTTAAACATAGCATACTTGCACGTTAGTTTATCAGTTGTTTTCCAGCAGAATGAGTCCACTGCATGCAAAAATAGGCGTGAGTTAGCGCCGAGAGAGTAAGTTTCACTTCCTTTCATTTTCATTTCCTTTCCCATTGCATCGCTTATACTGAAAAGCTGTTTATTTTGATATTCTTGAATTTCACCGGTGTTTTGAACGAAAACCAATCATTATCGTTTTGTATCTTGATATGATACGGAGCATCTCTGTATCCACGTATTTCTCACTCATTTGTTAGAGGAAGCGGTCCATGCATGTGTGTTATTTCAACGTCTCCCGGCTGACCAATATTTTTTACTCAATAAAAAATATGACGTTTAGGTTCGTTCCGTTTTTTGTTACAATAGCTATACCTTTTTAGTAATGCGGTTCTACCACAACCTCGTCTTCCACTTCCTGATCGTAGTACTAAACCTATTTTGATGAGGTATGAGTATGAAAACTTACAATTTTTCCAGAGGCGAGAGGGATGTTTTACCTGGTCTGGATCTATCATGGTGATCTGTAACTACTACACTTGTTGAGTTTAAATTTCATTGTGTGTACCCTATTTATGTTTTCAGTATTGACCAGGAGCAGCAACTGTTAGACATATATAATAGTATGTGCAATTCTACTGAAGGTAGCGTCAACCGATGTGGAAATCCGGTACAGTTTCTCTTAATCTGTTCTAAGGGTTTTTTTTTCCTTCCGTAAATTAGAATTTTTTTCTCAATATGGGTTTTTGACATGAGTTGTTGACGTTCCAGCGTCCTGGTTATACTGGTCTTTATAATATGGGTAACACATGCTTCATGAATGCAACATTACAGGTAGTATGAGGTTCTGCTTGTTTACTTTGTTGGCTTTGCAAAGTACAATTTTTAAATCATTTTTTAAGGCGCTCTTTCATACCCCGCTGATGCTGTCAGTTTTTTCAAAAGAAAACTTCCTGTCTCGTGTAAATCCGTAAGTTTATGGTTGTAGCTAGTTTCGTTCCAAATATGAAAAATTTACCAAATACAATAGTTGTATAGACCCGTATTGTCATCCGCAATTGTTAAAATATGGTGTCGCCGCTGTCGCGAATTGTTGCAGACAAATTTCCAAAGTTGGCATTTATAGGCAAAATAAAATGGGTACAGGCGGTGTCATTTCTGCGGTATTCAGTGCTATGATGGATGTGATTTGGAGTGGCCAGTATACTGCCATTAAACCTCAGAGATTTTTGGTAAACAACGAACCATGGTTTCATTTTTCTCCCTAAATCCGTAATGTAATTGTCGTTATTTACGGCATTTTTCGTGTTTCCACTTTAGCGCTTATTCGCCAGCCAAGTCAACGCCTGTCTAGCTGATGGTCACCAACATGATGCTTCAGAATTTCAACTGTTCTTATTAGATGCTCTCCATGAAGATACTAATCAGGTATGTAACGCAATGCAATAGGTGTCGCTCCAGGCATTGTTATGCACCAAATAACAACTTTGCCATTATTAATCGTAAATAAAAATTTGATCAGGACAAGACAGGAAATTTCATTTTAGGTTACCAAAAGGGTGTCCTTTGAGCAAAATTACAGAGGAGGATCACAAATTGTAAACGATGCGAAGGATTACGAAAGGAAAAGTCGCTTATTCGCTTGTTCACCAGTGAACAAAATTTTCAACGTAAATTTCATTAGTACCTAACGCCTTTACTTAGAAATGTAATTCAAAGAGCCGTGATATAATTGTCAGAACTATTAACCATGACAAGACATCTCTATCTGCTGGTTTCAGTTGCAAACCGTTTCTGAGTTGTCATGCAGTGCATGCGGTGAACAGTCGGCAACTTTCGAAGAATGCAGCTTAATTACGGTCGAGTTACCCATGCATACGAGTCGTACAAGTTTACAGCAGTGTCTTAGCAGCCACTTTTCTCAAACGGTAGGTGAATCAATTCTATCTGTTTCAAGTTCTCCAGAACACATCACGTTTCATTGAATGCTTGACAATTTTCTCCTCGGATGTGGTTTTTGACGATATGTTTACTACTGACAGACTTTGGATGGCGACTCTCGATGGAACTGTCCGCGGTGCCGAGCTCCCAAACGTGCATCAAGGCTAACAAAACTGTGGTCTCTACCTCCTGTAGTGGTGTGTTATCCTCATTTTCGTGAAAGAAATGAGTGTTCTGTTGTATGTGAATACATATGAAGTCATGTCAGCATCTTTAACAGAAGGAAAAACTAAACAAATAAGTAGAAACATGACTCATGTTTTGCGGCGTACATATGTTATGCTAATCGGGTGTAGAAAAAGAGAAGTACGGCTGTCTAGCACATTTTTTCAGGTGGTTCATCTAAAGCGCTTTTCCATAGAAAATGGAGACTACGCAAAAAACACAATGCCTGTAGATTTTGATCCTACCAGATTAGATTTATCAGAATATTTACATGAGAACTCTCCAGAATCATCGGAAACATACAAACTCTATGCTGTAACGGTAGGTTTTTAAATAAGGATAGTTATGATGTTTAATTGCTTCTACTTTCTTTCTTAGAATCATTCTGGTCGATTGAATAGCGGTCACTATACAGCATTAGTTTGTCATGGAACCACTGGTGAGTGGCTGCGATTTGACGACGAGAGTGTATCAACTTCATCGGCCAGTGGCATTAGTGTAAGTGTTTCAAAGACATCAAAAGTTACATTTTTTATATATAAGTATAGTGTGTTTTTAATTCATGTTTCCAGACTTCTGAGGCATACATGTTATACTACAAAAGGACGTGATCAGTGAAAACTGTGATGGATTTGTAAATGATAAATAGAAATAATGAATATTATTACTTGAGTATATCACAATCAACAATGAGGCGTCATGCTTAATAAGAGGTAGTTGTCGCAATATGACTCTGTTGTAGTAAGATCTAGTTGTGTTGATGAACTTACACAAGGTTGCTACGTAAACTGTTATTGTGGCTACTTTTTCTGTTATCTTAATCCTTGGAGTTTTTCGCTTAAGACTTTGGTGTTTGGGAGAAACTTATAAAACTATGGAATAAGATACGAGGATATATGTCAAAAAGCTGTCAAGGAGGGATGAATTAAATGAAAAATAGGTTCGAAACAACAGAAAATCGCGAGGAATTAGAGGAAGGGTCTGTGTAGTCAGTGTGAAATCACGGCACTTGTCACGTTGTGAAAGCTGAAAACTTTTCCTGCATGTAGTGAGTGGGATTCGAGAACAGAGTGAGTAGGTTCCTGTGAATCTGTGAAAATGAAGAACCAGGTTTCACCGTGTCGATCAACTCTTTTGTAAAATAATACTACTTCACGAAACTTAAAACAAGACAATTATTTTCTTAGAGGTACTAGAAAATGGGTGGAAGGTTTTCGTAGCGGATCAATGTCTTGTTCACAAAATGGGTTTTAGGCACGCATCTTCCGTAAAAACGGGGCAGATAGCACGGCGTAATGGTTTCCGTCATGGTGATAGTTCGATTCCGCACCGGGTCAACCTAACCTTAATTCTTCTGGGGTGGGGAAATTGGTACCGAACCCTTTTTTGGAAGACTGCATTGGTCGGCTTTTAATGTTGCAATTGACTGTTGTTTAATTGAAATCACTATCATAAATCATGGTTATCGTATGGAAGAGGTTATGAAAAATAAAGGAATAAAAGCAACATAAGCTGTAAAACACTTTCAAATGCGGATAACAACGTGGTATGGTAGTTCGGAAAGTGTCGCAAAAATCTGGTTCCGTTGATCGCACAAGCGCACGAAAGTTTATAGTACTCTGATAGCCAGCATCCGGTAAAAGCTATACCTAGTTCACCAAATTCGCCTTCGTCTACTTTATCGCCTTCGTCGTTGAGGAACCTAAGTCCTAGAACAAAGCTGAGAAGTCACGATCAAATCTACGCAAGGTTTTAATCACCTCCAGGGATTATGGTTACGTTATAACGAAACGAGTGCAAAGCGAGCTTCGATCTGCATGGCATGTGAATACTAATTATAACTATTTAAGTGAAGTCAGATATATTCATCATAAGAGTACCGAGAAAGAGCATACTGCGTACATCACAGGAATGCGCACGTGAGTCGTAAAAGATCACTGTTAACGCGCTAGGTACTTCACATTCTGGACATGATTTGCTACTACTGTAGTCTATATCTAGCGAGGACGTGTTGTGTCCTCACTGTGCACCACCGTTCCGTCGCATCCATTGTAATAGAAGTGAGCGTTGTTAAATGTCTTTAATTCTCTCGCCTTATCACAGTTGCGTACACTGTCGATGTTATGGTGAAAACATGGAAACCGTTTCGATGATTGAGTGCAAAATAAGTGAATCCCATTTTCAGCTATTTCGTGCTTCCATGTCAGACGATCAGTACTTTAACTTGGTCTTAGTGTCTAAAGACGGAATAGCGTAAGTATCACTGATGATTTTCTACATGAATGAGCTGACACGAAATTGGTAGGAACTTCCATTCGGCTAGCGTCTCGGCGCCTTCGCCTTCTTAACGGCTACTTTGAGATCCGAGTCAGTAGTGATCCTTAACTGGTCGTTATGACGATGTCGGTGCTCGCATTCTTATCGAATCCAGGAGAGTGAGTACCGCGTGGTAGTAGAATTATGTTCAGGTGGATGGTGCCTCTATCTGACAGACATGATGTTAACCTGAGTATGAAATAGTAACAGATATTTTGAAGAATCCAGCCAACATGGTTGTACATATTGAGATCGTATGTTTAAAGGACCTGATAGGACATTGTAGACATGGTGATCAATAAAAGAAATCATAGTGATGACAATGAGTCTTCTTCAATAGCTTAATCCTGTGTCACTTATAGTGTCATCGGACATCGTTTGATACATCTAAGAAAGCTCCACTTCAGAAGAATATTTCTGTCAGGATCAATACGTATACTTTGTGTTATCGACTAGATAAGTCTTAGTTCATCCTCCAATAGTACATATAGCACAGTAATTAGAACTGGCCTGAAATATATACGTGATCTTAACCTTTTTTGTCTACTGCCTACTCTTTTTGATGGCAGGGTATATTGCGAAATATAACTTTAATGAAGCTGAGATATTTGCAAAACTCTGGACCGCAGGTGTCTATAGTGGGGAACGAACGCGCTATTGTCGTTTCCGGGGAGTAACGCGCTCACCACCACACCATGCGGGTCCTTCGTTTCGCCTGTTTCTCAGCTAGTTCTATCGATCTTTTGCCATCAGCAATCACCCATCAGAGAGACAGGCGAAACGAAGGACCCGCATGGTGTGGTGGTGAGCGCGTTACTCCCCGGAAACGACAATAGCGCGTTCGTTCCCCACTATAGACACCTGCGGTCCAGAGTTTTGCAAATATCTCAGCTTCATTAAAGTTATATACGTGATCGCTGGTTCAATCCCGCGCCATGGGGACTATTCGCTGTTTGGGATCGGCTTTGGTTAGCAACAGATTTGTCCTGAAGGATGATAGCAGTGGGTTGATGTATTGATGGGTGATTGCAATTCATTGTATAGGTCAGATATGCATTCAAGCAACTATACGATGTCGCGAATGGAACATCCCTCATGGAGTGATCAGCGCTGGAAGTTTTCCATCTTTGCTCTCATCATGTGTTATCAATTTCAGAACGCAGTGGAATACCATGGATATGGAAAGACAATGTCGTTATTTGGAAAATAAGGCACTATCAAAAAAATATGAGGATTTGAAAATGGTGTTGACACTACCGTATTCTCAGCGCCTAGTGAGTTAAAACGTTAAAACGCTGTAGAACCGGCTTTTATGAGTGATCTTGCACTGGAAAAATTTTCACTGCTGTGCCAATACGTAGATTAAGAAAGGTTAACTTCCAAAAGAAGAAATCTTTCTCTGGGCCAACGACAATTATGTGCTAGATGGCGCGCCGGAACCAAAACGTAGATCAAACCCTTTCCATGACATATGCTTATATAGCTCAGCACTTCTTTCAGATTAAGTTACTTATCCGCTCAAATGAACCTCTTGATAATTGGAAATGGCTGGATCTCGAGTTTGCTCTTGAAGATATGGGAAACGATAAGGATTTTCAGACACTAAAGGTATGTCATAAAAGCAAATTATGTATTATTTATGTGTATGATTAAAGACGAAACAGACAGGTAAATAGAAAAAAACTAAGGGAAACAGGTAAATTGTTGGCTATACATCTCCTCGGACTATGATGTACAATGTCCTTCTGGCTGAGCACGTGCGGGATGGATCCTAATTTATTGGTTACTAGAAATATTCTTATTTTATCCTTTTGGGTAGTAACATGGTAAAAAAGAAACAAAGTAATCAGTTATGAAGTAACTGTAGCAGAAAATTCGAGGTGTTTAGTCATGCTTGTTTCACCTGTCTTCCCGGATCTCAGAAGGATCTCGAGCCGGTTAATCACGAGGCTACGTGGCGCGTCCCCAGGTGGCGGATAGGGGGTTAATCGTGGACCAAAAGCGACCTTTGCTTCTTTGAAGCAGATGGATCCAGGGGATGGGCTCCCTGTTTCATGCTTCGCCGATCTCGCACATTCTCTCGGTCTTTACGAGGTTTTCGTGCATGCGTTCGTGGGTGTGTTCTCGTTTATGCGGATTGTATTCTACGAGTCAATTTGGCCAAAAGCCTGAAATCAAGTGACAGGGAGTATAGGGGAGGCGGTTAAGAGTCGCCTCCAACAAGTAAGCTCCATGTCTACTCTGGGAGAGACTGGCAAGTTACCCATAAGTATACCTAGCCTCATGTTCAGAGCTCAGCAAGCTATACGTGGGTAACGAACGTTAAACCACAGTCAAATAAGTGGCCGTCATTTTGCTGACCGTAAACTATCCCCATCCATAAGGAAGCGTTGGGCAGGACGAGTGCGGTGAGGCTGCTATAATGTCAGAGCCATTCTAGATTGCATACATCTTAAACGCCTTGTGTGATAATCCGTTCCTGAAATCCGTTCATCTGCATCTGAGCCCTCTATAGAGCACATCTTCATGCAAGAAGGAAGGATAGGATAGGACGTCATCGGAGTGGGTGAGGCAAAAAGACGGAAGGAAGACGGAGCAAGGAAGATTTCGAAAAGGTTTCAGTACGTAAGAGGACAAAAGGCCACTGTGTCCCAGTTTCATCGATTCAAAGAATGCTTTTGACTCAGTTGAAATAGAAGCAATCATGGAAGCCCTGACAGCCAGAGCATTCCTACTCAGTGTATAAAGATTCTTCATGAACTACATAAAAATTTCACATCCGAAATATCACCAGTCTGTTACAATGTTAGTTAGCATAGAAGTCAAAACAGGGATTAGACAAGGCGGTACCATCTCGTCAAAATTATTTACCGCTATCCCCGAGAATATCATACGAAAACTGGAATGTGAAAACATGGGAGTGGAAATCGATGGTCGGCAGTTACACCATCTTCGCTTTACTGATGATATCGTTCTTATAACACCAGACATTAGCCAAGCGGAACAAATGCTTGTGGACTTTGATAAAGCATGTGGAAAGATTGGTCTTCGACTAAATCTTAAGAAAACGATGTTCATGAAGAACGGATTGGCTTCGTTTGCCCCATTTACGCTCAATGGAACGAATATCTCCGAATGCTCCAGTTATGCCTAACTAGGTCGGGAAATTAACATGATGAACGACTTAGCTCCAGAGCTGAGCAGAAGGAAACGAGCATCTTGGGGAGCTTTCAAGAGCATTGGGGATGTAGTGAAGACAACAAAGAACACCCGACTCCGTGCCCAAATTTTCGACTAGACTATTTCCTTCCTTAACGTGTGCATCAAAGTGGTCGGTATTCCGAAACGCTGATCTACGTCAACGATCAGAAATCAAGGACGCAGTTCTACACGCTAAATTTTCGAAGATAAGGAGGAGCGGACACGTATTCATTGCGTCCTAATAACAGTCGATGGGCAAAAACCATTAGCGGATGGATTCCTTTGAATATCAGAAGTATCCAGGAGAGACCACCGACCCGTTGGTCAGAGAGCTTCACGAGAATCCTAAAAGAGAGATATGATGCTCAACAAGTCGTAGAGCGGGCAGAACTCACTGGACTACTCTTGCACGTGAGAAGGAAAAATGGAAGATTAACTGGCGCGCCCTCAAGTCACACGACGATTAACGTGGTGACAGATGAAGAAATGTATCTGTTACTGTATAACTATGAATAATGTGGACCTAGAATTATATAGGTAGTGGCTTTTGCAATTTATACTTACACAGTTACCTTACTAAATCTACAATTGATTACTTATTTGTTACATCAAGTTGTCTTCTAATCATTATTGTTTTGAAATTGCCTCAGTAGAACCTTCAGCGATTTCAGAATAAAATTTTTCGACATGCACTCCGTCATATAAATGTTGGTAATTGTTTGAGTATCTGGCGGAAATTACTCTCAATGGGTAGCCAACTTGCTGATGAGGTATTGATTGGTTGATTGATTAATTGATTGATATATTGCAAATTCGGACCTACAATAGTACATGTATGACTGATGTTCATTTAAACAGGAGCATTGGATCTTGAGCTGTTTTGTCTTTGTGTCGAAAGAACTTAGTTAAGCGGTAGATGAATGAGTGAATTGTACCATTGTAGAACAGGGCGCATGTGGCGCAGTGGTCGGAGGCGCCCTGCAACACACATGGAATCGATCCCCGCGTTCAAGGCCCACCAAGCCCTCTATCCGTCCGGGGTCGGCAAATTGCTGCCAGACTTGTCTGGGAGGATAGCAGTACTGGCTCCATACGTTGGTAGGCTACCGCGAGTTATTGTAAAGGCTAGATATGCATTCAATCACCTCCAAGGATACTTAATGAAATCGAATGCATGGCGCATCCCTCAGGGGTTGATCGACGCCTAGAGCTTTGTCTTTTTATTTACGTGTTCATTTGCAAATGCGATGTATTATGAAGCACAAGAAACACTGGTAAAACATATAGTGACATTTTGATGCATAAAGGTAATCCTTCTTTTAGGCTTTTCACTTCATACTATACCATTTGAGTGAAAGCGTGCTTCACAAAACAATATGCTATCAATTCTACAGGTATTTTCGTTACAGAAAGTAAATTTGCGTTTTAAACCAGGAAGTTTGAAAGAAATGAAGTCCAAATCACTAATAAGAGCTTTATTTACTGTTGTATTTTCAGTTGATGTACGAGTGAGTAACGCAAAGGAAAGCCGCGAAACCCGTATGTGGAAATTAAATGCTTTGAGAGCAATGCATATCGTCCAAGTGTATCTTAGGCGCTAAATGTTAACTAATAAATAAAAAGTTCTAGAGTATAGAAAAACGCATAGGCACTTCTCCCGTAATGCTAAAGATTAAACTCAGATATAAATTAATGATCATTTAATTATTTTATCACCTGTATCACTTGTTGTCCCGTTGATCGTCGAGTGACTCGAGCGGGTGTCAGTAAATCTTCCATTTTTCCCTGTCACGTGTTCGAATAGCCCAGTGGGTTCTACTCGCTCTAGGGACTCGTCGAGCATCATATTTTTGTTCTAGGCTTTTCGTGAGGAGCTCTGAGCATCGAGTCTGTGGTCTTCCTGCAGTGCATTTAACATCCCAAGGAATCCAGTTACTAACGGTTCTTGTCCAGCGGTTATCATTCATACGCATTACGTGTCCGGCCCACCTTATCTTCGACTGTTTGGTGTTCAGAACGGCATTTCACTAGGTACTCGATGCTCTCTAAAGCTCCCGAAACCGCTCCTTCTGCTCAGCTCTGGGGCCAAGTGGTTCATCATATTGATTTCCCGACCTAGATAAACATAACTGGAGCATTCCGAGATGTCTGTTTCGTTGAACGTGAATGGGACATACGAAGCCGATCCGTTCTTCATGAAAATCGTTTTTGTGAGATTTAGCCGAAAACTAATCTTTCCACAGGCTTTATCAAAGTCGGCAAGCATACGTTCCGCAGTATTTGGTGTCATAAGGATAAAATTAATGAGTAAAAAAAAAGGATAAAAAAGGATAAGCTCTCGGCGTTGATCAATCCCTGAGGGATGCGCCACGCATTCGACTTCATTAAGTATTGTTGGAGGTGATTAAATTCATATCTGGCCTTCACAATGACTCGCGGTGACCTGCTGATGTATCGAGTCAGTGCTGCTATCCTCCCAGACAACTCTGGTACCAATTTGCCGACCCCGGAGGGATGGAAGGCTTGGTGAGCAATGGGCGCATTTCACGTGCGCGCCGCAGTGGCACCTCCAACCACTGCGCCACACGCGCCCTTAAAATTAATGAGTAGCAAAAGTTATTCTCTTTTCATAGATAATTATTTTTTTTAAACCAAGTCATCTTAAGGAAAAAGCCTATTGACTTGATCTTTGAAGGCTTCCATTCGAGCAAATTTTCATATTTTTGGACCATGACAAATTAAAAGTTCGCACCGAAGATGATGTCTTGGAGATTATCAATGCATGGATAGGTATGTTAAGTAGACAAACCCACTATGGAAGAGATTTGCCGAGACTGCTATAACTCCGATTTGGACAAGCATAACGTTGTACCCATAACGTTCTGAGGATATTTATCTAAAAATAGAAAAAGCTAGGAAATAATTTAGCACTACTTAATGATTCGACGTTGAAAGGGGTTTTGTGCTTTAGATACCTATGATGGACGACACCTTTATCGACATAGACTTCTGGGAACTGTAAGAGTTGCCGGCTTGTCGGGCGAGGTGCAGTCTGAATTGTGCTAAACTTATTGTTTAACTTTTTATTTGCTGCCTATTATTAATGGGGCCGAAGTTTTGCAAATATCTCAGCATCAGTGTGGTTACACTAAACACAATTAACCGATGCGAAATATTCGTAACTAGTACTTGACACGTGAACGGTCAGTCTCTACGAATCGTGTGAGTCCAGTACAACAGTTTTCGCTCTCTTAGTTGAGTGAGGTTTTCCTCGGATAAATACAAACTTCCAGTGAAATCATGTCAGATCGTTTGTAGTTCATCACCAAAGGAAATCGTTAGCGATTTCGGATCGGTTGGGTAGCTTAGCTCCCTGGTTACCATGTTGAACAGCTTCAACCTGGCTAAACCTACGAGGCCGTGATGTACATTGGTGGTGGTGTAATCCAGACCACTCTTCAACTGGCATATCGCTAATGGTATAAAGCATTCAGCAAAAGTCGGTGTAAAAAACAACGGTTAAGGAAGAAAGTAATATAAGAAAAAAGCAAGAAATCCCTGATGTTAGGCTGATATTTTTTGCAGAAAAGAAAATCACTTATTGACAGTAGGCTGATATATCTACTCTCAAGGAAGCCTAGACGTGAGCCACGTGATCAGGTTTGTTTGTGGCATTTCATATAGTTAGTACATTTCATGCATAGTCTTGTGCTGAACACATTCTGGTGATACGAATTGATATCAAGCCATACGTACCTGAGAATAACCCAGTCATTCAATATTAAGCAGCCCTATCTTACCCTACAGACCCTATAACTCCCTATAACCTAACATTTGAATTAGAAACCAATGGAACATTCTAAAGATCTTCACCATCAAATTAGGCCAAGATGTTTCGTATAAGCTCTCGACGAGATTTTAGCTTTCAGGAGATTGCGAGCCGCCTTTTCCTTCACTTTTTTTGTCGAGCGTCGTAGTTCGTACCTTAGAGCGAGTAAAAAAGCAAACTGTCATCGAGAAATCTTGTTGTCCTTTTAGTATACCTCGGTGATGTGTGCGGTTCGCGTGTTTGTACTGCGGATTTATGCTTTTTCGGAGTCATTTCCTAGATTATGATACAAAGAACTAAAATAAAGTCATACTCTGGAAAAAAAGCACAAAAAATCTCATAAAAAGGGAGCAAAGTACCTTCTATAACTGAACAAGAATGTTAAAGCATTCGGTATGGATTGCTCCTTGAGGCATGCCCCATGCATTCTATTCCATTCGTATCACTGTAGAGTTAGGTAACTGAGTACATATTTAGCCTATATAACTGATTTAAGGTGATGTAGCAATGTATTAAGACACTGTTTTTACCATATAAGATAAGCTTAGCACTAATTTTCTAGCTCTAGAATAATGAAGGGTTTCATTTGTCCTGGAAATCGGATCGATTTAACAACTGTGTGCGTTGAAAGCCACCTTTAGCAATTGCGCTATGCAAACGATGTATCTGCTCTAAGTTTATAGACCACTTATCTTTCTCTACAAGTGCTCTAGTTAACAGAAAACCAGTACTTTCTCGAATGGATAAAGAAGAATTACGGTAAGCTGTGTAGAGGAGCAAGAGAAGAGCACTACTCAATAATGAAGAAAAAATATTAATTGGCATGTGGGTTTTGAAAAAAAATCAATAATGCAAAGTTTCTACAGATGATGATGTTTGGCGGATGGTACAATGGACGTACGCATTCTCGTATTGACATTTTCAACGAGGTGAACTTTTCCTTTCTCAGATTTGCTCATGAAAATTTCTAACCAATCATAGGACCATCCAGTTAAAATTAATGGGAAAAAAATAAACAATATCGTTTAAGTTTTCATGTGAATGGAAGCCTCTCTGTGAATTCGGCTTAAATTATCCGGTTGCCTATCATGGATCCGTAGTTCTTAATAACGTGAGTATTTACATGATAAAATAAAAGTATAAAGGATAAAGCTCTAAGCGTTGATGAATCCCTTAGGAACACGCCATGGGATTCCACTTCATTGAACATCGTTGGAGGTGATTTAATGCATACCTGGCCTTTGCAATGACTCGCGCTGACCTATCGATGTATCGAGCCAGTGCTGCTATCCTCCAAGGCAAGTCTGGTACGAACTTGCCGACCCAGGAGTGGTGGGCTTGGTGTGCCATGAGTACGGGGACTGGTTTTACGTGTGTGTTGCAGGAGTCCTCCCACCGCAGCTCCACACGCGCCCTACATGATAAACTAACAACGGAAAAATGTTGATGTTATCAAATTTTAAATAATAATATTGCTAAAGATACAGTTAATAGTTATCTTGCGGTCGTTTCAAGGGATCCATTTATGCAGGAATTGTATGTGATCGGAGGAACTGATGGTGAGAGTCACTTCAGTACAGTAATGAAGATGAATATGAAAGGAGAATGGCTAGAAGTAGCACCGATGTATGAAACAAGGTAGAAAACGTTCCAAAACAATTTCTACAAATTTTTAAAAAAAATACTGAACCATTAACACTTGATACTAGATACTTGAACGGCCCGTCCTCGCTGGTTGTGTGGGCCCCAGCACAATCACCATTTTTCGGAGATTTCCTGGTTAAGCCATTATGGTTCCCTGGAATCCCGAGGACAGCCTGGCCTGTCAAGGGTACACCTCCCAGCCACGATGAGGCAGTAAACCGTTGGGAAGAACCATTAGCAAGTGATATTAATTTTTCAAATCGAAAAACGAGATCGTTTTTCCCATGCTTCTCACTTTCTTGTTTCATTTATACTTAATCGCTTACGCGACGACGTCTGTTTTTTCCTCGCATGGTGTGTGTTGAAAAGTTTGTTCGAGGGAGGATTTTTTTCTGCATTAAGTATCAGAGAAAGTTTTTACTGCTAAAAATCTTGCAGAATATCTTTGCTGGAAAAGCTGTCATTTAGTAAAAGAAAATGCGTATAAGAGATCTTTGCGGTAAAAAAAATGGCCGGAAAGAACGGAAAGAATATGGCCCCTGCAGAATTCATGCCGGCCACAATGTTCTTCTTCCGCTGTCTGAGGCAGACGAGAAAATGACATTTAACTATTATATAATGATTCTTGTCTCAAAGCAATTTTAGCAGAGTTAACTGCGTCGTTTATTATCAGCGCACAACCGATTCCATTTTTCCCTTAGTCCACTAGAATTGCTTTATTGTCTGACACCTAAATCCGTCTAGCTGTCTCATACATTTTGTTCCTGATTTCTTATCGCATTCGCCATGAGTTGACATAAACTCATGGCGGCAAAATTGGCCGCCAAAGTATGAGTGGAAATTCACTCACGTACGGATCTAAATGTTATGCGTATTCATTTTTTCGTAATATCATTTTCGATTACAGAACATACATCAGCAACAGTTGCTGTGTTTTGAATGGTTTCATATACGTGTGTGGTGGTTTCGACGTCAGAACTGCTCATCAGCGTAGACGAAACGTACGTGCTTCTTTTCACTAAGCTTTTTTCTCCATTGTTCGTCTAATTCCCTGGTGTAAGGCTGATTTCGAAGCAGGAACGTCTTCGAAGTGTTGAACGCTACGACCCCAAATTAAACAAATGGGAGATTATACCGTAAGAACTAAACTCTCTGTCATAAAAGTTTTAAAGTTTACGAAGCTCAAGGTCTTGTATTCGTCTATTAGAAGCATGAATCAAATGCGTTCCGATTGTGCTGTTGCTAGCGCTGGCGGGAAGCTCTACGTTTCCGGCGGATTTAGTGGATTAGAGGTAAGCATTGTCTATTTATTTGTTTACCAAATAAGCTAAAGCTAATTAGATTCCATGTAATAGTGGTGAGAATCATCTTGAAGCTGGAAGCGCAAAGCATTTGGCGTAAACAAATCACTTGGGGATGCAGCACGCTTTCGACTCCATTCATAGCATCGTAGAGGGAAATATTTGGCTTGTGCAAGTAATTTCGGTGAGTACGGTGCAGACTTCCCCAACGCTTTACCGCCTCATCGCGGCTGGAAGGTGTTCCTAGCTGTCAAATTGTGAAGTAAAATGGGTGGTTCGTCCCTCCAGCAGAGCCTCTCAAGCTGAGAAGGAGTCTGATCTTAGGATCATAGGAGTTTCTATCCGGAGGCCCAGCTAAGAGTAAACCAATACCAGGGATCACCACCGTCCTGCTATCTAACTAGTCGCATGGTAGAAAATCTCCCTCTGAGTCACAAGGGCTGCGACGGCATGAGATGGTGACGACTTGAGGAAAGCTTTGACTAGGCTGACCTCGGAACTCCAGGAAACCACAATGGCTCAACCAGCAACTTTCCGGAGAATGGAAGGTATGCTGGGGCCCGCACGACCAGCGATCAGGGCCATCTAAGCGTTCAGGTAAGTAAGAATACTTACATTTACCAACATGACGATCACGAAAAGATGGAAGACTTGGCATGCCAGAGGACCGAGAACGAAACAGAACCAACGACCAAATGTGTACTACAAATTACTTTAAAGCACTGTGCTATGCACATCCATACTTAGAAGTATTAGGGCAGAACTTGGTAGATGCAAGATGCATTATCACCATGAAAACAAATCAAAATAGATGGCAATATATCAACAACCGTTGTGTATAAAGGCCCGTGCCGAGTTAGGAAATTTCACTCAAGCGATGCTCCACTCCACGGTATTGGAGTCGCTGCGATCACAAAGTCCCACATTGGAAGAAAGAAGAACTGTGGACAATAGACTCGGATCAGCCCGGTCTTGAAGAAGGCGAAAGCACCGAAGCACGAACCGAATAAAAGGTTCTTAACAAATTCGTGTTAGCTCAAAAAAATGCAAGGAAATATTGGTTTTTTTTTCTTGCCAAGGCCTAGGGAAAGTTGTTTTTTAAGAATCTGGGAGTATTGATAAAACCATCGACTGATGTCAACTGATGGTCACATCTACAACTATTGGCGCTAACTTTCTCACTGTAACGGCAATTTATTAGATTTTCATCCCTGCATTTTTTTTAGGTACACGATTCTGTGGAGGTATTTACTCCATTGACAAACACATGGGTCGAGATTAGTTATATGCCAGCTCCTCGTTCAGGTAGTTAACTCCCCGGAAAGGACAATAGCGTGTTCGTTCTCTACCGCTCAACTACCCAATTATTTTAAAACCCGATTCCAGTTTCGTTAGAAACGGATTAAGTTATCAGTAACTTTGTAATTACAATTATTGTGTAGCAGTTTCGGAGACCAACTTCCTATTAATCTCGGCGTTGACTGATAATTCATTGATTTTCTTTGATAAGCAAATACGAGGTTCTTCATAGGTATAGAGTAAAAACCACGCCCCAGAACGATAATTCTAGGGAGAACAAGGTTCTGTTCCTCTTACCCTTTATTTCAAATGAAATAAGTGCGGCTGTAAGACGTTATTTAATAAGGGCCGGTCTAGAGAATTGCGTAAGAGTGATAGAAATACCACCGGACACTCTAAGACGCCAGCCAGTACGCAACCGCCTATATGACCGTCTATGTATAACGTAACGGCATGACTCATGCGGAGATCGACCATATTCTTACAAACAGAAGATGGTGCCTACTTGACACATCGGTAGTCCCGTCATTCTGCACTGGTTCTGATCACCGCCTTCTTCGCGCGAAGAATGGATTCAGCCGCAAACTGGAAAAGAACTCTCTTCATAAACCACGGGGAAAAAGTTTAGCTGTATATGACGAGAACACTCTGAACGAAGTTCTATCCAAACGTGACTGGCAGATTAAAGAAGACCCGACCGAAGACTACAAGCTGCTTGTCGAAGGACTGAAAAGCTGTGCCGAATCCGCATCAGTTCCTCAGACAAGAAGATCGGATCACATTTCCACCACTACTAAGGAGTTGCTCGAAAACAGAAGGAAACTGAAGCTTGATCCCACTGCAACACGCTTAGCGCAGCTAGTAATAAATGCCAGCTGCAGAAGAGCTTTGCAGAAAGATCTACAACGGTACAAGCAGAAGAAACTACTGGAAGCAGCAGAGAAAAGAAGCAGTCTGAAAAAATGTCGTTGGGACTTATGTGATTATAATGTTCCGCCGTCTGCCCTGATGAACGAAGATGGGATCGTCAAAACTTCCCACCATGATATGGAATTAATAGCGGAAACGTTCTGCACCAACCTTTTCCGCTCCACAATCCCCGTCCCGGGCCCTACTATCCCCGCTGGAGAAACACCACTTGGAATTCTTCCGTCGGAGGTTCGAGTTACGATAGAAAGCATGAAAAGAGGCACAACTCCAGGACCAAACAATGTCACCGCCGATTTCCTTAGAGGTGGAGGCCACAATTTACATGTACTTCTCACAGACCATACGAGAGCATACCTTCAAAAGGAAAAAATCCCAGACCAGTGGAGGACGTCGCGCACGGTCATCCTGCCTAAAAAAGGAGACCAAAAGGATCTTCGTAACTATCGCCCCATATGCTTGTTAAGTGTACTCGGCAAGCTCTTTACGAAGATTATCCTCTCGTGCATATCAAGAACATTGGATGAGGCGCAACCAGTCGAACAAGCAAGATTTCGAAAAGGATTTTGCTGCATGGACCACATCCAAACCGTGTCCAGGGTCACCGAAGTCTGTCGGGAATACCAGTTGTCTCTAGTCCTAACCTTTGTCGACTATGAAAAAGCGTTTGACAGTGTCGAAACGAATACAATCCTATCAGCGCTCGTCGACCAAGAAGTGGACTCGTCCTACATAAGAATTCTGTCCGACTGATATCGGAACTGTACTACGAAAATACAGCTTTTCCATCGACCTCTTACCATATCCATAGGAAGAGGGGTTCGATTGGGCGACACACTATCGCCAAAGCTGTTCAGTGCCGCATTGCAGTAGATAATGAAGTCATTGGATTGGGATGAGGAAGGCATACGTATTGATGGAAAATTCCTATCAAACCTTCGTTTTCCCGACGAAATTGTTATCTTCTTAAGAAGTACTAGCGAAGCAGAGATGATGATCAACGAGCTCAACGAAGGGGGGATGAAGATCGGGCTTCACATAAATCGAAAGAAGACCCAGTTCATGAAAAACCCATCGTGCGAAGCGAAAAAATTGAATTGAATGTTCTCTCATTGCAGAGACCACCTCGTACGTATACCTTGGGCGTCAATGAACATGGAAAACAGCATAAAGGAAGAACTAGATAGAAGAAGAAGATCAGCTTGGGCCGCATTCGGGCCTCTCAAAGAAGCCACCGACTAACTGAAGAACCCGTAAGCTCACGCTCATCTCTTTGATTCTATGGTACTCCCAGTGCTCTCTTATGGTACAGAGACGTGGTTGATACCTCAGTAACGTCAAGAGTTCTTCGCGCTACTGTCAGAGCGCTTGAGCGATGTCTTCTAAGACATAACGGGCACTCTCAATATCTAGCCAAAATGCGAAGCTCTGACCCTCGAAATCTGTCACATCTTCGAGATCCAGGAGAATATACATCAAGAGCGATACATAGATGGGCCGGTTACATAATGAGAAGAACAGACGACAGATGGACGAGAAGAACAGTAGAGTGAACTCCAGGAGAATGCAAACGTCTCCTTGGACGACCACCTAGACGTTGGGCGGACGTGTTCGTAAACAAAGTTAATCAGCTGTACCCGCAGCTGCAGCTGTTTTACAGATCACGGTATGAGACTCGCAAGTGATACCATGCTCGAACAAGACCATCACCATTGACTGTGATTGCTAGAGAAAGGAAAGAATGGCATGTGTGCTGGGGTCCGCACAACTCGTGAAGACGGACCGTCCAAGTATCCAAGTAAGTATATTATTTCTAGTGACCTTACAAAGCCATGTATTTGAAATTTTCCGAACACCACATTTGTTCTGCTTGAAAAGTCTTCACTCCAATCTAAACAATTCAATAGAACAAACCGTAGTTCTCGTGAAGGCGGACCGTCCAAGTATCCAAGTATCTAAGTATTTTTAACGAAAAACTGCATAATTTGCCCTAACGGTAGAGACGGTGATTTCATGGCTTGGGGTACGGTGTAACTAATCTGTTATAAAGTATGCGGGGATGAATACGTTGGCGAAACGGGTAGACCGCTCTGCGTCCGCATAAAAGAACACCTAGTCGGTAGATCTAAATTGAAACCAAACACTCCACTAGGCGCATAGGATGCGCGAATATAACGGAGAAGATTCTGAAGTAGAAGTCACTATTCTCGCACAGGAATCGAAGTCATCTTGAATACTTATTTGAATGCTTGAATGGCCGTCCTCACTGGTTTTGTGGGCCCCAGCATAACCCCAAATTTTCGGAGATTCCAAAAATTCAAAAATGGACCGCAAGGAGGAGTGTCTTGTCATCACGCGTGACCTGGCGCTATTCCTCAGGCTGATTCAATAACACGACCAAAGCATAGTCCTCGCCCATGTATTACTCTGTGCGTATGCTCTCTACAGTAGAACGGTGGGTCTTCAAAAAAAGCTGTTTATTATGCGGCTGAAAATTTGTGTGTAAAGTCTTATCTGCTAAAGTTATGAAAGTGTTTGGCTGAGTAGATCGCATGTCAAAATAACCTTTCGAGGTTCTGAAGAAGGTGAAACCGCCGAAACGCCCGCTGTTGTTTGCCAATAGATTCTATAATACCAATCTCGTATTTGCTTATCGAAAAAAGAAAACAACTGTTATGTAGTTATAATCTTTTAAGTAAGACGGGCCATCCAAGTATACAGTAAGTGTAATCTTTTCAAGGTCACTGTATGGTGTTATTTGGACTTGACACATTACTTGTGATTGGTGGTTTTGATGGACAAGAGCGGATGGATACAGTATTCTGTTGGAGAATTGGTCATCCTAGGTGGGGATTTTATCCACCAATGAGGTCACGCAGGTGATTTATTTTTTCGAAGTCGTCCATTCACATTGTAGCAAACGTATCTCCAGCTGCGTGATATAAGAGTCATGTTTCGGCCTTCGATTTGCTAGATTTTCAATCATTTTCAAGAAATCTCCAAAATACCTTACCTACTGGAGAACTTCATCACTTGACGCATTTATGTAAAAGCGTTGTTCTTATCGTCCTAAGACTATAAATTATTACGTTTTCCAGAACGATGGCACCTAATTAACTCAACCTTAGCCCACTCATCCATACAACTACAACTCATTCAGAGATGTCATCGTTCTGTTGAGCGAAATCTCACTTTTGAAAGAAATGTTCTTTGCCCTTTGAAATATGAACCTCGGTGACAAAAGATTTCAAAAGACTTATCTGTTTCTAGTTGGAAACGACTTACGGATTCTAAAGGTTTTCATATGAACTAATAAAACTCAGTACGATGTCAGATATGCTTATTTAAAGTTGGAAGGATAAATTGTTTTTAGGCTTCCATGAGTTACATATGATCCATAGCAGCGCGAGTTGTTAATTTAAGCCTAAGTGACGTGTTCTTACCCGTTCTTAAGCCTAATTAATGCCCACCGATAACTTTTGGTTTAAATGAGCTACAAAGTTTTATTTTTCTCACGGAACTGTATCGAATTCAGTAAAACCAGATGACGTTAGTAAGAGATAAAAATTCTATTGAAAGCATGAGTCGTATGTGGTTCATAGGTGGTCGGGAAAGTTTTAATCTTTTACCGTAAGCAAAAATATCCCAGTGCTATTTTTAATGTATTAGTTACTGCCTACTATTTTTAATGACAGGGTATATTGCGAAATATAACATCAACGATGCTAAGATATTTGCAAAAAACCGGACCACAGGTGTCTGCGGTAGGGAACGAACGCGCTATTACCTTCTTCGGCGGCTAACGCGCTCATCACCACACCATGCGGGTGCTTCGTATCGCCTCTCTCTCAGCTATCACCATCAGCAATCACACGTCAACGGACTGATCGAGGAAGCCCAAATCGGCAATGAACCTAGTTATGCTAAGGCTGTAGTTTTATATTTCGCAATATACCCTGCCATTAAAAAGAATAGGTAGTAAATAATAAGTTAAAATTGTGATTATAACTACAGCCTCAGCTTAACTGGGTTCATTGCCCATTTGGGCTTCTCAGATCAATCCCGTTGACGAATGATTGCTGATGGCGTTGATCGATAGAACTAGCTGAGAGACAGGTGAAACGAAAGATGCGCATCGTGTAGTGGTGAACTCGTTTGCTCCGGAAAGGGTAGTTTCGTTCCCCATCGCAGACACCTGCAGTCCAGAGTTTTACAAATATCTCAGCGTAATGGAAATATCTCAGTCTGTTGCAGATATTTCTGATTCCGTTTAAAGACCATTGTATATTTGCTCGATTTTCCAAATAGGTAAACGATTTCCTGTACTACGACAATGCGGTTCTGGTTAAATTGCGCTAAAAACCACAACGTTTTAATTTTTGTCTACTGCCTATAATTTTTTCATGGCAGAGTATGATGTGAGAACCAACCAAAGGATGCTCATATGTAAGCAAAACTCGGAATCTTAGTTGAGCTTCGAGTCTTCGACTATCCTTTTCGTGGGCTGACGTGCTATCCACCACACTAACCGAGTCCCTTGTTTTGCCTTTCTCAACGCCATTTCTCCAATCTTTCGGTGGTATCAACAATCACTTGTCCGCAACAACGATTTTGAAAGCGACATCGAACCGAGTTAAGCCAAAGAATCACAATGTTCTAACTTTCATTTATTCGTAGTTAACGCGGGAGCCGTCAGAAATGGTAAGCGGCTTTGAAGGCTACCTGATGCCCCGAGTGTTGCGCATATCCCAACATCTCGATATTTGTTTTGCTGAAAAATTAACGAAGCTATCCCCTTTGGATTACTGGAGCGAATTCGGCAATAGGAGTTAGATTACTTGGTCAAAATCGAGCTCTATGAGATTTTCGTAATACAGAATAAGTCATTCATTTAGATCTAATTTTTCGGCATGTGTGTTTAATGATCAGCTTATCGTCGGTGGAGGATATTCGACTCACAGAGCTATAGCCGGTGTTGAGAAGTGATTTGCTTCATTTTTGCTTCTATTTTTCAAGTTTATTTCTTTTAAATTATTTTTTGAATCGTTACCTAACTTATAAGCAGCTATGCTATGTCATCAATATATCTGCTCATCACAATGCCTGCTGATGATGCAGCTATTCCTACTAGCCTAGTATAGCTGATTGGTTGACTTGGGGGAAATATATCCTGCGGTTGGATTTCTGGTGACTTGATATTGTTATCCATTGTCCTGTCTTGATTGTCAGTTTGGTATTCTAAGCACCATAAAAGGGAGTTCAGTGACATCATTTTCAACCATTGTCAAAGAATCGTGACTTAGACGTTTTAATATGAACGTCGACGAAGCCATATTCAAATTCTTTACTCCCAGTTTTGCCTAGAACTTGATTCGTTTCTTACGAAGCCTTTCATCACTCCGAAGTCGGTAAATTGGTACTAGATTTGTCTGAGAGGATAGCAGCACTGGCTCGATACATCGGTAGGCCACCGCGAGTCATTGTCTCAGCCAGTGTGCATTCAGTCACTTCCAACGATACTCGATGAAGTCGAATGCATGGCGCATCTCTCAGGGATTGATAATTGTCCAGAGGTTTATTCTTTATTTATCTACGGATACTTTTCGTCCCGATAATGAGAACGTCGATATCTTCGCATCAACGATTTCTCCAACCTATATTGTTATTGGTTTACTCTAAGCTAGGCTTCCCGATGGAAACACCAGACTCAGCTTGGGAGACACTGCCGGGGTATGAATTCCCCGCTGTACATCGCAATCCGACACCCAGGAATACCTCTCAGCCACGATGAGGCGGTAAACCGTTGAGAGGTTATATATGCATATACATAAAAAGCGCAGATTGTGGATTGGAGTGTCTTTGATTTTGCCAATACCATATGGTGAATAAATTTTGAATGTTGTACGGTCATACCGTATTTCTGCGAAGCGTCGTAGAATCACAGATTGTGAAAATCGTTCGAGTGTCGAACGTCGGAAGTCTAAAAAATTCGAAGTTACTCAAAACAAGTCCTCCTTACACATGGAATTGTTTATTTTTTTCTATAATGTTTCTCTAAGGCGTAGAGATTAAACACAATTGTCATTCCCAGAAATGTCAGAAACAAGCCGATATAGTTAAGGTTTACTGGATGGGAGTGGTCGAAATTGCCTGATCTTCCTACTAATCGCAGTGCGATGAGAATAATGGTGTTACCTGATTTTCGCGACTTTGCCTTAACTAAGATAGGCAATGCAGAGGCACAGAAGAGATGGAAGGAAGAAGATCAACGAACCATGGCGGAAAGCAATGGGTGAAAAATTCATCATTGTACCTTCACCTTAGATCTCGTGAGGATTCAAAGCATAAGTGATCATGATCCTATGGTAGTGTACATAGCATATTCCTTACCGTATACCCTGTTTTATATCGTTGTTTTATATATGTTTCATATGTTTTATATTTATATTTTATATATGCTTTATATAACGGAGCGTATGGCACAGTGGTTAGAGGTGCCCTGCAACGCTCACAATGTGATTGGTGCGATCCGGCGCACTGAGCTCACCACACCTACCATCCCTCGGGAAAAAATCCTTCGTAAAAACGTTACTAGGCTTGTCCGAGAGGATAGCAGAACTGAGTTGATATATTGCTGGGCCACCGCAAGTCATTGTGACGGCCAGATGTATTCTATATGCATCTGCATTCAATCGCCTCCAACAATGCTTGATGAAGTCGAATGCACGATGAATTCCTCAGGAATTGATCAACGGTGAAAACTTAGTCTTCTATTTTTTATACTCTTACTTGTACAAGCTCTAGAGTTTTCCCAGCGTAAAGAAGTGGCTATGATCAGGTAGGCAATTTGGGTTTAAGTCGACGGATAAGCTCAGGATGACGATAAAAGGTAGAACAGAGCACCTGATGCGCCATAGACCACAAGACAAATTGAGATGCGGAACCCATTCTCGCTTTGAACAGCGAAATTGTAGGGGCACACAGGATTCCATTCATAAAACTCATTAATTCAGAAGTACTAAAAGTGACAATGAGATTTACGGTTTCCAGATGAAGCACAAATGTAGCTAAAAAGTGGAAGGTACTAAATTGTTATTCTGCTGCTGATACACACTATTTCAGTGCACTAGTACGGTTTCGAGGCGAAGGCGAACGACGCAATGTTTTATAGACACTGACTGATTCACCGAATGGCAGCTTGAAGCATCTCAACACTTCCGACAAATTCCCATTTCTCTGCTCTACCGCACTTCTACCCTTTTATTTATCTACTTAACATTCGTGAATATAATTTAAAAATGTATAAAAATTATCTCAACCATGATGCTGTTATATTGGCTTGGTGATTTGAACTACATACAATATGTTAATCACCAATTGACTACAGCAGGCATCAAGAAGATTTCAAAACTAGAGTCTTTAAGTAAGCTTTGTTCACTAAGGTAACACAAAGATTCCCTGGCTAAAGCTCTGTTCACTAAGGTAACACAAAGATTCCCTGGCTAAAGCTCTGTTCACTAAGGTAACACAAAGATTCCCTGGTTAAAGCTCTGTTCACTAAGGTAACACAAAAATTCCCTGGCTAAAGCTCTGTTCACTAAAGCAACACAAAGATTCCCTGGCTGAAGGCTAACCGTGGGTAACTCTTGGGACTCTGCCATGGCAAAATTTAGTAGGTTTACTATTAGTGGAACTTCCGGACGGGAGTATCGGAATTCGTCACGCCTGCGCGACTTTGCTTTATGGAACATGAGAAGAAGCGCTTTAGTGAAGCGTTAAATAGGTGGTTTAGTACAAAGCGGATTTCTTCACGGATAAACTGCTTGTTTTAAACTGTCACTGTTTCATTCATTCGAAGTCTTCCAGTAGAATGAGACTGAGAGCACCCGCACAGAATTTTACATAGGCGAGGAATATGCTTGGGTCAGCTCAGAAAATCATCCTGAGGTATGGCACTAAGGCACGCGTAACCACAAGACATCCCTCTTCGCTGCCCATTTTTGTATTTCTGGAATTCATTCCAAACGCTTCAAGAGCTTTGCGCGTTGGTTTTTGAATTTGTATGCAAAGGTAGAGTGACATTTATTTCAAAGTTTTCTTACTTATGTATCTGTATCTTATGCACATCTAGTAGTAGCGATACCGTGCTCGAGTAAGACCACCACCATGGACTACGATTGCGAGAGAAAGGAACGAATGGCATATATGCTGGGGTCCGCACAACTCGTGAAGACGGACCGTCCAAGTATCCAAGTAAGTAAGTAAGTAAGTAAGCACATCTGGTGGTATATTTACCTTAGCCTTAAATTTATCGACAAGGTGCTCTTTCATAGGGAAGCATAGAGTCTAATGCATTAATCCCCACACGTTTTGAACGAGATTAGATATATCGCACTCAAACCTATGCAATTACTGTCTCTACTGTAAGAGTACTATGCAATTTTATATGTATCATAAATCATCGTTATAGTCATTGATTACGATCTAGCTTGCGTCAGAGAGTGTTCGCTGGTATCTCAATCAATGCTACCGAATTATCTAGGCCGGCTCTTCTTAAGCATCGCTTTATAGCTGTACGTGCTTCGTCGGATAAAGGGCATGTTAAAGGGACCTTATTCTCGCTATACATTTGGGTACGTCGTTCTACCCCTAAGCGTATCTCAAGGAGCCATCGTTCCGTAGCCATTGGAGGTGCCCATTTGCCGTGCCACGCGAGCGTGGCATTCCTTTAACTCTCTTTCTGTGCAAATATTGGTGGCTATCCCACCGGGTAGAATTTTTGAACATAAACTGTTGCCTGGTGCGTGTGGCGCAGCGCTCGGAGGAGCCCTGCAACACAAGCATGGGATCGATTCCCATGTGCCTGGCGCACCAGCCTTTCATTCCGCCGGGGTCGGCAAATTGGTACCAACCTTGTTTGGGAGGACAGCAGCACTAACTGGACACATCGGTAGATCAACATGAGTCGTTGTATAGGCAAAACATGCATTCAGTAACCTGGAAACTGCTTAATGACGTCGAATGCATGGCACATCCTCAGGGATAGATCAATGCCGAGACCTTTGTCCTCTATGCTTCTTAACTGTTGCTTTCGTAACTCCAATTGCGATCATTGGTCTAACTTACTTCCCGGGTTTACCTTCCAATAGCGCGCTTAACAACATGGTGTTCCTATCAAAGGCATGTCATTCTGACACATTATGTGCTCGTATTCCCCATGTGTTAGCATTTCGCAGAAGGGTCTCATACCCTTAATAGTCGACACAGGACGCGATCTCGTCTTACCGTACTCCCAATACTTTTAGCATTAATTTTTCGATGGTTTGTTCAGTAGTGTTCTTACTTAATAATTCTAAGTACATTTTCGATAACGAGCCTACTGGAACTGACCTGGGTTCTCATCATTTCATAGGATCTATTTTAACACCTAGTAAACTTTATTCCTAACAACGGTTTACCACTTCATCGTGGCTGGGTGGTGTTCCTGGGTGTTGGGCTGCAATGTACAGCGGGACGACCCATACCCTTAGCAGGGTCTCCCAAGTTGAGGAGTCCAGCGTTTCCACCAGGAAGCCTAGCTAAGAGTAAACCAATACCAGGATCTACCACCCACCTAGTACCAAACTAGTCGCATGGTGGCAAATCCCCCTCTGATCCACAAAGGCTGCGACTGCCTGTGGTGGTGACGACCTGGGGCAGACCTTGGCCAGGTTGTCTTCCGCACTCTTGACAACCACATTGGTTAAACTAGCAAATCTCCAGAGAATGGAAACTATGCTGGGGTTCGCACAACCGTTGAAGATGGGCCGTTCAAGCAACAAATATCAAGTAAGCTTTATTAACATAAAAGACTATAGAAGTTACAGATGTTTGCCGTTTCGTAGTCGACAAGGAATGGAACTAAAGGCAGATGACATTTCCAACTCTACGACCATGGCGCATCTTGATATGCTTCTCAATGCGAAAAAGAGTACATCTGCACATAAAAAATTAATACGATGAAAAAACGTGTTGATATGGCCGAGTCATACACTATATTGTAAAAAACTGGTATTATACGTGTGGCAAGAACAAACGAACATTGGCTTTACTAGAATTCTAGAATCCAGTTTTTAATTTAATTAATTTTAATCTTTTTTTAAAATTTTTCTATGAGTCTACAAGTGTACATGTGGCGCAGTGGTTGGAGGCGCCACTGCGACGCACACGTGGAATTGATCCCGGCGTCCATGGCTCACCAAGCCTTTTATCCCTCCGGGGTCGTAAATTGCTACCAGACTTGTCTGCGAGGATAGCAGCACTGGCTCGATACATCGGTACGTCACCGCGAGTCCCATGCTAAATCGTTTCCACATGAATCGGAGGACAGCGTTGGACCGGAGATCGAATTAACGTCTTTTACTTCCTGACTGATTCCACCACTAATCACTGCGCTATCTCTAACCCGTGGTGGTTGTTCCGCCTTCTCCGGAATTTTCTGTCGACTTTCTACAGCTTACAAAGATGATCAGCACGAATCTCCTGACCGTCTATATTTTGACAGCTTTGCTGACCGTTTGTTTAGACGTTTTGAAGCATATTCACGCGCTGAAAACCCAGAGAGCGGATCTTATGGTGAGGTCTGCGCATACCAATATCCACAAATTGTTTCCAGATACTAATATAGCTTAGTGTTCGTTCAACTTATAAATTGGTCACTTGCTTGCTAAGAGATGCATGCCTCTTATGGGATTCACTCATCTCGTTTGCCTATCATCTACACACTAATAAATGAATCGCACAAAACCTATAACAAAAAACATACACGTAGAAGCACATGTACAACCGACTAACTCAACTCAGAAACAAAGAGAAAATAAACAAGCACTGTTTATCAGGTGATCCTCCTAGCATTCTCTCTTAGCAATCATGCATCTATCCACAAACATCGAAATTGAACCATTTGATCGATCCAGTGCTATGATCTTCCCGTCTATTACGGAAAACTTCTGTTTCTTCATAATGGCCTGAATAAGATACAAACAGTTAATTTTTAATACAATTAGCATGACCAATAGTATAGCTTGTAACAAGTAGAAAGCTGCACTATTAAAAGATATGAAAAATATTTTGCAAAGTATAGAGTGCCTAGGAAATGTTAAACCTCAACTATTAATGAACTGAATTCTTTGCTGTTGAAATTGTTTAATGAGATGAATGTAATCCAAAGTTAGAAGAAAGCAACCTCAGCTAGTAGAATCACGTGATTTAGTTTTCTAATAAACGTTTCAAAGACTTCTTCTGAATAAAGCTCCACCACTTTGCTCACGGATAATCGATCGGAACCTGTCGACAACGAGGCCTAAAAAGAATACTGTATTTACACTAGCGCTTTTTTATTCATTGTGGAAGTAAAGCGTATTCACAGCCCCTTGTAACAACTGTTCGGAACATTCTCATCATTTTCCCCTTGTTAAGCGATATGTAATTTTGAGAAACATGACAAAATGTTACAGGAATTAATCAAACCATAAGAGCGGACAATTTCTGAATCGAATTACTCGATTAATGCAACTCGTTTCTCTTTTTTTAAACCCACTTTTGACGAAGAACATTAATTTGCGTGCAAGGCAGAAACAATAGCCTCTTTTTAAATGACGCATCTCGGTTCAGATCAAACTTTACTAATGCGTTTTAAAGCCACCAGAGTCAGCAGATAATGTCAAGCTTATAAGAGACTAGCTCTTCTGTTCTACCAAAAGAAATTCTAAATCTCTTGAGCCACGTAGGTTCACGTAACACGTAGGTTCTGTTGCCTTTTTACCATCTATTGTCTACTTCATTCAATAGGACATGATGGTTGTTTCCCAATGTATCGTTGGCTTTTGCTGCTGACATCCTTGCGGTTGAACTTTTAAAAATATCTTTTAACTTTTTAATAACTTTTTTAATAACTTTTAAAAAATAAAAAAATATAAGTATCATATCCGACTTTTTGAGTTTTACTTACAGGTAGATCAAAAGTTAAAAGAGTACTTCATAAAAGCTAAATACACCTTAATGTCGGTAGATTACAACCTTTTCTAAAAGTCTAAACTTAACTTATCAACTCTTTCACTACCATATTAATGAAGAAATAAGCGCTTGTTGCCCAAAAACCGCTTCATCAAGAATCGATAAAGCTGAGGGATACAAGGACCATTTTCGAACTGTAATACTCTTTCATCTACGAAGACGCAAGAACGCATTGCAGACAGAAAAACGATAAGAACTGTAGGTGAAGAGAATGGACTGGCGATTTCAAGTCTGGTAAGTGGTTTTTCTTCACGCTTCCAAGAAATTGCTGCTTTTATTGGGAACGACCGAATCGAATGATTCAAAATATCGCGTTCATACTTGCCACTAAACAGTCAACGTTTTGGTGCCATTACTACACTCCTACATACCACTACTATGTCGAAAAGTTCAAACCATATGAAATTCGAAACTCCCAAAACCTGAAAAAATAATTCGGATCAGATCTTTGGGCTGAAATTTCAAACCTCTACGAGCAGAAGATCATATCATTAATGGAAATACGGCAAAACAGAATAGAACGGATCATACGTAGTTTATCCACTGCATTTTTAAAAAGTACAAAACGTAAATTTTAGGCAAAAGTAACTCCTTAATCAATCAAATTTAGCAAATCCGAATTAAAGGCATACCCATATGTCTCCAGCTATCGCTAAACACAACTGTGCCAACTGTCCATCACTACGCAAATAGACTGATGGAACAAGTATGCGATACGAGTACCGAGTAGAGGACAACTCGTTCTTCTCTGGAATCAATCAAACGTCAAGCAACTTAACTTAACCACTGCTGAAACCCTCAAACTAAAAATAATCCATGAATTCAGCTACTAATAACGTAGTTAATAACACAGAAACATCTGCGCTGGTAGCGCGCACTACAAGATGGTTATCATCAGAAAATTGCAGATTCGACGCCAGACCTCTACACAAACAAGTCAAGCATTCGCAGTAGCTAGGGAACTTATCTATTGACATTTGTTTTTACCAGTTTCGCTCAAAATATTAGTTTGCTTCACCTGTTTTATTGGAACCTGTGAGTTATGATCAACAAAACAGTGCAGCCAAGAGTAATAACTAGGGAATCGCCTTCCAGATTGGATACGTATTCCAATATTACTATCGTTTTGCAACAAAGTATTTTCTTTAAGGCAAACACTAAAGGAAACGAACCCGTGAAACATTTTCGACACCAATGTTTTGAACGTCGCTCCACAATTACTTCTTCACCACAACTTACACATTTTCCCGTGAATAACAGTGCATTTCTGAGATAATCTGGCTGTTTCAAAACAGATAATTCCGCTTCAACGAAGCTGAAATAAAGCGTTAATTGCGATAGAAGAAGCCTTCCAGTATTTTTTTCCATCAGATAAAGTAGCGTTCTGTAGAAAGAAAAATAAAAAACTGCGGAAAGACTTGCAAGAAGCAATTTACACATTTTATATAATTCCTTACAGAATCCACTTCACAAATTCCAGAATTATGAAACCCTCACTTCACAAAATCAACGTGGTCTCCAACGTTCATCTTAAGAATTTCCTCCATTTCTTCTACTAGTTCGACCTCACCAGTTTCCATTTCATCTAGTTCAGCTAACTTTTTCTCAAAAAGAGTTTCCAGAAGTTTTTGCTTTATCTGAACAGGTACACTTAAATAGTATTCACAGCCTTCTTTTTCTATATTACCTTATTACGGAACGCCGTAATCCTTAACACTTCTTCCGACTTGGAAAGATTGCGTTGTACTAGATCGTTCAACAATCTCAGTATTTCGAGGTGGAACACACTGTCATCACAAATGTCATCAATACATTGATCAAAAATGACAGCTTCATCCTCAACAATACTATCTCCCTCGCTATTTAGAACTTCAGTACTAATTTGATCTTCAATCTGAGTGATGCAAGGTGAACTAATCCCCGTCAAATCGCTGGAATCGCTACTATTTCTCGGAAGCATTTGCTAAAAAAGAAAGAAACATTAATCACATTGATTATAGCGTCCAACAATTGAATAATGAAGTAACACAGTTAAGAAAACGTACTAATTGAGCAGTGTTTGCCTTTGCTCTTGAAGGACCTTGGCGGGCGTCCAGCCATTCAGAAAATTCTGGGAATAAACAGCGAAATAGAGAAAAAAATGGGAAAGAATTCTTATTGAAATCGAAAAAATTCCTTCTGTAACGGCCTTTTTTCTAACGAAAGTTGCAAGTGGTGTAAAGCAAAATCCTGCCCCCAAAATTAAGAAAATCACAAATCACCTCCGGTAACTGCCACCTGAAATAGAAATCGTTTCGATTGTCACAGTATGTGGCATGCAGTACACATAGTCTACAGTTACCTCCTCTGTAATAACTCGTCCTCCCTCAACGATAGACCTCCGACACCTTTTCCTTGGAGACGATTCAGTAGCAACTGGGGCAGCAGATTTTGTACATGACTCGGAATTTATTACAGAAGTATTAAGCGGATATGAAATGTTAGCAGAAGCATTAGAGCCCTAAATAAATATAAAGCGGACATACAGAATAGTACGCCTCACTGTTTTCAAGTATATTAGCCCCTGTTTTTTTTTAAAATTTGATGATTGAATGAAAAATGATTAAAATTGATGACCAAATAATCCGCTATTGTAAAGAGCGGAATGATAGAAGTGTACTATAAGATCCAGTCACCTACTTTTAACTCATCTATATTATCATTCAGCTCCCTTCGAACAAAGTTTGCGACTCCGAGAGAGTCAGTTTCACCAGTTAAAAAAAAACTTGTGTGGTTGGAATCTTTTATACTGGTAATCACGATAGAATTCTTTCAATGAATCATTTAATACAATCTGAGTATTTGTAAAGGAATGAAGCCCACATCAATTGCATCTGGAGACTCTTCCGTGGAAAAATCCGCTGACGTGATGGCAAAAACTTGGTCGTTATTCATTACGTGGGGACGTAGCACATCAAACTGCTGCTTAAAAACATATTATTTGGAGGGTAAAGCAATCTGCACGTTTGACGTAATAATTTACGAGAAACACTTCCATCCGTATGCTCACATAGGAGTAAACCAATAATAAGAATCACCACCGTCCTAGTATCAAACTAGTCGTTTGGTGGCAAATTTCCCTCTGAGCCACAAAGAACGCCGACTCCTGGAAGAATCGCGAGCTGAGGAATGTTTAGCTAGGCTGACCTCAAACAAGCAAAACTTCAGCCTGAGTACCGCGTACATTGGGTGCTTCTACGTAGAACTTCGAGCGGTAAAATAAGGCGATCAAATCGGTAGTGTATAGGACATGGAAACAAAATGAGCAAGCCCACGATACGCTATGGAAACTGTTTCCTGTTGTGTACCTGTAACACCAGAACAGTCTCTTCAGACGCCAACATCTACGCTCTTTTTGAAGCCGTCGACTGCATCAAATTTCATATGGTGGCCCTACAAGGATACGACGAAGACTGATGTACGCCTTAAACGACGGAACCTTTGCCATTCGTGGAAGGGAATTTCCGTTACAAAATGTCGTAGATGTTGGCTTTATGGCACACCCATCTATTTCTCATCTAGTCACTTATAAGAAATTCTTTCACAGCGCTTAACCATTTTTCTACAACATCCACGTCAAAAGAAAATCAGTATCGTCAATTGTTACTTACCAACTTGTACAATTAATCAGAGTGAACTTGACGCGTTCTACAACCAGCTTCAGCAAATAACTGACAACTTCAAGCCTTTTAATAGTACCCAGGATCGACTTTCTATTAACCTCGGCATTGAATTATGAATTCGTTTTCTCTCTTAGCAATCGCGAGGTTGTTAAACAGCATACGTTTACTTCCATACAATAATACACATACAACACAATTGTAGCTGACGTTTCGGCAGAATCGCCTTCTTCAGAGAAGATTACAAGATGTACCAGCAAAGTACTTTCGACTTGTGAATTCAAGCCTTTTTTTAAAAATCGTTGTTGGAAAGTTTAATGCAAGATTGGAAACGGCCAAAAAAAAATGAATACAGAATTCGGAAATTCTGAATAGGGGGACGAGATGAGAATGGGAACCGTCTCCTAGGACTGTCGACCACAGCTGTTCTCTTTTATAGAGCATTCATTTTTCGAGAACACAGAAAATCGGTGATGGACATGGGAGTCTCCTAACGGCACTTTTCATGCGGAGACCAAATATATTCCCACGAAGAGAAAATGACGTTTCGTTTACACCTCACTGGTACCTGGGTACTGCACTGCTGGAGTGGATTCAATCACTGCCTTCTCCATGCGAAGATTCGATTCAGCCATAATATTGAGATGGAAAAGATCCTTGCCATGGTATATGACGAGGATATTCTCAATAAAATCATCTCTTCAATAATTAGAAGATAAATGTTGACCGACTAAGCACTACAAGCTGCTTGCCGAAGGTAAAAAAAGCTTAAAACTTGTGTCAAACTCCACCCAGTTCTCAAACAGGGAAATCAGAAGGCTTCTCTATTACCACTAAGGAATAGCTTGAAAAGAGAAGAGCACTGGAGCGTGAACCTACTGCAACATGTTCAACACAGCTAGTAATAAATTTCAGCTATAGATCTCCGCAGGAGGATCTGTGACGATAAAGTAGAAAAAGTTGTTGGAAGCAGTTTAAAAACGATCGAGTCTGAAAATGTGTCGGGATTTTAGCGCGTATAATTTTCCGCTACACGCTTTGATGAATGAGAGAATCACCACATCCCATCATGATGTGGAATTAATAACGCAAAAGTTCAGTATCAATCTTTACCGTCAACCTCCATCATAAACCGCGAAATCCATTCTAGAGAAAAAAAATCACCTAAAATTTTACCCTCTGATGCTCGACTTGCGGTAAAAAGAATGAAGAGAGGTACAGCTCCAGGACGCGAGAATATCACTGCCGATTTCCTCAGACCTGCGACCACAATTTACACAGGTACTTCTCGCAATCCTTACATTCAGAGTGTGAACATCCCAAGCCAGTGGAGAAGCTCGCGCAACGGTCATCATACCCAGGAAGGGAAAAAAACTTGTGTGGTTGGAATCTTATATACTGGTAATCACGATAGAATTCTTTCAATGAATCATTTAATACAATCTGAGTATTTGTAAAGGAATGAAGCCCACATCAATTGCATCTGGAGACTCTTCCGTGGAAAAATCCGCTGACGTGATGGCAAAAACTTGGTCGTTATTCATTACGTGGGGACGTAGCACATCAAACTGCTGCTTAAAAACATATTATTTGGAGGGTAAAGCAATCTGCACGTTTGACGTAATAATTTACGAGAAACACTTCCATCCGTATGCTCACATAGGAGTAAACCAATAATAAGAATCACCACCGTCCTAGTATCAAACTAGTCGTTTGGTGGCAAATTTCCCTCTGAGCCACAAAGAACGCCGACTCCTGGAAGAATCGCGAGCTGAGGAATGTTTAGCTAGGCTGACCTCAAACAAGCAAAACTTCAGCCTGAGTACCGCGTACATTGGGTGCTTCTACGTAGAACTTCGAGCGGTAAAATAAGGCGATCAAATCGGTAGTGTATAGGACATGGAAACAAAATGAGCAAGCCCACGATACGCTATGGAAACTGTTTCCTGTTGTGTACCTGTAACACCAGAACAGTCTCTTCAGACGCCAACATCTACGCTCTTTTTGAAGCCGTCGACTGCATCAAATTTCATATGGTGGCCCTACAAGGATACGACGAAGACTGATGTACGCCTTAAACGACGGAACCTTTGCCATTCGTGGAAGGGAATTTCCGTTACAAAATGTCGTAGATGTTGGCTTTATGGCACACCCATCTATTTCTCATCTAGTCACTTATAAGAAATTCTTTCACAGCGCTTAACCATTTTTCTACAACATCCACGTCAAAAGAAAATCAGTATCGTCAATTGTTACTTACCAACTTGTACAATTAATCAGAGTGAACTTGACGCGTTCTACAACCAGCTTCAGCAAATAACTGACAACTTCAAGCCTTTTAATAGTACCCAGGATCGACTTTCTATTAACCTCGGCATTGAATTATGAATTCGTTTTCTCTCTTAGCAATCGCGAGGTTGTTAAACAGCATACGTTTACTTCCATACAATAATACACATACAACACAATTGTAGCTGACGTTTCGGCAGAATCGCCTTCTTCAGAGAAGATTACAAGATGTACCAGCAAAGTACTTTCGACTTGTGAATTCAAGCCTTTTTTTAAAAATCGTTGTTGGAAAGTTTAATGCAAGATTGGAAACGGCCAAAAAAAAATGAATACAGAATTCGGAAATTCTGAATAGGGGGACGAGATGAGAATGGGAACCGTCTCCTAGGACTGTCGACCACAGCTGTTCTCTTTTATAGAGCATTCATTTTTCGAGAACACAGAAAATCGGTGATGGACATGGGAGTCTCCTAACGGCACTTTTCATGCGGAGACCAAATATATTCCCACGAAGAGAAAATGACGTTTCGTTTACACCTCACTGGTACCTGGGTACTGCACTGCTGGAGTGGATTCAATCACTGCCTTCTCCATGCGAAGATTCGATTCAGCCATAATATTGAGATGGAAAAGATCCTTGCCATGGTATATGACGAGGATATTCTCAATAAAATCATCTCTTCAATAATTAGAAGATAAATGTTGACCGACTAAGCACTACAAGCTGCTTGCCGAAGGTAAAAAAAGCTTAAAACTTGTGTCAAACTCCACCCAGTTCTCAAACAGGGAAATCAGAAGGCTTCTCTATTACCACTAAGGAATAGCTTGAAAAGAGAAGAGCACTGGAGCGTGAACCTACTGCAACATGTTCAACACAGCTAGTAATAAATTTCAGCTATAGATCTCCGCAGGAGGATCTGTGACGATAAAGTAGAAAAAGTTGTTGGAAGCAGTTTAAAAACGATCGAGTCTGAAAATGTGTCGGGATTTTAGCGCGTATAATTTTCCGCTACACGCTTTGATGAATGAGAGAATCACCACATCCCATCATGATGTGGAATTAATAACGCAAAAGTTCAGTATCAATCTTTACCGTCAACCTCCATCATAAACCGCGAAATCCATTCTAGAGAAAAAAAATCACCTAAAATTTTACCCTCTGATGCTCGACTTGCGGTAAAAAGAATGAAGAGAGGTACAGCTCCAGGACGCGAGAATATCACTGCCGATTTCCTCAGACCTGCGACCACAATTTACACAGGTACTTCTCGCAATCCTTACATTCAGAGTGTGAACATCCCAAGCCAGTGGAGAAGCTCGCGCAACGGTCATCATACCCAGGAAGGGCGACCGAACGGATCATTGTAACGATGTACAACATGCTTGTTGATTATACTCTACAAGCTATATAAACGATATTATCGCCGTGCATATCGAAGATCTTGAATGAGAAACAATAAGTCCAGCAATCAGGATCCCGACAGGGATCCTGCTGCATAGACCACATCCAAAACGTGTCACAGGCGATGGAAGCCTGTCAGAAGTTCAACCTGCGCTTGTCGTAACCTTTACCGACTACGAAAAAGTGTTCGACAGCTAGGATAGAAACGATGCAATCCTACCAACTCTCGCCGTCCAAGGATAGACACATCATATTTACGAACACCAGCAGATTGTTATCGGAACTGCAGGGTCAACATGCAGCTTTTCTAGTATTCGCACCTGTCGAAGAAGCGACTGACCAACTAACGGACCTAAAACTCCACGCTCACCTTTTCGGCTCAACGGACCCTCCAAAGCTCTGTTGTTCTGGTGAGACATGGGCTTATACTTCAACGTCAAGCATATTCCGCACTACTTACAGAGCGCTTGAACGATATCTTCTGAAATTTAACCGGCACTCACACCATATAGTCGGAATGCGTAGTTCATGTTTTGGAAACCTATTTTACCTTCGGGATCCAGAAGAATACACAAAGATAGTAAAACAAACTAACCGACCACAAAGTAAGAAGAAGAGACGACAAATTAATGAAAATAATAATGGGACGTACTCCAAGAGAATTCAAGCGCCCTCATGGAAGACCAAGAAAACGACAAGTGGACGTATTTGTAGGCTAATGTCAACCATCTGCATTCACAGATGGAAACGCTTTTAAGAATTCAACCAGTATCATGAACAACGACTGTCCAAGAGAGAAACGGATGGAAGTTATTCTGGGCGCCGCACAACCAACGAATTGGGGCCATTCAAGCACCCAAGGAAGCATTCATTAAAAAAAAAAAACCCTGCAATAACTGCAAACTCACGTCAACAAGAGTAGTTTCCTTCTCCTTTACTACGTTGAATGAATTGAGATTAGCCTGAAAAGTATTCATTCTTCCGCATTCAATAGTTCGAAGAAGCATAACAACCATGTTTGACAGTAGAAAAGCCATGTCATTGATTTATACGTACTTTTGGAGTAGATCGAGCTTGGGGTTCTTCCGAAAACAGACGCATTAGTTTGCCACCTAAAACGAGGACGTGTTTCAGTAGCATGATCTGATAATTTTCTGAAAAAAAACTCATACCCTTTGGTGTCGCAAGTAAAGCGCTGTTGGTTCCGCAATACAATGACAAGGCATCAGCACACCGCCTGAACAGAAAAGGAATATAAAAGACTCCACAAAACAAATTAAGCAGATAGACACAATTCCATACAGTTTGCTTTAAGCTTCAATGTCTTGATCAAAACCTAACCCAGAAAAGCTTGCTAAAAACAAGCTAAGACATATTTCATTTTTCATACCAACATCGTGTCAACTGAATAATCTTAAACAATACAGCCACAATGCTGCTGAAATATTTGCAAAACGTGGACCACAGGCCAGATCGGAACGCGATTACCCGCTACGGGGCTCACGTGTTATCGACTTCACCACGGAGGGCCTTGCTTTGCCTTTCTCTCAGTTGATTTTTTACCTAACGGTGCTATCAGAAATCGCCTGTCAGCGAGAACGATCGGAGGAGAAGAAATCGTCGCTGAACCCAGTTAAATCAAAACAATATTAAACTAAACCATACTTGGAAACCTTGAAGTAATTCGGATCACTTTCATTGACAACATTCAAAGCGCGATTGTAGCGTGCACCACCGTCGTGTAGTGTCACTGCTGATATTTTATTTGCATGACATACGTAATTACGTATGTTTCCCAGAAATACAATGTCTCCGACCTTAAAGAATAACACTAAGAAAAAGGAATAGCGCAATTTAAAAACAAACACAATAGAAGACACAGAATCTGCCTTAAGTTCCATGGCCTTTCGAGCCCAATCACCATAACAGCACACGTCAATAATATAGCCTTCGATTATACACAACAAAAATTTTTGAATTTCGCAATAAGTTGCCTCGATACTATCACTGTCAGCATGAAACATATTCCGATACGCAGCGAACCTGAAATATATTTTGTTTCGCTAAGATTGAGACGTTGAAATTATTATACTTTAACAAATGAAAATAGTCGGAGCGTATAGGGCAGTGGTCTAAGGAGCCCTACAGCAAACGTGGGATTGATCCCTGCATCCCTGGCCCAAAAAGCCCTCTATCCCTCCGGGGTCAGCAAATTGATACCAAAGATGCCCGCAAGGATAGCAGCACTGGCTCGATACATCGGTAGGCCACCGCGAGTCATTGTAAAGGTCAGATATGCATTCGACCACCTCAAATAATCCTTTTACAAATGAAAGGCATCCAATGTTACGAGCCATTTTGTCAACACTTCTATGTTGTGAATCTGTACTTTTCACCTATTCCATTCTAAAAGGAAACGTTATTTATTCATTCAAGACTCAACTCTTGTACTGAGTACAGTATCTTGAAAGCAAGATATACGCCTGTTTCTCACATTCACAAACATAGATAAAAAAGGATGAAGCTCTCGGCGCTTATCATTCGCTAAGGGATGTGCCATGCATTCGACTTTATTAAGCATTGTTGGAGGTGACTGAATACATATCTGGCCTTTACAATGACTCGTGGTGGCCTACAGATGTATCGAGGCAGTGCTGCTACCCTCCCAAAGAAGTCTCGTACCTATTTGCCGACCCCGGATGGATGATTGGCTTGGTGGGCCTTGTGCGCGTAGATCGATCCCGTGTCTATTGCGAGGTGCTTCTGACCACTGCGCTAAACGCATGCTTCCATAGACATGAAGTCATTCAGCTGTGCCGTGAGGATGGAGAGTATAGATATGTCGACAACCAAAGGTCAGAGATATTTAAACAAACTGTGTAAGACTGTCTAAGCAGGAACGGTTTACTACTGTAATTAAGCCTCTTCACGAAAAATCTGATGCAATTAGTATTTTCCGATCGAGCAGAAGTCACTGGAAAACCGGTACGCAGCAAAGACGAGTGGAATAATGATGACAGGACAGCTAATTCACTTCATTTTTTAATCACCTTCAACCCAGTTGTCTTATCTTCATTAAGATCCATATCAAATACTGAAGACATTAGTTTTGCAGCAAGAATAAATTAGATTCGGACAAAAAAGGCTTTAAAGAACGTTGTAGCTCACTTTGGTTTCGTTCCATCCCAGACTCTTAGAAACACTGCAAACACATCACCTTTGGCTCGATATACACCTAAGACCTGCAAGAACTAAAAATTGAGAAAGAAAATGATTGGGGGAATATTTGACACCCTGGCTGACAAACCTGTGCATACCAATTAAAAAACTTGCTCCCCAGAACTGGTATCTCCACGGCACTTGAGATCGTTGGACATAATCGTGTCGTCTGAGGGGCTGTTCTGCGAATACCTTACGTGTACAAATAAGTAAGGACACTAAAGAAAAAACAACTGCACAGTATTTGGACATATAGAAAAAATGATAGTACGTTAAAAAGAACTGAAAAATAATCACTCTTTCGCTGATTTTACCGACGAACTGGCAAATATTTGTTGATTGGAAACATCCGCAGGGATATTGTTCGACGAGGGTTCTGGCGGATGATCTGACGACGGATGAACAGAGGTCTCTTTTGTCCTCAACCATCTACGCAAAGTATGAAGCTGTAACCTTATTTCACAAGGAAAAAATTTTAATGCTAGAAAAACAAGAGTTAAAACAAGCGTAAGTAAAATGCCAGTAATCTTACTCTGATGCTGTCTTGCTTCGACATAGTACATGTGCTCGAGGTTAGCTGCAGAGGAACGTCGAAATCTCCTCTCCAGGATGCAGCATGACATCCAAAACTACCCACTTTCACAATAAGGGCTCGCTCATTTTGATAAAAGCCAACCTAAAAAACTTCAATTCCACTAGTATACAGCTATAATCATAATCGTAATAATTCTGCCGATGCTACTGAAAAGAAAAGTGGAGCAGAAACAAGAAGAAATGCACATCTATTCTTCTTGCTACAAAGCTTCATTGATAATCGTAACTAAACGAGGCTTCCTTTGGATATCATGCACCTATTCATTAAAAACACCACATTTTTCACTTGGTTTCCTGGCTTGACCTTGCTTAAGGCCCAACAAGCCTGTCATCCCTCCAGGCTCAAGAAACTGGTACGATTTATCTAAGACACAGTTTCTTTAATCCACGTAGAAACGCCCTAGAACGGCTAACTCGAGATGTCCAGGAAAATTAACTCGAACAGCACTAAACGACCCCCATAATGAAAGGTACAAAAATATTAACTGGCTTGCTTAGTAAAAGGAGTGATTAGTGATGCAGCCCTTCATCGTGCAGCAAGGCACTGGTTCAGCCCTACAAAACGCTCTGCTCCGGTCCACGTGGAAACATCTTGGCACGGCTATAGCTAAGATTGCAAAGAGAATCCATCCTACCAGCAATCTACTACATTCATAAAGAAGATGGTAATCTTCAAGCAGCAGCTTAACCCACACGCAAACGAAAGTTTGAGAAGCTTCGTGAGTGATGTAGCAAGGAATTGAATGGTATGCAAGAAATACTTGGACCTGCAATTGTGATGTGTTATGACAGTTTCCTCCCAACGGTTTACTGCTTAACAGTAGCTGGGAGGTGTTCCTGGGTGTAGGGATGCGCTGTACAGCGGACGTATTAATCCCGCCGACAGGGTCTCCCAAGCTGAAAAGGAACTCAGCGTTTCCATCAGGAAACCCAGCTAAGAGTAAACCAATACCAGAATCCACCACCGTCCTGGTACCAAACTAGTCGCATGGTGGCAAATTTCCCTCTGATCCACAACGGCGTCAACTGCCTGTGGTGGTGACGACCTGGAGCAGACTTTGGATAGGCTGACCTCGGAACTCCATGGAACCGCAAAGGCTAAATCAGAAAAATTCCGAAAAAAATGAAAATTTTTCTGGGGCCCCATAAACAGTGAGGACGGACCATCCAAGCATCCAAGTAATTTATGTCCGCTTATGTGACAATAATAATAATAATAATAGGTAAAGGATAATAGGTGCTCAACAAGAACAAAGGGAATAGATAAAGAATTTTTCTCCCACGACATTACTCACAGCTGACAATGGGAACATTACAAATGATACCTGTGCGCGATGAACTCGCAATATGTCGTTCACATGCAAATCCTCAGCAAATGTATTTGAATTCTTTATGAACCTTATAATCGCTGAGGCCACCTCATCCTTAACGAAACTAGGAGCTTGATATTAATTAACACGAGATGTTAGAAAAGGAAAACGTTACTAACGGACTAACCTCAACTTTAACGACATATCCACCGCTATCGAGAGCAGTCACATTCCGAACAACACCATACACACTTACTCGACCGCTCTCTGGAAGGCTTCCAAGGGATGTGTACTCATAGGCAGGGATAGCCGACATACTGGATCGACTTCCGGAAAATAACAGCATTATTTGCATAACTTGGACCATCGGCCAGATCGAACACGCGATTACTCTTTCCGGGTGACTCACGTGTTACCCACCGTACCACTGAAGCCTATGTTTAGCCTTTATCTGGAGAGTTAGAGGGTTAGATTTGGCCTGGAGTTCAAGTTTCACAAGTATCTCAACACCATTGTGGTTGCACTTCACACAACAAATTGCCGTGAAAAATTATAGTGCGCAGTAAATAAAAAGCTGGCATTGTGATTAACACCTTTATCACATAATAACTTATAAATGCATATTACATGGATTTTTCAACAGCAGTGATACGTTGAGAAATTTTCGTTTTTACAAAATAGAATTCAAATATACGACCCCCGCGCTTGTCCGTAATTACGTCTTATTTGATACACTCGAGAGCATCGTCTTAGTGGAGAAGTCCAATGTATCCGTATATGAAATGAAGAGTTCGTTTTGTTTTGTTTCCTTGTTTTTTGTTTATAAAGTTGTCAGGTCAAAGGTTTCTTGAAGAGAGGCAGTGATCTACAACAGTCCCTGTCTCGCTCGAGTGCTATATTGTAGAGTAATTAAGGGAAGTGTGTTGAAGCAGAATAGAAGTATAAATTTCCGCATGTCGAGAACAATGAAGGTAACGGTGTGGTCGTCTCCGTTCTAATCGCTTAGAAAAACTTCCAGATGGTTGTAATTCATGAGTAGTTTGTTATGCACTAGTATTGATTTTTGGCAAGAAATCCTTGTGCCGAAATTCTCAGATCGTTTCTTGTGTGCTGAGCTACTGAAATTTATATCATACATGAAAGTTCTTCTTGAAAGGTGTTCACATACATATAGATAGCTCGATAACATGAACCTCTTCTGATGTCATAACTCCCCGTCCTCAACCACGAATTGTCATCGGTTTTCTGTTAATCGTCAGTTCCAGGAGACGGCAGCAAATTTTCCGTTTCTCCGTAGTACATGGGTGAGTAGTCCATTGTGTAGTATTGATTGTAAAAGCTCAAAGAACACATCTTCTAGGATCTTCGGGAATAAGTGCAACCTTTAAGTCGATGGTTCGACTGTGCGTTCGACAACGCTGAGTCGAAAGGACGATGCTAGGAGTATCCCGTTTCACACAAGTAAGGGATTGGATCCGAAGCTGCGACCTACGTTAACGATCAGAAATCAAAGATGCCGCTCTATACACCAAACAGTCGAAGATGAGGTGGACGGACACGTAATGGGTATGAATGATAACCGACAGAGAAGAGCCGTTAGTAACTGGATTCCCCGGGATGTCAAACGCATTGTAGGAAGACCACCGACCCGATGGTCAGAGTTTTTCACAAAAAGCCTAGAAGAAAGATGTGATGCTCGACGAGTCCCTAAAGCGAGCGGAACCCACTGGGCTACTCTTGCACGCGACAGGGAAAAATGGAGGATTTACTGGGGCCCGCTGGAGTCACTCGACGATCAGCGGGACTACAGGTGGTACAAGGGATAGGTGATATGAATGTGATAGAACCCTGGTCGGGTTAATTCTCTTTGCAATTTTGGAAATGGTCTGACTAAGGGACCCCCGCATGGATTGGGGAATAGTGTTCGGGCGGGGATAGAACTAGCGCCTTTGCTCCGTGACCCACAGCGTCACTAACCACCGCGCTTTATTCCTTTCCTGAAGGAAGCTTATGGGATGAGAAATAGCTTTTAGCATCTCAAAATTCATTCCACTGATTTCTTTGTAGTCCTGTAATTGTTATTTTAAAGTACGAATGAGAAATCTAAACGCCCTGTTCATAAGCAACATCCTCAACGAAAATGTCTTTCTACCCTCCTCACCAGCAACCGTCTCGCCCCGCGATCCAGACAAACGAACGCGTCCGAAAAGGTTTGTAAATTATGAAGCGCAGAACATAGTTTTTCTAATACTAGTCCTAACATAACATTTGTGGTAAAAAAAACCATCGACTAAATACAAGAGGTCTTCGTCAAAATCTACAATCAGATAGAAAATGCATTGAAACCAATTCACATTGTTCAGTCTGCTCTCCCATTGATGCATTGAAACCAATCGATATGGTGGCGACTATGTTAGTGACAAACACTGAAACAATAGACCAAATCGTGAAGGAATGTGTTCCATAGGATGTTAAAGGTAGAGCAGGAAAGTCATCGACTTAAAGGTTGCACTTATTCCCGAAGATCCTAGATGTGTTCTTTGAGCTTTTACAATCAATACTACACAATGGACTACTCACCCATGTACTACGGAGAAACGGAAAATTTGCTGCCGTCTCCTGGAACTGACGATTAACAGAAAACCGATAGCAATTCGTGGTTGGGGACGGGGAGTTATGACATCAGAAGAGGTTCATGTTGTCGAGCTATCTATATGTATGTGAACACCTTTCAAGAAGAACTTTCATGTATGATATAAATTTCAGTAGCTCAGCACACAAGAAACGATCTGAGAATTTCGGCACAAGGATTTCTTGCCAAAAATCATATTTCCTATGATGAGCTCTGTAAAGGGTGGAGTCGATAGTTGTGCTGGCGAATAGTGAACGTTGCCATGAGAACTCCGTAAAATGTTATGAAAAAATGACACTGGAGACGTGAACATTGTATCTTTCTTGTTTCCCAAACTGCACTCACGAGCCACCGCTCGGGTTCCCTCGTTGCATACGCAAGCTTCAGGTGCAAAACGGCATTGGAAGCGTTGAGCATGCGGCAGTGTGTGGCGCTGTAATTGTCCTACTCCGTTAGGTGCGAGCTGTCTCTTAATTGCTGGTTTGATTACGGAAATCGAACTCCTTCGTTGATATGCTGTCACAAAGTTGAGAAATAACTCTATTTGGGCAACGTTTCTACGTCTTCATCTTTCACTGAGCCGAAGATCCGAATCGATGTCCACAGTCCTTCGAGCTCTCAATGTGGCGTCGTTGTCGTCGTATTGAGTCGGACTTTCTGAAAATACAATGAAAGAATACAAGTTGACTAGTCATATTGAGCTTAAAAGAAAGTCGGTTTTTTAAATAAAGAGATTGTATTGTTGCCTTTTACAAACGTAGAGAACAATATAGATAGCTGTTGTCTCATTATTCCATACAAACTGATACGAAGGTGTTTCCAGGATGAAGTGTGTCCTGAACGGAGTTGCAGTGTGGTAGAAGTAGTCAACGGAGCTTGAAGAAGGAGGTTCACTTCAGCGTTGTCTATAATTTCTCAAAG
>MQTX01000040.1:2794822-2824657 GCA_009735665.1 Angiostrongylus cantonensis
TTGAAGAAGGAGGTTCACTTCAGCGTTGTCTATAATTTCTCAAAGTGGACACTTAAAAATGGTGTATATTATTCTTGTTGAGCAAGTTTTATTCTTTATTCTTGTGGAAAAAAACAGAGCTCTCGGCGTTGATTAATCTCTGAGGAATTGGCCATGCATTCGACTTCGATAAGTTTCGTTGGAGGTGATTGAATGCAAACCTGGCTTTTACAATAAATCACGGTGGCCTACCGATGTATCGAGCGAGCACTGTTATCCTCCCACACAAGTCTTGTGCCATTTTGCTGAACCCCAAGAAATGGTCGACATGGTGAACCATGGACGCTGAGATCGACTCCACGTGTGTGTCGCAGTGGCGCCTCCAACCACTGCGCCGACGAAATAAGCAACTGGACTTACCAAGAAGGTAACCACCGTGAAGTAATCCGCCGCTACTTATATTGCAGGATGTGCAGCCATGGTTGCTAGTGGCGACTTGAGAGAATTCCTCGGCTTTATTGCTAAGAGCTATGTTGTGACAATTATTCTATGCGAAGCAGCAAACTATCCAGCATTAATAGACGCATTATGAAGTTACACGATGATCTCATGCAAAACTTCTGCTTTCTTTTGGTATTGGAAGAGGATGCCCTCCGTTATACCGATCGACAAGGTGAGTATGATTTCCTTATACTTCCTAAGGGCTAGGAAGATTTCTTGTTGAATGGGTTGTAAGGTGATCCTTGTAACACCATTGAAAGTACATGTTTCCGATCCTTCTGTGGTGAAACACTTTTCTTCATGTGTTGTTATAGATAGTACCTCGAAGCACTGTTTAGTATAATGAAAAGAGAGTGCCAGAGAGATGAGGTCGAACAGAAGTTTTCGTTTGCATGCCATTCTCCTTCCATTTATACGAGGTGTAATTGTTGGTGCAGCTGTGAAGCAATTTTGTAAGAAATCGGAAAACTAGATTATGTCAACAATTACTAGAGACGATGAATACCATGATATGAATGATTTTCCTCAAGACGAACATGAAGATTTTGGCAAGGACACAAGCATTTGGGAAGAATAACAAGAGGGAAACTAAAGAGAGTGCGGTCAAGCTGTTTTGTGCTCACGTCCAACATTGCGTATTACAAATATGCTTCCAAGAAAAGATACATTTAAGTGTTTCACACATGAGGTGTGCTCTATGTATTTGATTACCGTGGTTAGTTACTTGGAAACATGGGTAGCCCGTCCTCACTCATTGTACGGCCTCAGAAAAATTTCCATTTTTTCGGAGCTTTGCAGGTTTAACCATTGTGGTTCTCTGGAGTCCCGAGGTCAGCTTAACCAAAGTCTGCCCCAGGTCGTCATCACCACAGGTAGTCGCAGCCCTTGTAGATCTAAGGAGGATTTGCCACCATGCGACTTTGATACCAGGACGGTGGTGGATCATGGTAATGGTTTACTTTTAGCTGGGCTGCTTAATGGAAACGCCGAACTTCTCAACTTGGGAGACCCTGCTGAGGGAAAGAATCCCAGTAGGTTATCAACAAATAGTTGGATCTCATTGGATGCACTTATCTTTTTGACATGATCACAAGCAAGTTGGAAGTCGAAGGAGCAGACATCCTTGAAGAATGTGAACGAAGATTGTTAAGGCTGCAGTGAAATCCGATATAGTGGTCTCATTTTTCGCTACATGAGAAAGAATGTATGACGTTCGTTCGAATTAACGCAGCTACAAGAACTTTCGAATCGAGTGCGTCTTAACATACAAGCAATTGGGAACCCACATAGTCCTAATTTATTCATTTAAGAGATCCAGCAATCAATATTCCACTTGACGCGCGATTTCCAATACAAGGAATAGTCTTCTCTATGCGACTATCATCTGGGTTTCGCCTGCTCATTGCTAAGACGACGAAAGCCAAAGAAAGAACAGTGCAGCAAAAAAAAGCAATCGAAGTATGTTATATGTTAGACCTTGTTATCATAGCGTGGGTAAAATGTTTACCGATGGAGTGATGTGGCTCTAATAGAACAGTCGAACCACCGGGTTGTGTGGAATGAATATGGTATGCAGGAGGTAGTTCTATTTACAGACTATGGCTGCGTGGACGTGTAATTATCCGCCTTAAGGAAAATGAATCTCGAATGATCATTTAAAGTCGTCTTGAGTGCCTACTCTTTTTCCTAATTTCCATTGGCCTCGATTTAGGACCGGATCAGCACAAAATCAATTGTGCGTTAAGTTTCTTTTTCATGCGATCCAGACGGTGAATGAATAGATTCGAAGTGTTCGCGCAAAGTATTCAAATTCTAAAAGTGATCAATCGTAGCAGCTGTTCCACTCCAGCAAGTCAATTGAGAGTCACGAGTTGTCTCAAATGGCAACCAATCTGAATCATGTTCTGTAGGGAGTAGACTACAAGGTTCACTACGAGGTCGACGGTTATCTATCGGATAAAGTAGGAAATAATCGGGCCGGTTTGAAAAATAAGTGAGAAGTCGAGTATTGAAAATGGCTTCGGTTTCTTTATTTGAAGGTTTCTTTAGGAACAAATTTGATCTGCAAGCATTTGTTGGCGCAGCAATCAATTATGTTTTGGTTAATGTTAGGATCCGGTAAAGAACTATAACAATTATTAATAGATTTGAAATCTTGAACTCTGTGGCATAAAATCACGTTGAGCAGCCATAAAAAAGGATAAAGCTCTCAGCGTTGATCAATCCCTGAGGGATGCGCCATGCATTCGACTTCATTAAGTATCGTTGGAGGGGACTGAATGCATATCTGGTCTTTACAATGACTCACGGTGGCCTACCGATGTATCGAGCCAGTGCTGCTATCCTCCCAGACAACTCTGGTACCAATTTGCCGACCCCAGAGGGATGGAAGGCTTGGTGGGCCATGGGTGCGGTGATCGATTCATTCTACGTGTGTGTTGCAGGGCACTTCCAACCACTGCGCCACACGCGCTTCGAATGGCCATAGGGTGCCATAAAATGTCTCAGTAGATGGAGAATAGTGTGTGCGGTGTGCGGTTATATCTAGTACCACATCTACATAAATGGCAAGACAGGTAAGAAGGAATCCACTATTTGTCAGAAATGTTAGCTTCTATCCGATATTACGTTAGACCAAAAAAATCCAGCCCACCATTTTCAAATGGATGGCGTGGCGTGATTATTCATCGTTCTTGATGAATAGGAAACGGTGGTGCAACGAATGGTTTGGCCCGATGTCGTAGGTAGTGGCAAGATTGATGAATGGTATTCTTTACTGTGGCTCGCCCTTACAGATCCACGTGAGTTGTCCAACAAGTGGAAGTGCATGGTTGATTCTATAGTGGTTGCTAAGTCGATGGATATGAAGAACGAAAAGAACGGTTCCACTACGAAGAAATATTGGTGTGATAACATCTTCTAGCAGTCTAACGTTGTCATTTCGTCCTTTACATTTCTGGAGCGACGTTTCACCACACAGAAATAGATTTAATTGACGTCTGACTTCAAAAAAAAGGAGCAGCAAGGGACCGTAAAACTCGAAACTGCGATTCCTGCTCCGTGTAAAAGAGCAGTTTTCGTATATTCAAAATGTTGCTTAGTCATTGCCGATTTCAAGGTAAGAACATGTAATACGAATATTATTGTATTAACCATTACTGACCATGAACTGAATGTTGAGACCTCCTTGGATTATTGCCACCGAAGTTAAATGGCGGACGGTTTGAAAAAAAAATTTAGCCTTGATTTATCCAATAGAGATAAAGCAGATGGAATGCTATTAGAATGTAATAGGTCAGATATCATTACCGTTTTGAAAGAAACATCTGCATCATCAGTTTCGCTTTCACTGGTTGGAGAAGGATGGGGTAGGATTCGTAGTATTGTTAGAAATGGGCCATGTTTCATTTCCTGAATAAGAAATCGAGGACCGTTTCACCGAAACCGTAACTCCAATAGCTTCTTCCGGTACCAATGTCTGTATGGTTCAGTTGACCCAGTATGTACCGAATAAAGGCGTTGGAGCAATTGTCGTCAACTATGTGGACGACAAGGACGAGAAGATGGCCTGTGAACCCAATCCATGGAATCCACAACAACGTTGCCATCTATTCAAAGAAAATTTTGGAAAGTATTTGCTTCTAATATGATATATGTTAAAGGCTTCGCACCAACAATTAATGCACACAGTTCCAGTCGTTAGATAGTAACTTCATGACGAAGTGGCGTGATCCTCAATTTAAGCGTGATGGGACACGATGTAGACGTGGCACGGCGCGACTTTCTTTGAGTTCACACTAGAGCACGAAGTCTATTCTCTGTAAAACTTGATTCTGAATAGTTGCCTTTTTAGACAAGTTGTGATTATCTTTTGGCCAATTGGAGTAAAACACTTAGAACAACAGATCAATTTTGGAAGAGGTGGAGCCAAGAATATTTGACCACTTCGCGCGAACACCTTTAATCTATTAATTTATACCATAAATAATAAAGGATGAAAGGGTAAAGCTTGCAGCGTTGATCAATACTTGAGGGATGCACCATGCATTCGACTTTATTAAGCATCGTTTGGAGATGATTGAATGCATACCTGGCTTTTACAATGACTAGCGGTGGCTTGTCGATGTATCGAGCCAGTGCTGTTATCCTCCCAGACAAGTCTGGTGCTAATTTCCCGAACCCGGAGGGATAGAAGGCTTGGTGAACCATGAGCGCATGAATCGATCCCATGTGCATTCCAGAGCCACACCGATCGCTGCACCAACGTGCCCATCGCCTAGATCGTATGAAATTCAAACTCCATGTACAGGTGATGAAGAGAAGTTAGAAGAAATGGAGAGCTCTCAAGATGACTTCAAATGATCCGTCGAGACTCGTCATCCTTTCAAACGGCTAATTGCACGTCCACACTACCTGTTGTATAAATTAGAACTACCTCCCGCAGACTAAATTCGTTATGTGACACCGTCCGATAGTTCGGTTGCATTGGTCCAACAGAAGCACATCACTTCGTCGGTAAACACTCTACCCATCTATGATAAAAAGACCATAGGCGGCATTACTTATTTCCATTGTTGTTTTTTGCGTTGTACTACGGAAAAATCTTGGTCATGATTCTGTGTACAAGCTCGGTCAGGATCACCCCGAGCAGAACTCCAGAACGCAGCTACCATGCTCAACCACGCTCGTCAAGCTGCTCAATTTTCCTGAACCTCATCTCATGTCGTAATTTGATCAACCTGTTTAATTACAACTACGGATCTCTCTCACATGAGGGATCTCGAGCCGGTTAATCGCGGACCAAGAGCGATCTTTGCTTCCCTGAGACACAGGTTGACCCAGGGGATAGACTCCCTGTTTCTGCTGCGCCGATTTGGCACATACTTTCTATATTTGCTAGACGTATTCATGCATGCGTGTGTGAGTGCGTTCTCGCTTTATGCGAATTGTATTCTACGAGTCAATTCGGTCAAAAGTCTGCAATCAAGTGACAGGGAAGTATATGGGTGGCGGTTAGGAGTCGCCTCCAACAAATAAGCCGCATGTCCACTCTGAGAGAGTATGGCAAGCTACTCGAGAGTGTACCCAGTCCCCGCGTTCAAAGCCCAGCAAACTATACGTGGATATTAAAATGCTAAACACAGTAAAAAAAAAAACGGGCCTCATTTCCCTGAACCCGAAAGAGCCTCCAAATTTCGCAGCGTTGAGTAGGACGAGTACGGAAAGGCTGCTGAAATCACAGGGCCAATGGAAGCTGCCCGGACCACGAAGAACTATGGCGACGATCTGTTCATACAATGCACGTACACTTACATCCGAGCCCTCGACAGAAGACTTGCTCATGCAAGCAAGAATGATAAAGTACGACGTCATCGACCTGGCCGAAACGAGAAGACGGCACCCATTCAACGCCGTCTATGACAATTCCTTGTGCCAAAATTCTCAGATCCTTTTTTGTGTACTGAGCTACTGGAATTTATATCATACATGAAAGGACTATTTATTGAAAAGTGTTCACATACACATAGATAGCTCGACAGCATGAACCTCTTCTGATGTCATAACTCCCCGTCCTCAACCACGAATTGTCATCGGTTTTCTGTTAATCGTCAGTTCCAGGAGACCACAGCAAATTTTCCATTTCTCCGTAGTACATGGGTGAGTAGTCCATTGTGTACTATTGATTGTAAAAGCTCAAAGAACACATCTTCTAGGATCTTCGGGAATAAGTGCAACCTTTAAGTCGATGGCTTTCCTGCTCTTCCTTTAACATCCTATGGAACACATTCCTTCACGATTTGGTCTATTGTTTCTGTGTTTGTCACTAACATACTCGCCACCGTATCGATTGGTTTCAATGCATCAATGGGAGAGCAGACTGAACAATGTGAATTGGTTTCAATGCATTTTCTGTCTGATCGTAGATTTTGACAAAGACCTCTTGTATTTAGTCGATGGTTTTTTTACCACAAATGTTATGTTAGGACTAGTATTAGAAAAACTATGTTCTGCGCTTCATAATTTACAAACCTTTTCGGACGCGTTCGTTTGTCCGGATCGCGTGGAGAGACGGTTGCTGGTGAGGAGGGTAGAAAGACATTTTCGCTGAGAATGTTGCTTATGAACAGGGCGTTTAGATTTCTCATTCGTACTTTAAAATAACAATTACAGGTCTACAAAGAAATAGTGGAATGAATTTTAAGATGCTAAAAGCTATTTCTCATCCCATAAGCTTCTTGCGGGAAAGGAATAAAGCGCGGTGGTTAGTGACGCTGTGGGTCACGGAGCAAAGGCGCTAGTTCTATCCCCGCCCGAACACTCTTCCCCAATCCATGTGGGGGTCCCTTAGTCAGACCATTTCCAAAATTGCCGCCACTAACAACTATGGCTACACATTCTGCTATATAAGTAGCGGCGGTTTACTTCACGGTGGTATCTTCTTGGTAAGTCCGGTTGCTCATTTCGTCGACACAGTGGTTGGAGGCGCCACTGCGACATACACGTGGAATCGATTCCAGAATTCATGGTTTATCAAGTCTTCCATCTCTCCCGGGTCGGCAAAATGGGACCAGACTTGTCTGGGAGGATAGCAACACTGGCTCGATACATCGGTAGGCCGCGGCGAGTCATTGTAAGCGCCAAATATGCATTCAATCACCTCCAGCGATGCTGAACGAAGTCGAATGCGTTGCGCATCCCTTGGGGGTTGGCCAACGCCGGAAGCTTTATGTCTTGTTCTTTAATATAAGTTGGTCGCGCTTCATATTAGACTACCTCCAACTCAAAATGATGTAGATACACTGCTATTGAGGGCTGCATAAGCTGATCGCTTCTTGCTGCTCAGCTCTGAAGCTAAATCTCTCATCATGTTGACTACTTTGTGTATATACACACAGCTAGAAGATTCGGGGATATCAGTTTTGTTGAACATGAACCAGGAACCAGATACTAATTCATTCTTTATGACCATCATTTTTTGCGTGCTCAGTTGAAAACACATTTTTCCTTAAGCAACTTCGCTTGGCAGTCGGCCACCAATTTCTTAGCGTGTCTAGTATTTGATATTCCGCAATGAGACTCCCGCAATTGACTTTTAATTCCATGTTTCTTTCCACCAAAAACAACAACAAACAGAAACATTCATGGCGCTGTCGAGAGCAACTGCAAATAATTTTGGCGAGATGGTGTTTCCACGATGAGCTCCTCTGTTTACGTAGATGTCGATGACATTATAGAATTATGATCTTTTGGTTGGGTTTTTTTTAAACAGCTCACGAGTGATACAATGAGTGGGGAGATCCTGGCTTTCAAAAGATGTCATGACAGCTTTATTTTGTACATTTGCGATGATTAGATAAGTCCCCAATCATATGGATGCGGTCTGTCGTAGTGTATGCTTTACATATAGTTCATTTTTGTGTAGTATTTTGTCAGTGCTGTTAAGGATAACTCGATCGAACAGTTTTTAGATGGCAGAAAACATGGAAATTCATTGGAAGTTGCCTTTGTCATACGGGCTTCTTCTCTTCCACAACAAATGGTTCTGATTGCCTTTCATCCGTGTGAATAAAATCCGGATCTCAGCGTTGACAATCCCTGTGATGGGCGCCATACACTCGAATTCATTAAGTATCGTTGGAGGTGATTGAATGCATATCTTGCGTTTACAATGACTCGCGGTAGCCTGCCGATGTATCGAGCCAGTGATGCTATTGCCGACCCCGGAGGGATGGAAGGCTTGGTGGGCCATGGGCGCATTCCACGTGCGCGTCGCAGTGGCGCCTTTAACCACTGTGCCACACGCGTCCATCTGTATTAATAACCGATAAAATCATGTTGTTTCATGAGGAGAAGTGGTAGGTTCTTTGGATCTTCGGTTCTACCTCTCCCAATCTGATGTTGTACGGTTCTTCATTGACAATGTAACCTGTCAGAAGTAAGAACCACGAAAACGACTTGTCCATCATTCCTAAGCGGATAAGTGACAGATTGGAGTGGAACGGATACATAATTTGCCTCTTCTTAATCACTGCCGTTTTAACTACCACTGCTTTTGTTCTTTTTTGAGAACTTCTTTCATTGTTTCTCTGCATGGGCAGAAAACACACCTCTCTCTGATTCACATCGTGACGAAGACCTGGATACGCCCTTGCAAGGTTAAGTCATGACTCTAGGGAGGACCAAGTTGCACGACCAGCAATAGGCCACCCTTAGCAACGCGCACACTGGGTGCTCCGTCTATGACATCAGGCGATGAGACGACCTGTGAGAGACCAGAAAATCTCGGGTTGCACAGGATGTCATTAGAACCGGATCTGACAAACATACACAGACTACATAAGAATTCTGTCCGACTGATATCGGAACTGTACTACGAAAATACAGCTTTTCCATCGACCTCTTATCATATCCATAGAAAAAGGGGTTCGACAGGGCGACACACTATCGCCAAAGCTGTTCAGTGCCGCATTGCAGTAGATAATGAAGTCATTCGATTGGGATGAGAAAGGTATACGTATTGATGGAAAATTCCTATAAAACCTTCGTCTTGCCGACGACATTGTCATCTTCCCATGAAGACTCTCCACAGACTCCGATCTCCACGCCCTTCTTGCAGCTCCAGCTCGCATTAAATTTTATTTGATCGCATTACATGAAGCAAAAATTAAGAAGGCCCGAAAGTCCGCGCTCATCTCTTCGATTCTATGGTACTCCCAGTGCTCTCTTATGGTGCAGAGACGTGGGTTGGTACTTCAGCAACGTCAAGAATTCTTTGCACTATTAACAGAACGCTTGAGCGATGTCTTCTAAGACATAACCGGCGCTCTCAATATTTAGTCGGAATGCGAAGCTCTGACCTTCGAAATCTGTCACATCTTCGAGATCCAGGAGAATATACATCGAGAGCGATACATAGATGGGCCGGTCACATAATGAGAAGAACAGACGACAGATGGACGAAAAGAGCAGTAGAGTGGACTCCAGGAGAATGCAAACGTCCCCTTGGGCGACCACCTACACGTTGGGCGGACGTGTTCGTAAACAAAGTTAATCAGCTGTACTGCAGTTGTTTTACAGATGACGGTATAAGACTGGAAGCCGCTACCATGCTCGAACAAGACCACCACCATGGACTACGATTGCGAGAGAAAGGAACGAATGGCATATGTGCTGGGGTCCGCACAACTCGTGAAGACGGACCGTCCAAGTATCCAAGTACGTGAGTTTCTCTGCATGTGCGGACTTTAGGTGATGGGTTGTTGTGATTAGGTGTAGCTATTTTAGTTCATATTGTTTCTGGGACAGAGGTCTGAAGGTGAGTTTCAAACTCAAGTCTTATTTATCCATCGTTGTTTTCGACAATGGGATTGTACCAGTCGGCTTAAATGGTGAATGAATATTAATTTACGATGTTTGCTTTTATTTATTGCCTATTAATACTTTTCAAGGCAGGGTATGATGTGAAATATAACCATTATAATGTTGAGATACTTGCAAAACCTGGACCTCAGGCCAGATTCGAATCCGTGAAACGTATTAATAGGTAGAAAATAGGTAGTCAAAGATTGTGATTTTGACTATAGCCTCAGCTTAACTAGGTTTAGCGCCGATTTGTGCTCCCCAGATTGTTCCCGTTGACGGTTGACTGCTAGGGAGGACCAAGTTGCACGACCAGCAATAGGCCACCCTTAGCAACGCGCACACTGGGTGCTCCGTCTATGACATCAGGCGATGAGACGACCTGTGAGAGACCAGAAAATCTCGGGTTGCACAGGATGTCATTAGAACCGGATCTGACAAACATACACAGAACACGCCATAGAGATTGTTTCTTACTATGCACGTATAATGCCAGAACACTCTCCACAGACTCCGATCTCCACGCCCTTCTTGCAGCTCCAGCTCGCATTAAATTTTATTTGATCGCATTACATGAAGCAAAAATTAAGAAGGCCGACATACGCCAACTAAACAACGAGACCTTTGTGATCCGTGGAGAGAAGGTCCCGTCACGAAATGTTGGCGGCGTAGGCTTTGTCGCCCACCCGTCCATTGTCCATCTCGACGTCTCATACGAGATCCTTTTACCTCGCATAGCCGTCCTCCGTCTTCAACTGTCGCATCATAAGAAGATCACTATCATCAACTGCTACTCACCAACCGAAGCAGCTGTTGAGTGCAAAATAAATGCGTTCTACTATCAGTTGGAGGAAGTCATCCGCAATTATAAAGCATATCATAAATTTGTTGTCGGAGACTTCAACGCTAAAATAGGAAAGGCCAACGAGAGCGAATACAGGATCGGAAATTATGGATTAGGAGGAAGAAATGAGAATGGCAACCGTCTTGCAGCACTCCTGTCGGCAGCACGTCTCTTCCATGGAAACTCAGTTTTACATAGATGGGCCGGTCACATAATGAGAAGAACAGACGACAGATGGACGAAAAGAGCAGTAGAGTGGACTCCAGGAGAATGCAAACGTCCCCTTGGGCGACCACCTACACGTTGGGCGGACGTGTTCGTAAACAAAGTTAATCAGCTGTACTGCAGTTGTTTTACAGATGACGGTATAAGACTGGAAGCCGCTACCATGCTCGAACAAGACCACCACCATGGACTACGATTGCGAGAGAAAGGAACGAATGGCATATGTGCTGGGGTCCGCACAACTCGTGAAGACGGACCGTCCAAGTATCCAAGTACGTGAGTTTCTCTGCATGTGCGGACTTTAGGTGATGGGTTGTTGTGATTAGGTGTAGCTATTTTAGTTCATATTGTTTCTGGGACAGAGGTCTGAAGGTGAGTTTCAAACTCAAGTCTTATTTATCCATCGTTGTTTTCGACAATGGGATTGTACCAGTCGGCTTAAATGGTGAATGAATATTAATTTACGATGTTTGCTTTTATTTATTGCCTATTAATACTTTTCAAGGCAGGGTATGATGTGAAATATAACCATTATAATGTTGAGATACTTGCAAAACCTGGACCTCAGGCCAGATTCGAATCCGTGAAACGTATTAATAGGTAGAAAATAGGTAGTCAAAGATTGTGATTTTGACTATAGCCTCAGCTTAACTAGGTTTAGCGCCGATTTGTGCTCCCCAGATTGTTCCCGTTGACGGTTGACTGCTGGCGGCACCGTTAGGGTAAAAAACTGGTTGAGAGAAAGACATGGCAAGGTCCACGGTGATGAAGTGGGTAACGCGTAACCACCCAGAAGGTGTAATCGCAGGTTCGAATCTAGCTTGACGTCCAAGTTTCGCAAATATCTCAGCATCATAGTGGTTACTGATTTGCGGTTCTTTGAGTGTATCGCTTCCGACATTTTGCTGCTTTTCTTCTCTTTTCCACGGAAAATGGAATTTAGAGCGAAGTAAGCGGTAGCCCGATTCTATGTGGACTTTCGAAAAGCAGTGATATTGGTTTAGATGCAAAATATTCGATTTATTATAATGTAATCGTTTTCATTGTATTATTCTGTATTGAAAAAGTTCAACATCTAGCCCAGTGAGGTGTATTTTATGTTGCTCTGAATGATCTTGATCGTCACGGTCATTCTGGACAGCTACCCATCTTGTCGTCCTTGGCGTTAAAGTCGCCGATGACGACATGTGAAAGGCATACTCTGTTTTTCATCTCCATGAAAGAGCTTGGACGATGTATCCGAGTTCGTCGTGATGACCAAAACCACGGCTACTATCTCATTTGAGCATCTCATCTATCGGCTATTAAAAATCCAATATAAAATTGGACAAGAGGGAAAAAAGGATAAAGGATGAAAAAGGATAAAGCTGTCGGCATTAATCAATCGAAACACCACTTGGAATTCTTCCGTCGGAGGTTCGAGTTACGATAGAAAGCATGAAAAGAGGCACAACTCCAGGACCAAACAATGTCACCGCCGATTTCCTTAGAGGTGGAGGCCACAATTTACATGTACTTCCCACAGACCATACGAGAGCATACCTTCAAAAGGAAAAAATCCCAGACCAGTGGAGGACGTCGCGCACGGTCATCCTGCCTAAAAAAGGAGACCAAAAGGATCTTCGTAACTATCGCCCCATATGCTTGTTAAGTGTACTCGGCAAGCTCTTTACGAAAATTATCCTCTCGTGCATATCAAGAACATTGCATGAGGCGCAACCAGTCGCTCCATGAAAGAGCTTGGACGATGTATCCGAGTTCGTCGTGATGACCAAAACCACGGCTACTATCTCATTTGAGCATCTCATCTATCGGCTATTAAAAATCCAATATAAAATTGGACAAGAGGGAAAAAAGGATAAAGGATGAAAAAGGATAAAGCTGTCGGCATTAATCAATCGCTGAGGGATGCGCCATGCATTCGACTTCATTAAGCATCGTTTGGAGGTGACTGAATGCATATCTGTCCATTACAATGACTCGTTGTGGCTTACCGATGTATCGAGACAGTGCTGCTATCCTCCCAGGCAAGTGTGGATCCAATTTGCCGACCTCGGAGGGAAGGAAGCCTTGGTGGAACAGAGGCGCAGGGATAGATTCCACGTGTGTTACAGGGCGGCTCCGACCACTGTGCCACACGCGTCCATAAAGAGAAAAAATGATAGTTATTTCCTAGAGCTCCTATTCGGTATATTTGAGCTACAGTGTTTAGTTCTGAAGTTCGAACAATTTCCTTTACGTGCCATCCTTGGGCCGATCTATCTACACTGCTCTTTCACGTATTGTTGCAATTCAAGAAAAAATTTAGGCACTTTCATTACAAAATAGACTAAATACACATTAAAAAGCACGGTTTAGACAGTTAGTAAACGTCGTTGCTCCGGTTGCTATGGATCATTCAGTGACTGATCTATTGATTGATTTTATTGATTCATTGTGGTTGCCTCCTACGACAGGCGCAGACAGGCAGACAGACAGGCATTCACATAAGCGGTTCGAGTTTTTCGCATCTTGTGCATATCGAAAGTGACCGATCAGTGTCAGGAACTAGTTTCAAACAATCTGCACCACATATTCTTATTGTTCAAAATGAAATACTAGCACCTATATGTATATAAATTGCTGAGCTCCTACGAGGTTGACAAATACATTTATTCGGCTAACGTGTCGACGTCTTCGTCTTCATCAGAGCCGATGATCTGAGTCGATGACCCACACTTGTTCGCCTTCTCGATGTGGTGTCTTTGCAGTATCGAGCCGGGTTCTCTTCAGTACTTGAAGTACGAGTACTACTAGAAGATTGTTTTATTAACATCTATATCGCTTTCATGAAATATCTAAATGACGATAGACGACTCGAGATAGCAAATAAGTTCAAAATGACACCTTCCAATTATATGTGGATCCGATTTGATAGCCTTAACGCAAACATCGCCCATACAACCATGTAAGAAATACAGTTCATGGGCTTTCTTTCCAGCCTCTGATATGATTATTTGGTTATATGCGACAATCAAGGGCGTGTGTGGTGCAGTGGTCGGAGGCGCTCTATAACACACACGTGGAATCGATCCCCGCGCCCATGGCCCACCAAGCCGTCCAACCCTCCAAAGTCGGCAAATTGGTACCAGACTTATCTGGGTGGATAGCAGCACTGGCTCTATACACTAGTAGGCCACCGAGAGCCATTGTAAAGACCAGATATGCATTCAATCACCTCCAACGGCGCTTACTGAAGTCGAATGCATGGCGCATCTCTCAGGGATTGATCAGCGCCGAGAGCTTTAATTATCTTTTATGCGAAAATGTATGGCATATTTAGAATCACCGTCGTATCATCCATCCTACCAGTAATCGTTGAGTGAATATTAAGTGAGATTTTTCTCACTTCATGAATTATTTGACCTTTGGTCGACTTGGTTTTCTCTGGAACCTTCCAGTACTTCTGTTGAAACACCCACAAGCCCTCATTAAAGTCAATCTACTACCGCTATTTTGGGGTCTTTTACCAATCTGCCTACACTGAACAGATGTTAGCGCAGTGCAAAGCATCGAACAAGCGACCGCGCGTGTACTGCAGTGCATCTTCCAATGCGTTGCACGCGTCAAATTGCGAAACAAGAAGCTGCAATTCCAGGCTATGAATAAACGCAACTGAGGTCGGGTAGGCTTGGTTAGCGGTCTTGTGCTGTAATTTATGGGTCCTGCACACTCGAAGAAAACGAGAAGGATCCTATTTTAGATGTTTCATGAAGAAGTATGACTAGCAGTCCTGTGATTTTTTAGTTGGGCGCTTATTTCTTTGTGGTTTTTGAGACGGAGTTTCGCTCATTTGATTTTCGACATGTTAACCTATACGACAGCATCGTCAATGGCCGTCAACGTTCTTCAGAATTCTGACTCTTTCTCATTTCACTTACATGATCCGGTATATTCCTGACGTACTGTCCGGGTTTCTGTGGCGTACGTCAGAGCGGAAAATTCCGCCAAAACTAGAAGTTGGATGCACAGCCGGTTGTTTCTTTTCTTTTTCATTACATCCTTTATGCTTTGCCAAGCTAGCCAACCCGATCATTTCCTTCTGCTCAGCTGCTCTGGAGCTATGTTATTCTTCATGTTAACTTTCCAAATGCACAGCTGATTCGTTATTGATTCCGCAAGCGTATTTTAAGAAGCAGTTTCGTTCCAGTTGACTCAGTATTCGTATGGTTTTATTTAATTTATTCATTTTCACATCATGCCTCGTCATCATATCTACGGTATGGATTCTACCACTTCTTGCATTCGAATCGTTTTCCTCGTATTCATAGTCTACAAAGGCCTTCGAACATTTCGCATCTTGTTTCGGAATCTGTTTTAGAAATTCGTCTCCTTCAGAATGTCATTACGTTCTGGTCAAGTCGATTCTCATTGCAATCATGGAGACGGTCAAGCTAAGGCGTTCCCACGTGGATTGGATGAGACCCGCTTCCTCTTTCCGATACCCGTATTAGGTCCAGGAATTTACATTTTACAACGGTGTATGCTGAAAGAAAGCTATCGATGAGAATTTGTCACACGAAGTGGAAACAGTAGAATGGAAAGAAATGGGAATCGCACTAAGGCGTGGAGAAGCAGATTCTGCCACTGAGAAGAGGGAACGAGGGCAACTCTTGACGTTTTTCCTGTATAAATTTATAAAATGGATTTTCATATTACGTCTTAAGGCTAATTTTCTCCCTCTACAATAGAGTAATCGTCTAAAAAAAGTTTTATGATGATTTCCAAGCGTAAGATGTGGGTGGAGCATGAAAATCCGTGCGTTTCCTCTTGTTGCGCATTCCGTCGTCGTGACCATCGCCGTCACCACTGCACCAAACCTGATGGGACGTCGCGCACCATAACTGGGGTGAAACGATCGACGGGCTTATCGCTATCTCCGGCCAGCTCATCACTCCCATCTCCTACATTCGGCTTTTCATAGCTAAATTCTTTCGTATTCTTCGAATTTGGCCGATATAATGCTTAGGTTTTATTTACTGACTGTTCTTTACTGAGAGAAAAGCAAAGAAACGGCTGTGGTTGTTGTGGTGGATAGCACGTAAACCCCTCTAAGAGTAGTCGTGGGTTCGAAGCTCAGTCGTCGAGATCCCGAGTTTTACTGGTATCTCAGCATCTTTTTGCTAATACATTTACTAGTTACCCACTAACTTAATGATGTTATGCATCTATGAGTAATCATCTAGAAGTTCTTAAGCAACACTCTGCTCGTACTTTTATTTAGACAAAACTATTTAAACGCATAGGCAAAAAACATGTAGTTTGTCGAGCTAGCCGATAACATCGCCCAATTCTCGTGCTACTTGTAGAATGTTGGCCATCTTCCAAAAACCCTCCAAGGTCGTCTCTACACTCCAGTTTCATTACTGTATGTGCTGTAGTGTTTCACCTCGCTTTTAATGTGCTATTAACATTTTACACGAGGAGTGTTAAATATCTGTTTCATTTTCTTCTTTGTTGGGTGTAATCCTTGCTAAATGACCCAGTAAAGGGTACTTCTTTCAAATTTAATCTACACTTTCGTTACGAATTTATATCAGAGGTGCCCTACAATACACAATGGATTACGCACTTGTTAGATCCCGCGCCGACCGTGAGAAGGTTTTTATCCCAGTGGAATCGGCAAGTTCCTACCAGACTTTTCTGAAAGAACAACACTAATTTGATACATCGGCACGCCACAGGTCATTTAGTATAGGTCATTATAGGTCATTTATTCACCACATATAGGTCATTTAGTCACGTCTGTGATGCTTCCACGAACTGCAAGAAGACCACCGACCCAATGGTCAGATTCTTCACTGGAAGCCTAGAAGAAAGGTATGATACTCAGCGAGTCCCAAGAGCTAGCAGAACCCACTGGGTTACTCTTGCATGTGGCAGGGAAAAATGGAAGATTTACTGGCGCACGCTCGAGTCACTCGACGATCACTGGGACAACAGGTGATGCAGGCGATGCTGCTTGCAATGGAATCGAATGCGTGTCACATATCTCAGGGATTGATCATTGTCAAACACCTTGCACCTTTATGTGAATCTGTTTGGTTTTCGCTTTTTTTTTTCTTTATATAAACCATATGTCTAACTGGGAGTAGACACAGAAGAATGGATTCATCGGTCTGCCTTACAACAACAGCTAAATATTCCTATCTTTACTCTAGAAGTCTTCTTTAAGCTATCGATGATTCTTCCTTAATAAAAGTACAGAAAAGAAAGGGCCATGTACGAGGGTTTTCAATGGAGACACCACACAACGCTCGTAAAAGGGATAAGTAGAGAGGAGGGATTATTTTGTTCGTTTCCAAATTCACCTCTCGTCGATATGCCTCCAGTTGTTCAACTGTTTTCATCATATATTTTATGATTTCGGATATTAAAACAGTCTAAATTAAAGTTTTTAAACCTTCCAAAATCTCTTAGCACTCAAAAATCGTCCATGACTCTATTCAAAGTGATCCATTGAAGGTATGCGTTTAATAATTGCAAACAGGTTAAGTGAACCTGTCACGGATCGTTCGGTCTATCCAGCCATTTTCTATTATTAGTCTTAGTTTTTCTTTTGAATCATTACCAACCTGATCCGTAAGAATGAAAAAGTGGATCATAATCTACTTTTCGCATTTTTCCTAGCCATCCATCAATGATTTCATAGTCGAACGACGCATGAACGAGCGTTCTTGACACAGTTTCTCTCCCTATTTCCTGTATTATTCTTAGTTCTCACAATTGATTTTTCTTAGATATTTATAGCAGACTTGCTTATCTGCGCTGATGAGTGAATATTCTAATTCTTCTTGAGAACTACGTTGTCTCTAGAATCAATAGAACTTTACTCAGATATGTTGTCACGATTACAAGTGCTCCTAGCAGGTGGAGTTCTTGGTTGTGCTGTTCTCGTGCTCTCCCAACGTATGTCTTTTTATCATTCGTATAATTTTTAACGGCTTATTTTTGTTGCTAGTGAAAGGAGGCGTGTCGCCTCCAATTACTAACTGGGGCACTTTCTTTGACTTCATAGCGCGACCGTGGGCTCAAAAATGCGAAGTGCAAAATAATAACGGTACTTATGCCTTTGCTTTCACTAATTTGTCCCCTGATGCGACAAGAAACTCGTACCAGAGGCTTTCATCTGATTACCAGATTTCGCTCAGGTTTTTGTTGCGCGGAAAATGGTTCTTTCAAGACCCTTTGCTCTTCCTATCAATGATTTATTTCTTTTTTAGTTTACATAAAAGTTCAGAAGAACAGAAAATTTCAGAGAAAAACTAATGGTATTATTCGCAATGCTCTTTTAGCTCTACACATAAATTGTTGTGACGGTTCTAGAGTTCTTATTACTGTCAAAGCAATTTGTTAGGATGTAAAGAATAAACAAGGAGTATAAAATTCGAGATTTTGCCTAGACTTTGGATGGGATGACTTCCTGACTTCAGTTGTTTTCTCGATGAAACAACGTCACGCTTTGTGGACAGGTCTGGATAGGTTTATAGTTGCTTAGGAAAACTAGTTTCTCGACCGTCATTGCTGCTGATGATTGGCGCCAAGACCCTGCTTAATGAGATGCCGAAATTGAATCATCCGACCATAGACCTTGGTTCAATTCAAGAATGTTTTTTTTTTTTAGATCTTCGACTTGACATTAAAAAATGACGGCGATGTTTCTCAACAGATCCAAAAATCCTAACTTTCCTTCCTTCATTGCTAAGTGTGCCGAGGTTATTCTAGTGAAAGAATGAATAAAGGATAAAGGATAAAGCTCTTGGCGTTGATCAATCCCTGAGGGATGCGCCATGCATTCGACTTCATTAAGTATCGTTGGAGGTGATTGAATGCATATCTGCCCTTTACCATGCCTCGCGGTGGCCTGCCGATGTATCGAGCCAGTACTGCTATCCTCCCAGACAAGTCTGGTACCAATTTGCCGAGCCCGGAGGGATGGAAGGCTTGGTGGGCCATGGGCGCATTTCACGTGCGCGCCTCCAACCACTGCGCCACACGCGCCCTCGGAACAATGAAACAACATAGAATAACAAGTAATGAAGAAGTAAACTAGCAAAACAATAATAAAATAAAGTGGAAAAATGACAAATAAAATGAAACACGCCAAAGAATTTCACTTTTCTACAGACTTTCGTAGCCCGTTGTCCATGAAGCAGTGTGAGTTTCACTAAACTACTCATCTCCTGCCGAGTATTCTAGAGAAATTAGAATTGATTTTTAAATGAACAGTGATTTGTCAACGTATAAAATAGTTAATACTAAAACTGTAGCACACCTAAAACTTTGCAAAAAAAAAGTGTCTGGCAATTATTTGCTTATTTGGGTTATCTGAGGACACGTGTGGCGCAATGGTCGGAGGTGCTCCCTAACACACACATGGAATCGATCCCCGCGCCTATGGACCACCAGGCCTTCCATCTGGGGTCGACAAATTGGTACCAGACTTGTCGAGGTTAGCAGCACTGGCCTGATACATCGGCAGCCCACTGCGTGTCATTGTAAAAGGCCAGATATGCATTCAATCACCTCCCAACGACACTTAATGAAGTCGCATGCATGGCGCATTCCTTAGGGATTGGTCAACACGGAGAGCTTTTTTAGAGTTTTGGGTTATCTGTTACACTTTTATGTTTCACCTCTTCGTGGCTGGTAGGCTTTTCTGGGTGTCGAAATGTGATGCAAAAGGAGTTCATCTCCTAAGCAGGCCTGGTGAAAGCTGTGAAAAATCAACATTTCTTTTTGAAGCTCAAATAAGAGTACACAAATACTACTACTGTGGAGCTCTACTAACTATGCAGAGCTTTGGAGTTCTCCTGAGAGCAGAGATGTATCCCTGGGAAGCTCTGCTATTTACCCAAGACTATCCCAAAAAGGCATCAACGTGATGCTTAGGCATCTGATTTGCTCAAGCCAGTACAGCCGACGCAACTAGAGTTCATTAGTGCCGACTCGAGCTAATCGTTGGTTAGAGTGGGATTACAGGTAGTGAGGATGGAAGATAGATAGATTCTTCACGAAACCAGGCGAAAACAAATCATAAAATGCCTAAACGTTCTTTTACTTCACGATATAGTCAGTGAGACAGTTGCTTACTTCTAAGGTAGTGTTCTATACAGTGAAGAAGAGAATGGGTACGATCACGTTTCTTCATAGTTGTAAGTGTACCAACGATAGATTGCCATTGAGCCAAAACAAGCGATCATACACAGAGCACTGTTCGGCAGAACGTTTGAAGACAAATATGAAGACGCCGTTTTCAGGAAGTCAGTCGTCCATCATTGCCGATCTGGGCAAACTAATTGTCGACAACTGCCCACCCATGCTTTGCACCGGACTAGACTGCGCTGTGGTTACGGAAAGGAATGGCTGTCAGGTAGGTGAGGAGGCAAAAAATCTGAGAATTACGACCTGCGTTCCAATTATTAAAAGTTACTTCTTCATCGTTTCATAATAAAAAAGAAAACTACGATTTATGCAATCTAAGAAACACCGAAGTTTTCCTTCTGACTGAAGTCTACACGAGTGCTAAGAAATGGCGTTGATGGTGATCTTATTGCGAAAATTAGACTCAAGACAAAAATATCGTAGAACTCAAATGAAGCACTGTATAACTGTTACTTTCATTCTTGAAATCCATGGAATTGTACATGCTGGCTTAAGCCTATTTTCTATTATGAGAACCGTCATGAGGCATTATGACCTCAACCCTCCCCGAGTTGCATTATGTTTATGGTAGAAGATTCTTGCTGGCGTGCTGTAGTTTCTATAGGTATTGAAAGTTTCTTACTTAGTCTTCTTTTACGAATTAAAGCCGTTTTTGGTATTCTAAAACGTCCTCTCTACAGACTCATTTATGAGTCTTGTTCAAAATGAAAACCGCAGAAATCCTTATTTGTTGCGTTCTGTTATAAAATCATCCACAATCTTCTTTCTGTTTCATCCGCTACAGTATCTGTAAGAACATAATTTGCCATGCGTCAAACTGGACAGCGCATACATCCTTCACTGAGCTTATTTGCCACCTTCAATAAAACAATACTTTTGGAATTCAATCTTTTAAAGCTGACATATATTGACATCATTTCTGTGACCGCACCCTAGCATTTCCCATTTTATGGATTAGGAGTAATAATGTTATGTTAAATAGGATTCGGAGCACATATAGCACTTTGGTTAAGGGTGCCTTGAAACGCGTACACGATCGGAAATGATGGTGTGATCAAGCTCCTCAGGCGCACTGCGCCTTCCACCCCTCCTGGGTCAGCAAATTGATCCCAGACCTTTTTGGGAGGATTACAGCACTGCCTTGATGCATCGGTAGGCTGCCGCGAGTCATCGTATAGGTCAGATATGCATTCAGTCACATCTAACGATGCTTAGTGAAGTCGAACTCATACAGCATCTCTTAATGATAGATCAACGACGAGAACTTTGTCCTTTTATTAAGTAAAACAGTAAAAAAAAAAGTAAAAAATGATAGACTTCACAGCTCTACAGCATCTCTTAATGATAGATCAACGACGAGAACTTTGTCCTTTTATTAAGTAAAACAGTAAAAAAAAAGTAAAAAATGATAGACTTCACAGCTTTTGCAGCATTATGATATTAAAATCGGCTCAAAGCACGCTCATTTTTTCGAACGCGAAGCTTTGCTAGTTCTATTCTTGTAGTTAACACTTTTGGATCAATAGGCATTTTTCCAGTGTACACACAACCTCTAGTGCACTTTAAGTATAAAACATTCGAAGCTTCCAAAATACGTCGAAATTTTGCATTTGAAACGTTTTTCTTCCGAATGCACTTTACGAAGCACGCACTCTTTATTTTAATAACCGTATGATTTATCGTCGTCATAGCGATAAATCTTCACGGTCGATCTCGTTCCGCTAGCGTTAACGTTTCTTCTGCACTTGCCGAACATTCCGAAAAAAAAACAGAACGGCGACATCCGCCTGAGAACGACTGTGTTCGATAACATCGCGTGCTTACAAAAAACTCAATGGTTACTTCTAATACTGTTGTGACGCTGTGATGTTATGTTCTTTCGGTTTTTCTTTTCGCTGTAATGTGGTTTCGGTCATCTTCGGAATTGGGTCAATCACACTTTGTACAAATTAGCAGTGGCTTGAGAAATCACCACAGCGACATTTCCGCTAGTTTTCTTTTCCATTCATATTGGCAAAGCTGTCACTTTATTCAGTCAGAAAATTCTATAAATAACTCGTTTTCTTCTTTTTTAGTCAATGAAATGGAAATGGGCGCGTACGGCGCGGTGGTCGGAGGCGCCCTGCAACACACACGTGGAATCGATCTCTGCGCCCATGGCCCACCAAGCCGCCCATCCCACCGGGGTCGACAATTTGACACCTAACCTGCCTGGGAGAATAGCAGCACTGACTCGATACAACGCTAGGCCACCGCGAGTCATTGGAAAGGCCACCACCTGTATCACCTGTAGTCCCGTTGATCGTCGAGTGACTCGAGCGGGCGCCAGTAAATCCTCCATTTTTCCCTATCGTTTGCAAGAGTAGCCCAGTGGGTTCTGCTCGCTCTAGGAACTCGTCGAGCATCATATTTCATACGCATTACGTGTCCGGCCCACTTTATCTTCGACTGTTTGGAGTACAGACCGGCACCTTCGTTTTTACCGTTCACGCAGGTAAGAGATTCCGGATACCATCCCTTACTTGTGTGAAAAGGGATACTCTTAGCATCGTCCTTTCGACTACGTGTTCGACAACGCTGAGTGATTTTTCGTCCTGCTTACGCAGCGGCCAAGTTTCTGACGCATACGTTAGAACAGGAAGAATCGTTGAGTCGAAAAGTTGTGCACGGAGTCGGGTGTTCCTTGTTCTCTTCACTATATTCCCGATGCTCTTGAAAACTCCCCAAACCGCTCGTTACCTTCTGCTCAGCTCTGGAGCTAAGTCGTTCACCGTACTGATTTCCCGACCTAGACAGACATAACTGGAGCATTCGGAGATATTCGTTCCGTTGAGCGTGAATGGGGCAAACGAAACCAATCCGTTCTTCATGAACATCGTTTTCTTGAGATTTAGTCGAAGACCAATCTTTCCACATGCTTTGTCAACGTCCGCAAGCATACGTTCCGCTTGGCTAATGTCTGGTGTTATAAGGACGATATCATCAGCAAAGCGAAGGTGATTTAACTGCCGACCATCGATTTCCACACCCATATTATCCCATTCCAATGTTCGCATGACGTTCCGGATGATGGCGGTAAATAATTTTGGCGAGATTGTATCGCCTTGCCTAACTCCTCTTTTAATATTGTTGTAGAATGGTGATATCTTGGCTGTGAATTTTTTGTACAGCTCACGAAGAATTTTTATGTACTGAGTAGGGACTCCTTGATTACCAAGGGCTTCCATGACTGCTTCTATCTCAATTGAATCAAAAGCCTTCTCTAAGCCGATGAAAGTGAGACAGAGCGGTCTTTTGTACTCTCGCGATACTTCAATGAGCCTTGTTATCGTGTGAATGTGGTCCATCGCACTAAATCCTTTTCGAAAGCCTGCTTGCTCACTTGGCTGTCCTTCGCCCATTGTTCTGTCAATCCTGTTTAAGATGACTCGAGTGAAAAGTTTGTAGACGACAAACAACAAGTAGATTGGGTGATAGTTGCCTATATCGTGTAGGCCGCCCTTCTTGAATACCAACGCGGTCTTGCTGGTATTCCAGTGAGTATGGACCTTGCATTCAGACAGGTAACGTGTGATGAGTCAAGCAAGGGTGTTGAGGACTGGCGGAAGGTTCTTCAGATGTTCTGATTTTATCCTCTCTGGACCTGGTGCTGTTCGATTTTTCACCGACGAGATGGCATGTCGGATTTCGGAAGCGAGAACCGGTGGTACAACATATCCATCCTCTTTTATTTCATATGACGGGAGGTGGACGTGGTTATCGAAGAGATCTGAGTAGTATTCGTGGATGATTTTCCCCATTGCTTTTATGGACGCTGTTATTGTTACGTCTGGGCGTCGGAGTGCAATCATCTTGGTCCTGTAATTGGCGAAACTTCGGAGGGCTTTGCGAATGCTTTTCCCAGCCTCTGCAGCTTCGACCATTATTGATGTTCTTCTCTTTTTAAGATCTTCTTTTATCGCCTGCTTGCATTGTTTTGCAAGCTGGAACGTTAGTTCGCGGTTGCCTGCAGCTCGTGCGATTCCACACTGAGGGTTTAGCTCGAAAGTTTCTTTAGATAGATGTCTATTGGTGGCTTTCGAACTCTCAGCTTTCATAGCGCTAACGTGAAGATTCAATGAGTCGACGTATTCCTCGTCGATGTGGTCGACAACGGCTTTTTACCAACAGCCGACTAATGGTTTGAATATGTCCTAGTTTGTGGTCGTTGTGAGACTTCAGCTTTTGAATTGTGGTTTTTCCTCTCTTTCGAGAGAAGTAGAATCTTGCACAATGGAGACGATGGTCTGATCCTGTGTAGAATTTTGGGATAACAGCGACGTCGGGTAGGCGAAACTTTCTATTTACTATGATGTGGTCTATTTTGTTAGGGTACTCTCCATTGGGAGATTCCCACGTCCAGCGTTGAGGGTGGCGCTTCTGGAATTGCGAATTACCATGTATGCTCCTGGTCTCCATAATAAACTCAGAGAGCCGCTCACCCTGATCGTTGCATTCTTATCCTTGGGTTCCAATGTGACGTTCCTCAGACGATCTTCTTGGTCCAATCTTGGCATTGAAATCCCCAGTGATGACCCAGAAGAATGTATGGTCTTCTCTGCAGAACTTCCACAAGTCCATGTAGAACGTTCCGACTTCTTCGCAACAGTTTGATGTTGGCGTGTAAACGACGAAGATTGTCAAAGCCGGTATTGATCCACATCTTTTTAATCGTAAACGTCCTGGTTGTATGCTGTTCGAATGAATCGATGTTCATGGTCAAACTCGTGTTGGCGAGATCGCCGACACCGTCTACCCCTCTACTGTCGCATGTTCCGAGGAACAGTTCTTCTCCAGTGTCATAGATAGCGTTGAATTTGTAGCGTCGTCTCGTCTCACCCAGGCCGATGACGTCGTACCTTATCATTTCTGTCTGCATGAGCAGGTCTATCGAGGACTCGGATGCAAGTGTACGTGCATTGTAGGTACAGATTGTCACCATAGTTCTTCGTGATCCAGGCAGCTTCCATTGGCCCTGAAATTTTAGCAGCCTCTCCGTACTTGTCCTACTCAACGCTGTGGAATTGGGGGCTCTTTCAGGGTCAGGGGAATGAAGCCCGTTTTTTTCTGTGTTTAGCATTTTGATACCCACGTGTAGCTTGCAATGCTCTGAACGTGAAGTCTGGGTATACTCACGGGTAGCTTGCCAGGCTCCCCCAGAGTGGACATGGAGCTTATTTGTTGAAAGCGACTCATAACCATCTCCCATATACTTCCCTTTAACTTGATTGCGGGCTTTTGACCGAATTAACTCATAGAATACAATCTGCACAAAGCGAAAACGCATTCACACACGCATGCATGAATACGCCTAGCAAATACAGAAGGTATGTGCCAAATCGGCGCAGCAGAAGCAGGGAGTCCATCTCCTGGATCCACCTGCGTCTCAGGGAAGTAAGGGTCGCTTTTGGTCCGCGATTAACCCCTATCCGTCACCTGGGGGCGCGCCACGTAGCTTCACGACTAACCGTCTCGAGATCCCTCATATGAGGGAGATCTGTGGTGGAAAGGCCATATATCCATTCAATCACCTCCAATCGATGCTTAATGAAGTCGAAAGAGTAGCGCCTCCCTCAGGGATTGATCAACGCTGAAAGCTTTGTCCTTTTATGAAATCGAAATAAAAGAGAATTACATTTCTACTTCGTTGACTTATCTTATTTTTCACTCGTGGCACTTCTTTCATCCAGTTCTTTTTTCATCCAGGGAAATGATTCCGTTTGCATATTCGAGTGAGATTTGAGGATCAGTCCACAGAAGCCTGTTGAATGATGGTGTGCCATGGTTTCACCTGGATTTCTAAGAAATCATGCCAGGACGGTCCAAGGTCCTTATTGTAGAAGGTCCCTCGGTCCATATGGGCTAGAATTTGGTGTCTTCCAACTATGATACTTTCAAAAGAAAGATATTTCTCTTTCGGAAGCGGTTTTTACAATTATCCAGCCTATCTTACTTAAATCCTTCCCATGGTTTGCCGCCCCATCGTGACTGGGATGTGTTCCTGCGTGTCGTACTACTATGTACGGCGAGGAAATTATCCTCCCGCCAGGGTCTCCCAAGGTGAGAAGGAGTTCTGCGATTCTATCAGGAAGCCCAACTAGGAGTAAACCAATACCAGAATCCGTGGACTGCGACTGTCTGTGGTGGTGATGACCTGGGGCAGACTTTGACCAGGCTTTCCTCGGGACTCCAGGGAACCAAAGTGGGTAAACCAGCAAATTTTCGGTGAAAGGAAATTGTACCAGGGCCTGCACAACCATTGAAAACAAGCTATCCGAGTATCCAAGTGAGTATCCAAATAAGTATGCAGTTTGAAAGGTGGGAACACTTCCAAGCACCCTGCTGTACATCGTAATACGACACCCAGGAACACCTTCTAGCCACGATGAGGCGGTAAGCCGTCGGGAGGATTGAGCCAATCAAAAGGAAATAATGTAAGAAGCCGGATCTGGAATAAAGTTTTGATTAACAAAATTGATTCTGGAGAAAATGGAAATTTGTCAAGACATCACATAGGCACACGTTTTTGCCGTCTTACAATTTTGATCTGTCCTTGCTTTTAAGTTATATTAAGGAAGATGCTTTTGAAATTAACACTGTCGGTAGGATGTTTTCTCAACTTCGAACAATCTCGCACCGGTAGACAAGGAAACTGCAAAAATCTCATGCACTAAATGTTCTTGCAGTTTTCCTAGCTTAGTTCAGTAACAATGTAAGGAAATATTTAGAAGTATTTGGGGAATTTCCTGGATTGCCCATTTGACATCGAAGTCAATCGAAGATAATTGGTTTTGGATAACTAATGAAACATTCTTTATTAGTTATGTGCTTGTCCGATTGGTTCACCAGCTCGAGGATGTGATCCGATGCCATTCATACTCTGGCATGACCTGATCGTCAATGGTTGCCCGAATGTCACGTTGAATAGTCGCGATCCTGCGCAGAAAGTTCATCGTTGGTTCCGAAGGGTATGTATTGTATAGATAGAGAGGATTACGGTATTAGCTAAAATCAAAATGCTTTATTAACCAAATTTTGGTTATTTTCGTAGGACAATGTGCGCGCATCCAAAGGCCGCTGACTGTTAAAAAAAAATCGAAATAACAATTATAGGTGAATCGTTTCACTAATACTGACCAGTGTGAACCATACATCTTTCCGTATTGTCCCGAACTCGACTTCAATCTATGGAGATCTCCACGAACTAAGCAGGTGAGTCATTTCCTAATTTTCTCGGACGATAACCGGTAGCAAAGCATATATGACGATTGTACATCGACAGGTCTCAGTGATCTGATAACTGGAAGCAAAGGCAATTAAGTTATCCGTGACATTCTCGCTACGAAGCCTAATTTCGCTGTCACCGATCGGTATCACAGCAACCAGTCCCGAATGTTTTTTTTTTTTTTTTAGAACGGCGCGCTCTTTTGATGTGACTTCTGTTCCATAAATCGGATTTTCTCTGCGTTTCGGGAAAAGGGAAAACTGTGATTTCCGTTTCCTATGTATACTCCATATACTCCATGTTCTTCTATTCACCCTCCTATCTTTTTCGTGCATATGCAACTCTTAGGGCCGAGTGTGGTGCAGTGGTCGAAGGCATCCTGCAACATACACGTGGAATCGATCCCGCGCCCATGGCCAACCAAGCCTTCCATACTTCCGGGGTCTGCAAATTGGTACGAGACTCGTCTGGAAGCATAACAGCACTGGGTCGATACATCGGCAGGCCCCCGCGAATCATTGTAAAAGCCAGATATGCATTCAATCACCTCCAACGATATTTAATGAAGTCGAAAGCATGGCGCATCTCTCAGAGATTGATCAACGCCAAGAGCTTTATCCTTTTATCCTTTGTGCAACTCTTGTGTATGAAAAAAAACTCGTTCTCTTTGCACTCGCATTGCTGTCACCATTCAGCGAAGCTGTGTAAGTTCTGTAAGGATTATTATGATGGTTCGCCTTCAGTTTTGTTATCCTCTCATTCCAAAGAACACCCAAAAGTCATCGTAGTGCTTGCAAATCAGAAAAGAACGAACTGCTTGTCAAAAATGATGCTGCACACCGCATGTGATGCCAGCTCTTCGAAGACTGCCCACAATTTTCAGATTATTTCTGTACTTCAGCAGTTGACATCATCAAATTTATAGAAGCCTTGCACTATCGTTCTATGGGTATCAATGTTCTTGTGCATCCGCTCGTTCCGTGCGATCACCATGATTTATCGTAGCGATTGCAAAGGCAATCAATAATTTGTAAAAGAAGTTATATGTATTTTTTCCTTGATGAGCTTACACGAGGTTGATAATAACACATACATATATATACATATTGATTAAGCACACCGAGGTTCATGGAAAGTCGGTTTCGAAGCAAAGAAGTTATAGTTCAGAACTGGCTGGCTTTGCTACAAATCTCGTTTCACAAGCTGAGCATCTATTATGGAATTAAGAATATCTTAAATCCGCTTATAATTGACACATTTTGTCTAGCGCCCAGCTGGTTTACATGTTTTCTTGTATGTACAGCATTAAAATTGCACGTAAACATATAAAAAGGATGAAGCTCTCGGCCTTGATCAATATTGAGAGACATGCCATGCATTCGACCTCATTAAGCATCGTCTGGAAATAATTGAATGCATATCTGGAGTTTACAATGACTCGCCGTGGCCTACCGATGTATCGAGCCAGTGCTGCTATCTTCCCAGACAAGTCTTATACCAGTTTGTCGATCCCGGAGGTATGGAAGGCTTGGTTGGCCATGAGCGCAGGGATCGATTCCACGTGTGTGTTGCAGGGCGCCTCAGACCACTGCGCTACACGCGCCTTTTTATGTATACATATATCCATTATTAACTACAGATTCTGCACCAAGTGTTTTTTGGAACAATTTACAACACATCAATCATATCTGTAGTAAAGATCTCATAGCTGTTTCTAAAGATGATCTCTGTTAAAGCACATTGGCAAATGCATACCCTACGATACCCTTGGTACCAGACTTGTCTGGGAGGATATCAGCACTGGCTCGATAGATCGGCAGGCCACCGCGAGTCATTGTAAAGGCCAGATATGCATTCAATCACCTTTAACGATACTTAATGAAGTCGAATGCATGGCGCATCCCTCAGGGATTGATCAACGCCGAGAGCTTTATCCTTTATCCTTTTTTTATACCCTATGAAAATCAGGCCATTCTGTAGAAGTGTTCCCGATGTTTTACCATCTTACCTAGCGAAAAGCTCTCCCTAGGTGATGAATCCCAATACACAGATACATGCGTTTTTGCGCCTCTTCGTTGGCCACACTCTCCCTAACAGCAGTGGATAAACTTCTGCCAAAAAGAGGTTTTCTAAATTATTAACGACGCCTGCACAGCATCTGCAATGGATAAGCTTCCGACTGATTACAAGAAGTCTAGAAAAAAAACTTCTGTGCACCAAAATAAACTCCCGGAAATAAAATGACACCTATAGGTGCCTCGCTGGCTACACCCTAAAACCGTCGTGACACCTATACGTGTCATATGTCGCGAGAATGTTAAGAAACCACCGTTTACATTGGTGTTTTAACAGGAAAAAGATGTGTAAAAATACTTCGGTGTACTGTTTCATTTTGGAGTAAATATTCTGTTCGAAACAAGTTGCAGTATTTAAGAAAAAGTAGTGGGCATCTAAGCAT
>MQTX01000040.1:2824691-2949331 GCA_009735665.1 Angiostrongylus cantonensis
ATATATATATATATATATATATATATATATATATACATATATATAGCTAAAAATCTACGGTCTAACAAATTCGATTTAGGAATGCGAGCTCTACTGCTACTCAGTGGACGAGCAGAGGAAGCGTGGTATCATCTGAACCGAAGATTCTGTATAATACAAATGTATTCTATCCACTATTCTTTGTAAACTACTTTTTTTTTAAAATAAAAAACCACTCTATAATGTTATGAACATTCATTAGCGATTTGCTGCTTTTTAACCAGCTTGCCACTGCAGTGCCACGTTTTTCGAATAACAATATAGTCCAATCAGCTTGCCATTAAACCCTAACATTTCTCAGTTCGTTTAATGGATTTCGGAATTTGTGCAGTCCATTGGATAAGGGGGGCGTGTAGCGCAGTAAAAGGGGGTGCTCTGCAATACCCAATGTGACCTATGGTTCGATCCAGCGTACCCGTTTCACCAAGTTTTCGTCTCTCCGGAATTCAGGAGTCGGCAAATTGATACCAGACTTGTCTAGGAGGATAGCAACACTGAATCGATACACCCGTAGGTCACCGTGAGTAAAGGCCAGATATGCATTTAATCACCTCTGATGATGCATAGTGCAGTCGAATGCTTGGTGCATCACTCAACAATTACTCAACGCCGAAAGCCTTAACCTTTTTAATTCACTGCGTAAACTCTATCTCGAAAATCAATTTTTGTTGTCAACCATACAAATACGACACGTATTCTCACGAATTTTGACGGAAATTCGATGGGGAATTCCTATCTAAGACCTGCACGATAGTGTGACCACTATAGAAATGGTAGACATGAGCTATATAAAGGTCATATCCCTTTCGGTGCTTTATTTCGGTACAAAGTATTTTTTTTCTGTACTACCTGTCAACCTTATCCAAACTAGATGTGAAACATCCAGGATGCACCATAACAAACGATAGGAAGAAAAAGCTCTCGGCGTTTGCACAGTAACATAGTAATATGCAGTAAATCATAGCATACATACCGTTCATACTCATAGAGCGACAGAACAAAATCTCTTGAATTCCACTACCACGTCCTCGACTCCTCAAGTGTTCTAGTTGTCGAAAATTTATCGTCTTCCGTCTAAAAAAGCAATAGTTCAGTAACAACACAGGATTAGTTAGGCGTCATCACTTGTGACTGCCAATTTGCTAAGCAAAAGTAGGCATCTCTAGAAAAGCTTTAACTTTCCTATGGAACTATACTCAATTCTCGCTGATTAGTTCATGTTCATTATGAACACTGTCCAATTTCTGAACAATGTATCGTTCCCACAAAAGGAGAAGGAACAAGTGCACGACACCGTCAAAAACATTTGGTGTAAGAGTGTCACTCCAGCTTCAATTCTACTCTCATTCTGAACCTGATTCAGGAGATGTTCTTGGAATGGAAGAAGACTGTTCATCATTAATTGTTCGAAAACGATGCACATCTTCTGGAACTACCGATAATATAGAAGACCTAGTGGCTGAAGTAACAATTTAAGTTCTAGTTCAACGATGCTTAGTCGAAAGAACCCGTTTCGGTCAACACTAATTCAAATGACAGCACATGTTCAGCAAACAATAAGAATCAAACCACTTTTCCTAGGATAACGGCTTAATTGTGGATTTCGGAGATTCATGGAAGAAAAAAGATGATTTGCCGAGTACATTGTCATCACTATTAATATAGATTGCTAAAGACGGATTACATATTATGTATTATCAGTTTCTCTCTGCTTCATAGCTCTATTTTTATAAAAATGAGAACTGAGAATGGAAACTGGAAAGCTCCGACATCTGGCTACATTTTGCCATCGAATCATTATCGTTACTGTTCATAAAGGATAAATAAAGCTCTCGGCGTTGACCAATCCCTAATGGTTGGAGGTGACTGAATGCACATCTGGCCATTAGAGTGACTCGCGGTAACCTACCGAAGTATCAAGCCAGTGCTGTTATCCTCCCAGACAAGTCTGGTACCAATTTCCCGACCCCGTAGAGATGGAGGGTTTGGTGGGCTATGGATGCACGGATTGATTCCACGATTCCACGTGTGTGCCGCAGTGGCGCATCTACCCACTGCGCCACATGCGCCTTCTACTATTCATAAGAAAAACAGGTGAAAAACCACGATTGAGCTGTTACCCAAATGCAAAAACAACAAATCTTAAAAAGACGTATACTTGTTACAAACGATGTAATACGTTGTAAAATACATCGATGAGTATTAATTGAGAAGGAATCCAAAAGTATGAATATTAGTGCTAACCGTAAGAATGCTGAGATATTAGCAAAACTCCGAGCCGTAGGCGTCTGCAGTTGGAAACGAACGCGCTATTACAGTTTCCGGGAGTTAACGCGTTCATCATCACACCATGCAGATCTATTGTTTCGTCTCTCAGTTAGTTTTCTATCGATCAGTGCCATCAGCAACCACCCGTCAACGGAATTGATCTGGTTAGCCCTAATCGGCATTGAATCCAGTTGACGGGTGATTGCTTATGGCACTGATCACTAGAAAACTAGCCGAGAGACAACCGAAACGAAGGACCCGCATGGTGTGGTGGTGGACGCGTTAGCCTCCGGGAAGGGTAATAGCGCGTTCGTTCCCAACCGCAGACACCTGCGGTCCAGAGCCTTGCAAATGTCTCAGCGGCATTATGGTTGTGTTTCACATAGTACCCTGCAGTGAAAAATTGCAATTGGTAGCAAATAAAAAGTTGATATTATGAGTGTAAACTCTTCATCTACTACTTCGAAACCGACTTTCCTTGAACCTCGGTGCGCTTAACCAATATGTATTCTTTCTCTGATGAGTTTACAATAGGTTGATAATAATATTTATTATCGGCTAACGTTTCGACGTCTTCGTCTTCATCAGAGCCGATGATCCGAGTCGATGGTCCACGCTCTGATCATCATCCACGCTCTGATCATCATCGATGCACGATGTGCGCGATGATGCATGTCCGGAAGAAAAACAAGTTGTTATCAACGGACATTGTCATTATATTCACCATCAGCATCGTGTATAAAAGGGCATCACTGAATGAGTGTGCCTCATTCGAGGAGATGGACCGCTGAAGAAGGCAAAACTCGACACGAAGGCGAAGCCGCCAGATCGAGACGAACAGCAAGCACGGACCATCGACTCGGATCATCGGCTCTGATGAAGACGAAGACGTCGAAACGTTAGCCGATAAAAAATATTATTATCAACCTCGTGTAAGCTCATCGAAGAAAGAATACATCTTCATTTACTACTTATTACTAATTTTTCACGACAAAGGATAATGTAAAATACATTCACATGATGCTGAGATATTTGCAAAACCTGCATCCCAGGCCAGGTTCGAATCAGTGATTATCTTTTCTGGGAGATTATGTGTTCCCTATTGAACCACTGAAGCCCTTTCTTTGCCTTCCAGATGTCGGTTTATGTAAAAGTACCATCCGTTTTCTTTTCAATTAAACTTTCCACAAAGTCGTTCATTTTAAGATAAACCTATTCAACGGTTTATGCTTCACGTTGTTCTATGGCACTTCACTATTTTTTCAGCACACATACGAGCTCTCTTCCGAGAAAGTTCTGCGATCTTTGCGCATTGAACTGATCCAAGTGAACCCCAAAATAACGAAATTCATCTGGTTAGCTTTTAATTAGTGCCTCTTTTTCTTCCTAGCAGAGTATTATGTGAATTGCAATCACGATGATGCTGAGATATGAGCAAAACTCGGAAACAAACCCATGTGAGATCCGAACCCATGATTACATTACCTTTTCCAAGGGTTAACGTGTTATCCACTGTGCTACCGAGAGCCTTGTTTTGTCTTTCTCTCAGCCAATATTCTACCTGCATCACCTGTATAACCTGTAGTCCCGTTGATCGTCGAGTGACTCGAGCGGGCGCCAGTAAATCCTCCATTTTTCCCTGTCGCGTGCAAGAGTAGCCCCGTGGGTTCTGCTCGCTTTAAGGACTCGTCGAGCATCATATCTTTCTTCTAGGCTTTTTGTGAAAAACTCTGACCATCGGGTCGGTGGTCTTCCTGCAGTACGTTTGGCATCCCGAGGAATCCAGTCACTAACGGCTCTTGTCCATCGGTTGTCCATACGCACTACGTGTCCGGCTCACCTTATCTTCGACTGTTTGGCGTATAGAACGGCATCTCTGATCGTTGAGGCAGGTCGGAGCTTCGAATCCCATCCCTTACTTGTGTGAAAAGGGATACCTTCCGAATGCGCGTTCGACAACGCTGAGCGATCTTTCATCCTGCTTATGCAGCGAACAGGTTTCTAACGCATACGTTAGGGCAGGAAGCGCCGTTGAGTCGAAAAGGTGGGCACGGAGTCAGGTGTTCTTTGTTCTCTTCACTACATCCTGGGTGCTCTCGAAAGCTCCCCAAGCCGCTCGTTTCCTTCTGCTCAGTTCTGGAGCTAAGCCGTTCATCATACTGATTTCCCGACCTAAATAGACATAACTGGAGCATTCGGAGATAATCGTTTCATTGAGCGTGAATGGGGCAAACGAAACCAATCCATTCTTCATGAACATCGTTTTCCTGACATTAAGCCGAAGACCAATCCTACAACACGCTTTGTCAAACTCCGTAAACATACGTTCCGCTTGGCTAATGTCTGGTGTTATAAGGACAATATCATCAGCAAGGCGAAGGTGCTTTAACTCCCGACCATCGATTTCCACACCTATATTATCCCATTCCAATGTTCGCATGGCGTTCCGGATGATGGCGGTAAATAATTTTGGCGAAAATGTATCCATCCCTTACTTGTGTGAAAAGGGATACTCTTAGCATCGTCCTTTCGACTACGTGTTCGACAACGCTGAGTGATTTTTCGTCCTGCTTACGCAGCGGCCAAGTTTCTGACGCATACGTTAGAACAGGAAGAATCGTTGAGTCGAAAAGTTGTGCACGGAGTCGGGTGTTCCTTGTTCTCTTCACTATATTCCCGATGCTCTTGAAAACTCCCCAAACCGCTCGTTACCTTCTGCTCAGCTCTGGAGCTAAGTCGTTCACCGTACTGATTTCCCGACCTAAATAGACATAACTGGAGCATTCGGAGATAATCGTTTCATTGAGCGTGAATGGGGCAAACGAAACCAATCCATTCTTCATGAACATCGTTTTCCTGACATTAAGCCGAAGACCAATCCTACAACACGCTTTGTCAAACTCCGTAAACATACGTTCCGCTTGGCTAATGTCTGGTGTTATAAGGACAATATCATCAGCAAGGCGAAGGTGCTTTAACTCCCGACCATCGATTTCCACACCTATATTATCCCATTCCAATGTTCGCATGGCGTTCCGGATGATGGCGGTAAATAATTTTGGCGAAAATGTATCGCCTTGCCTAACTCCTCTTTTAATATTGTTGTAGAATGGTGATATCTTGGCTGTGAATTTTTTGTACAGCTCACGAAGAATTTTTATGTACTGAGTAGGGACTCCTTGACTACCAAGGGCTTCCATGACTGCTTCTATCTCAATTCAATCAAAGGCCTTTTGTAAATCGATGAAAGTGAGACAGAGCGTTCTTTTGTACTCTCGCGATACTTCAATGAGCCTTGTTATCGTGTGAATGTGGTCCATCGCATTAAATCCTTTTCGAAAGCCTGCTTGCTCACTTGGCTGTCCTTCGCCCATTGTTCTGTCAATCCTGTTTAAGATTACTCGAGTGAAAGTTTGTAGACGACAAACAACAAGTAGAATTGGGCGATAGGTGCCTATATCGTGTAGGCCGCTCTTCTTGAACAACAACACCGTCTTGCTGGTTTTCCACTGAGTAGGGACCTTGCATTCAGACAGGTAAGGTGTGAAGAGCCGAGTCAACGTGTTTACGATGAGTGGCGGAAGGTTCTTTAGATGTTCTGATCTTATCCTGTCCGGACCTGGTTCTGTTCGATCTTTCACCGACGAAGTGGTATGTCGGATTTCGGAAGGAAGAACTGGTGGCACAACATATCCATCTTCTTTTAATTCATATGACGGAAGGTGGACGTGACTGTCGAAGAGCTCTGAGTAGTAATTGTGGATGATTTTTTCCATCGCGTTTCTAGACGCTGTTATTGTTCCGTCTGGGCGTCGGAGTGCAATCATCATGGCCATGTAATTGGCGAAGCGTCGGCGGGCTTTGCGAATGCTTTTCGCAGCCTCTGCAGCTTCGACCATTACTGCTGCTCTTCTCTCTTTAAGATCTTTTATCGCCTGTCTGCATTGTTTCGCAAGCTCGGACGTTAGTTCGCGGTTGCCCGCAGCTCGTACGATTCCACTTTGGCGTATCAGCTCGAGTGTTTCTGGAGACAGACGTCTCTTGGTGACTTTCGAACTCTCAGCTATCATAGCGCTAACGTGAAGATGTTCAATGAGCAGATCGTATTCCTCGTCGATGTTGTCGACAACAGCATTTTCCCAACAGCCGACTAATGAGTTGAATAAGTCCCAGTTAGTGGTGGTTCTGGGACTTCGGTTTTTGAACTTAGCGGCTTTTTCTCCTTTCCGCGAGAAATAGAATCTTACACGAAGGAGACGGTGGGCTGACCCCGTGTAGAATTTTGGGACAACAGCGACGTCGGTTAGGCGAAACTTTCTATTTACTATGATGTGGTCTATTTCGTTATGGTACTCTCCATTGGGAGATTCCCACGTCCAGCGTTGAGGGTGGCGCTTCTGGAATTGCGAGTTACCATGTATGCTCCTGGTCGCCATAATAAACTCAGAGAAGCCGCTCATCCTGTTCGTTACACTCCTTCGGTAACAATGTGACGGCATTGAAATCTCCAATGATGACCTGGAAGAATGTATGGTCTTTTCTGTACAACTTCTCCAAGTCCATGTAGAAGGATTCAACTTCTTCTTTGTCACAGTTTGATGTTGGCGCATAAACGACGAAGATTGTCAAACCCGGTGTTGATCCACATCTTTTTAATCATAAACGTCCGATTCGGGTTGTAAGCTGTTCGAATGAATCGATGTTCATGGACAAACTCGTGTTGGAGAGAACGCCGACGCCGCCTACTCTCCTACTGTCGCATGTTCCAAGGAACAGTTCTTCTCCAGTGTCATAGACGGCGTTGAATGGGTGGCGTCGTCTCTTCTCGGCCGATGAAGTCGTACCTTATCATTCTTGCTTGCATGAGCAAGTCTTGTATCGAGGACTCGGATGCAAGTGTACGTGCATTGCAGGTACAGATCATGACCATAGTTCTTCGTGATCCAGACAGCTTTCATTGGCCCAGAGATTTTGGCAGCCTCCCCGTACTCGTCCTACCCAACGCTGCCGAATTGGGGCTCTTTCGGAGTCATTCCTGCCTCCATGAGAATTAAATGGACGGTAGAAACACGTAACTAGCGCAATATATGAAGACTTACGAAACTGTAAATAAGATATTTCGAGAACGTCTTATATTTCCTTCCACATGAAATATTTCATATGGCGCACAAAATAGGATTTACGACGCTGTTGAACTAGTACCAATACAATACCCTCTTGTATTATTAGGCCACCATGAGATTGGCAAAAGGATTTGTCCAGCTAACATTTCGTGGTCTTCGTCTTCTTCGGAGCCGGATTATTCCGAGTTGACGGTCCTCAGCTGGTCGTTCATCGACGTTTGAGTGTTCGTTGCCTGATCGATCGACCCTTTTGTCACCACACGATTTGAAGTCAATTAAATATGAGGGAGCAAGCCACGCATTGAAAACAGTCCACTTTCTCCTATTTTGTCTATCATGCCACAGAGTCATTTCTATCATGGTTCTAATACTCAGTCAACAGTATAGCTAACACAGATCATACGTAGTTCCACAGATCACTTTCGACTTTTTCAAAAATTGTTCCCTGCATGAAAGTTATGTCTGACAATGAGATTTTGCCACGAAGGTTGCTAAGATATCCCTGATCATTTCTAATAAGGACGTTCAACAACATTCATAAGCAGGTACACACACTGATCTTCAACAATGGGCCTCTTTAAAATAGTTCTTGCTTAAACATGAACGAAAACAAAAGATGTATGAAGACACTGTGGTATATTCAATTTTTTCTTATCTGTCTTTAACACAATCCGTCTTCATGTCTACTGTGCGGATCCCAACGTTTGTCACAATTGATGGTATAATCGCACGCGAGAGCGTCTGCATTGGGATGCAGGGAGATATGTTTTCCCACGAAAGTCTGGAAGCAATTTTCCGACCCCGGAGGAATCGGAGGCTTGACGATCTCGGGGCTGGTAGAACAGTAATGTGCTAACGATGGTCGCCACTGGACTACTTACCACCAGCTTAATTTATTCAATTCATGCTGTGCAACTGACCAGCAAAGAATGACAGCATCGTAGTTGAATGGCGAACATTACTTCATCATGTGTAAGAATTAGAAATGTCTCAAAAATGGAAAGATATACTGTACACAAACAAAATATGCAGAGCACGAAAAGCACAGAAATAACCAAAAATACAAGGAGAAACTGAACCGTGAACCGTGAAGCAAAAAATCAACGGTATAGCTTCATTGGAGGTACAATGAAGGGTATGCCGACTCGACATAAAAAAGCAACCTTGTGGAAACGTATAATTGAATGGTTGTCATACATAGGTCCGAAACAGTGCCGAAGGCAATGTAAACCAGGGAAGACTCAAGATTATTCGCAATATTTGAACACCATTCACGTAGAAAGAGCACAAAAATTTATGGAATTAATTATGGCCCCATAAAATAGCACAACATTCGAGCAATCATAAACCCCACAAAGAACATCCAATAGTAGAGAGCTTACCGGCTAAAATGAGGTGATAAGTAGAACACATTGCCACTAAAACAAAGACACTTTTCAAGAAGAAAAGACACTCATAAACAACCGATCTTTTAAACCCTGTTTGTATTTAGATGAAGCGTAGGTAACCTTTCACAAAACACGTGGAAACGAAGTTCCATATGGCACTATAGTGTGACTAGTCACTCCTCAGATCAAACATGCTCGTTACTTCCATCTGATCCAGCCACTCATGTCTACATAACGGGCACTGTCTATGATTATCGGGTTGATGACCATCCAAGAAACCCAAATCTATGACATTCACAGAACGTCCACGTCCGTACCAACGTTTAACGCATCTGAAAAACATCTTCGTAAACACGGAATAGTGAAGAGAAAGTGAAACACCAACATTGTGAAGTATGAAACTCCCACACTGCAACACTTCATCTTACTCATGAATTTCCCATTATACATTACCATATTCAATAAACGTATTGATTAAAGGAGAAATCAATGCGAAATTAAATAGGACACTGATCCATGAAAGGAGAAGAAAGAAGTCAAGAAAAAGAACAGAAAAGAAAAACTCCACCTACGACATCCGATCATTTGCTGGCAATATAAACACCCGACAGGATCATAGGGAATGTCTTCAAAGCAAATTGTGCATCTTCCGAATTCTTCACTCCTGAAATACTACTGCAGTATACGTAACTTTCAACACACGCTATACTAATGTCAAAACAATTTTTGAGTAAATGTCATTCGTTAGCGCTAAATCAAAAAACTTAGGTTAAATGCACTATGTAGTAAAAATGTACATCAACCCTTCAGTATGAGCGTTTCGAATAAGCTATGTGGTTATCGAGTGATTAGTTCTAACGCCTAATACAGATAATTCTCATAGGAAGTTTTTATTTGAATTTTTTTTCGGTGTTTGTGCGTAGACATTCTCAATTAATGAACATAAGAAATACCTAACAACGGTATCATCAGGTTCGTCATCGTCGTCAGACACAAGAACAGGAAATTCAGGCTCTAAAACAGGCTGGAATAAATTCCACTGAAAAAAAGAACATTTAAAACGGAGACTGGGCCGTAGACGTGGTCTGTCAGTGTCCTCTCTAGAATATGGTAAATGATATAAACATATACATAAATAGTCAATCGCATTGTGTAAGAAATGTAAACAAGCTCTGACCGTGACATTTCCACACAAAGAGCAACAATTTTATCTAATCCTTCACTTTTCAATTATCAATGAAAAGACAGATCAATTTGGTTCTACATATTAAAACCTCAAACAGCACCATCGCACCATATTGCTTCTAAAGCAGTCAGTTGATTTCAGTCTTGTTTTTGGTTATTTTGACTCCATGATACTCTTTAACGCGTAATGAACCAAACCACGAACATGGAATTGGGGCGTACCTGCTCAGTGGTTTAAGAGATTTTTTCTTAGTACGCTTTTTGATTCTATCGGTAGCTAGTCAAACACCGATGTTATGTCAAACAAGGCTCATGAAAAGCTGCTCTCTAAATCTAAAAATTTCCAAAAAACAAAAGAAACCATTTTGAACGAGGTCATTCATTCGAGGTCAGAGAACATATTTGACGTCGAAGTGAGTATGAAGCATAGAGAGTATGGTAAACGACCAGGCGCACAAATGCCTCTGCTTCAAAAGAATGAAATTCGACATATAAAGCTTTTCATTATAAGGTGATAGGATCGGTGAGATTTCCTCAGAACGGTTCCGTGTTCACAGAAAATGAGCTTGTGAATGAGATTCAACACAGTTCATCTGTATAAACAGTCATCACTCCATATCATGCCTTTATTTTACAATTATTTTAGCAGCTGTAACTTGAAATATATATATATATCTTGCATACAACTCAATAATAATAGTACTTTGCAGTTCTTGCCTACAATTAAAATCGATGGAGGTTATTCGGATACCATTCTTTAGTAGTCGAAAGTAGCTACAGTCTTCACTTAAGACTTACAATTCTTGACTACAATAAGCAATCTTCACATTTGAAATCGTACCAGCGGCGTGCACATTGCATGACATCTATTGAACCACTTTAAACAATGTCTTGTGCTACGACTTCATATAGAGGTAATCCTTCTAGCACGTTAAAGACCCTACTGCCGATTATGCTCCTCTGTAACTATTGTCCTATGACAGCCCATAGATTGCCTCCACTTCTTGAAGTGCCTGGAGTCACTTTCTCCAAGTGGGAAGTCGACGGTATTCAAGCATTCTCGAATCTACTGTAACGTAAGTAGACGCCCACTTTGAAGCGCCCCAGCCAGTTTATCTCTTTGAGTCCACTATAGGTCTTCTAAGAATTCACAAGCACGTCCGAGTAATCAAGTGGAAGAAGAAGCGTATGCACCCAAAGCCCATGTAAAACAGGTGCGTCTAAATCCCGAACAGGCAAAAAATGCAGGCGTCTTTTGCTAGTCCTAACAATAAGCCACCACCTTACCAACTGTGTTCACGAAAAGCTTCTTCTGAATGTTTCATCTTCAGCTTTTAACCTAGCGTAAATGGTCACGTTGTGAACAGTGGATAGCATAATAATGTTTTCGGTATCTTCTCACTCAAAACCGTAGTACGAGTACGATACTGTTGTGCTGCCAACTGTTCACTGTTTAGCTTCCGATGGCTTATTTTCCTAGAAAGTCTTCTCCGTTTCTCCTACAATTACCATTTGGATCAGTTGCTCTCCTCAATAAATCGTTAGCCAAAGGAAGACTCATCTGGCAGCTATCGGTTGGTGTAGAAATACCTTCCTTCATCTAGCGAATCAAACATGAACTTCATCACCGAATTAAGCACTAGTGTAGCCACCTATGATGTACAAATTGAACGGCTTGAATGCGTACGCATGCCACTTATGTGGGACACAGTAGTGGAAGACGAAATAAGAACATGCATATCTTAGCTCATAGTGAGTTTTATCTAATGAAGTAAAAAGGATCAAGCTTTTAATTCAACCATGACAAGAATTAAGCTATTCTCAAAGGTTTTAATTCTAAGCGAACTCAAAATGAAAGTTGGACCTCACCAAAGTTTTTACTACTCTTTAAAGTGAAAGCGCAGTGTCTCTTCTACAAATACGTCAAGTTATCAAGGTCATAGGTCCTCGAGTTGTTAAAAATCGTGGGAACTAATTAGAAAATAGTCATCGCCGCTTACGTAAAGTATACGAAGTCCAGTCTTTGATAAATAAACCACTGTTTTTTCATTAATAATTGTGATGATATGTCATGATTGTCGCATGACATGGCCAGCAACAAGAACTATCAAAATCCTCTCAACATAAGTAGCAATAGCCTTCTAAATTGTGCTAAGAATGTTTATCAGGTGAAATGTAGTAAAATATAGCATACAATAGCAAAGTTATACCTTTAGGTAGATAAAGGAAAGCCTCCCTGATGTGGTGCTCTCTATCGCGTCATTCCTTTGGCTGTCGAAAATTTATCACTCTTTATCGAACAAAACAGCAGTTGCCGTGTTTAAACCGCAGCCGAGTTCACAGCCTTTTTTCCACCCACCGCTAAATCAAAGGTGGCCGTGTATGCGTCACATATGCAAATTCGTCTGAGAAAGCTAGTATTACAACGAAGAAATGGAACGAAAACTAGAATATATACCTTCCACTTCGGTCAAAACCAAATAATGTTGTATAACCGTCTCTTAAGTCGAGGGAGGGATCAGAACATACTAAAAAGTTGAATAAATAAGCCCAGCCACATCATTTAAATTGGTGGTCAAGCTTCTAGATCGCCAACGCGTAGCAAACAACACCACTAAAAAACTGGCCTACAACACAGATTCACACAAGAATTTCAAAAGCATTCTAATGTGAATTGGAAGACGATCTTTTAAGCTCAGAAGAGAACGACGTGCTCCACAAATCTCTAAACATCATGGCAGCCTCGTTTAAGAGATTCGAAAGACAAATAACTGAAGAAGCGCTCCGATTTCCAAGCACTACGTGCACGTATGCACCTGCGACAATTAGTTTTATGTAGCGACTACATGCAGCAATGCAGAACTATGGAAAAATGGAAACAAATATATTGAAATGTGTCCAAAGATAGATTAGATTTACATTATATCTCGATCATAGTTCTGCCCTACAATCTGCCTTGCACACCAATCCTGCTTCTTTGCCGAAGTGGTATTTTACAGAAAAACAAATGTTTACCTAACATAAACAATAGGGAATTCTAAACACTTGCAAAAAAAAAATACGAGGTCATAGCTACAACGATGCTGAGATATTTGCAAAACTCCGAACCGCAGGTGTCTGCGGTGAGGAACGAACGCGCTATTGTGCTTTCCGGGGAGTAACGCATTTACCACCACACCACGCGGGTCTTTCGTTTCGCCTGTCTCTCAGCATACCTCATATTACACTCTACCATAAAAAATAGTAGGCAGTAAATAAAACGATTAAGAGCGCTCATAGTATGCTAAACTACTCTTAGCAAAAAACAGTGAAAATGGTACTTATAAGATCCTTTAGAGGCAGAGAAATTCTGTGCATAAATCGCCTACATGTCATTGCTCTCATGAAGGTGTGTTGGGATGACTTTGCTATACCAACAGTTAGCGCCTTATCGTGGCTGGTAGGTGTTCCTGGGTTCGGACTGTGATCTCCAGCGGGAGAATCAAAATCCTGTGTTTTCTCCACTCGTAGTGGCCTACCGATATATTGAGCCAATGCTATTATCTTCCCAGACAAGTCTGTCACCAATTTCCCGACCCCGGACGGATGGAAAGCTTGGTGGGTCATGGGCGCGAGATCAATTTGTTCGTGCTGCAGGACGCCTCCGTGTTGCAGAACCACGATGAAGCAGTAAACAATTATGTGGTGGACTATACTTGATTTCTTGGTTTCAAATATACAAACCTTCCGACGGTTTACCGCGTCATTGTGGTTGGGAGGTGTTCCTGGGTCTCGGAATGCGATGTACAGCGGGGAATTACCACCCAATAGTCTCTTAAGAATCCGGCGTTTCCATCAGGAACACCAGCTAAGAGTGAACCAACACCAGGATCCGCCACCGCCCTGGTATCAAACTAGTCGTATAGTAGGAAATAACCGTGTGATCGACAAGGACGGTGACTGCTTGCCGTGGTCGCGACCTGGGGTGGAGTTTGGCCAGGCTGACCTCGGGATTCTCGGGAACCATAAAGGGTAAACCAGTAAATCTCCGAATTGTGGAAATTATGCTTGGACCCGCAAAACCAGTTAAGACGGACCATCCAAGTATCCAAGGAAGTAAGTAGAGCTACGAAAAGAATCGTGGATTAAGGTACGCAGCTGTTGAAACTGACAACGACCATGTAGAGTAATAATGCAGATAAAAAATCAGGTCATACGACCTAGTATGAGCAAATTTGACCATCAGACAAAAGTAGTGCAAAATGATAGGAGAATTTGGAATATGTCACTCAGTTTAAGTTTTCATCATAAGTAAGACTATAGGAATGATACGACCAACATCCTGACAATTACGAAAAATAAGCATACCAAGACTATACTGTCGTTGCATCTCATTCCGAATCAGAAGATGCATCAAGTTCTGGTCGAATTGCAGCCCTTAAAGGATATAGGCCGTGAATAAATAGGAGCTTTAACATCTTTAAATTTTACTAAATTCCGCTTTACCAAAGCACATGAAAATGGTGCATTGGCTTAGATGCATTTCTTTTTTAGTGGTTTATGTTGCCTCATAATGCTTTTTTGGTACTATTTTGTGTCCAGTCGCTTCCTGTGTTAGGTGCGGGCAATCAGAGTTTCGAAAAGGATTTAAAACGATGGACCACATCCATACGACAACAAGACCCATTGAAGTATCGGGGAGCGCAAGAGACCGCTCTGTCTCACTTTCATCGACTTAGAGAAGGCCTTTGATTCAGTTGAGGTAGAAGCAGTCATGGAAGCCCTTGGTAGTCAAGGAGACGCTACTCAGTACGTAAAGATTCTTCGTGAGCTGTACAAAAATTTCACAGTCAAAATCTCACCATTCTACAATGATATTAACGTTGACGTCAAAAAAGGAGTTAGGCAAGGCGATACAATCTCGCCAAAATTATTTACCGCCACCCTCCAGAACGTCATGCGAACACTGGAATGGAATAATATGGGAGTGAAAATCAATGGTCGGCAGTTACATCACCTTCGCCTTGCTGATGATATCGTCCTTATAACACCAGACCTTAGCTAAGCAGGACGTATGCTTGCGGACTTTGATAAAGCGTGTGGAGACATTGGTCTTCGACTAAATCTCGAAAAAACGATGTTCATGAAGAACGGATTGGTTTCCTATGCACCGTTCACGCTCAACGGAACGAATAACTCCGAATGCACCAGCTGTGTCTATCTAGGTCGAGAAATCAACATGTTGAACGACTGAGCTCCAGAGTTGAGCAGAAGAAAACGAGCGGCTTGGGGAGCTTTCAAGAGCATCGAGGATGTAGTGAAGAGAACAAAGGACAACCGACTCCGTGCCCATCTTTTCCACCCAATGGTACTTCCTGCATTAATGTATGCGTCAGAAACCTGGTTGCTATGTAAAAATCAATGATGCCGTTCTGTACGCCAAGCAGTCGAAGATAAGGTGTGCTGGACACGTAATGCGCATGTATGACAAGCGATGAACAAGAGCCGTTAGGGACAGGATTCCTCGGGACGTCAAACGTACTGCAGGAACACTACCGACCCGATGGTCAGAGTTGTTCATGAAAAGCTTAAAAGATGTGATGTGATGCTCGACGAGTCCCTAAAGCGAGCAGAATCCACTTGTCTATTCTTGCACGCGACAGGGAAAAATGGAAGATTTACAGGCACCCACTCGAGTCACTCGACGATCAACGGGACTACGGTTGATACAAATGATTGTGTTAGGTGTGATCCCGCGAAAAGCTGTTATCGAAGAATAATGACTATCAAAAAAAGCTACTGCGGACAAGTTCATTTCGTCGGCAAGAGCTCATTTCTTCCGAATTTACAGATACCTTTTCGCTCTAATAAAACGATAAACCATATAGTAGACTTCTTCGAATGGTTCAGTTTTCACAGTTTATGCCCTTATCAGCGCACTTCAACACGGTTCCGCGATGATGATCAGATCAAGAGCAGCAGGGAATAATCTGTTCTGGTTAGTTTATATAAACAATCTAGCATCAACACACCGAAAACACAGTAACTGATTATTGATTAATAATGAATTTAGTAGAAAGTCGACCTTAGGAACAACGTGGATATACTCAACACATTTATATAACCCAAGGTTAAATAATCCAAAGGCAAAATAGCGTATTGAGATATAACCTCAATACATTAATCCACTGAAAATCTATGAATCTGGAATCACTTTAGTTAAACGATTTTACAGGACGCCATCTTAGTTTTTCACCGCTTGAGACATCACCTGGGTGAAAATAAAATTATGTATGAACGAAGTAGAGAAAAATGATTGCTGTGGTGAACGAACTAAACAGAAACAGCTTGCGGTTGACTTCGCACAACATCTACAAATAAAATACTAAATGAACTGAAAGTCTCACTGCGTGAAATAGAATCCGATTCCAATGATTCCTCGTCTTCACTTTCTGACTCAGGCGATGGCACTGTCTCCATTTCGCTACGAGGAACAAATGTGATAACGTCCTTAATTTTAAAATTTTTTAATTGAAAAGCTATGTTTAGTGAAAAATGAATGTTATCTTACGTTTTCCACATTCCGCTCTCTATCAAAATCGTCTTCATCGCCATTATCTTCACCTTCGGCAAACCGCACCTCACTTTCGTCAGACATTTCAGCTCCACTTTCAGTATGCTCTCCAGCCGAGCTTTGTTCTGACATTTCACTACCAGTACAGTCATCGCTATCAACAGGGTCACTTTCTTCGCAATTCAGCAATGTAGGGGACAATTCATCACTACACATTTCCTAAACAATCAGGTATTTCATGAGTAAAAGTAAACAGATGCATAGAGTCAGATATAAAAAAGCAACAGTAGCTAATAAGAGGCAATTAGCAATTAGCAAAAAAAAAAAAAAAATTCTGAGAGTCCGCTATTAAGGCTAAAAAAGCACTTCGTACCCAGTCCAGTTCTGCTACTTTGACAATCATAAATAAAGACACTAGAACTGCTAATCGTAAAAATAAAGGGATCAAGCTCTCTGCGTTGATTAATCCTGAGAAATGCACCATGTATTCGACTTAAGAATCGTTGGAGGTGATTGGGTGCATATCTGGCCTTTGCAATGACTTGCGGTAGCCAGTCGATGTATCGAGCCAGCATTGCTATCCTCCCAGATAATTCTGGTACGAATTTGCCGACCCCGGAAGGATGGAAGGATTGGTGAGCCGCAGGAGCGGGGATCGATCCCCTGTGTATTGCAAGGCGACCCCGGCGACTGCGCCACACGCGTCCAGTACTGCTAATCATAGAACATCAGATACAAACAAACGATTAGTTGACAACTGAGAGGATACTGGGTATTTACCTGATCCCTATTCGTTAACGGCTGTTGTTGCGGAGTAAACAGATAGTGGGATATGCGCCCAGATCGAGTGTTGCCGCTGATTTCTGGAAAGGAGATAAGTGGTTTTTTTACCAAATAAACATATAAAAAGTGAAACAGCCTTTGGTGTGACATGTCACATTGGAAAATCCGGTAGAAAAGTCTAGGACAGGCGGTACTCGAGATTAAAAAAAGAGACAAAGAGAAACGTATATATATATATATATATATATATATGTATATTCCAAAAGTCGGCAAATATGGCTAACCAATTTAAAGAGTTCGATGCATAAAAGGAAAAAGTTTTCATACTACACAACTACTATGAAATCACTTACTAGGACCAAACCATAAACCATAGTATGAAAATACAACGTATTTAAAAGCAGGGAACACCAATACGCAGAAAATCTTACCACATGTAGACGAACTAACTGTAATGGCTCTCTAATAGGGTGCGATTACCCTTGAGATATTACCCAAGCACGACAGCAAAAAAAAAAAAACTTGTTCTTTCATTGTCCGGTAATTTTCTTCATAAATGCGAAGTGATCTGACTGAAAGAAACTCAGGTGCTTCCATGATTCCCGCCTATTCCTGTAGTTGGATTTCAGTGGACCAAATTGATGCAAAGAGCTATAGAGTCCTGCCAGAATAACAGCTATTTCTCGTCTAAACTTTACTACCTTGATGAATAAAGCAGAAAAATAGGTGGTATTTAAGACAACAGCGTCCTGTATGGTTTAGTTTACAAAGGTACAGAAACGTTATTCACTACCGCGCAGTATGGCCCTGCATGTAGTCCCTCGACAAGAATGAAAAAGGGAGACATGCTAAAGAAATGACGAAAAATCGGTAAGAAAACACCTTCTGGACAATATCTGGTGCGAAGGACAACAGTTTAACCTAAATGGATTATCGACTTATAAGACTGCACCCTAGGCATAACCATGACGTCAAAAGAATATGGATAAGAACTTGACGGAAGAGCACAGTAGAAGACGACAAGCATCACGTAGCAGTCTAGCGCCTCTAACAGAAACCGCAGGCCAAGTTGTCAATACATACTTGTTTGTTTCGCTTACGCAAGTTCTTCCAGTTTTATGTTCTACAACAAAAGTATGAACTTCAACTCGGCTAAATGAAAAAAATGCATACAATATTTAGAGCACCTATGCATGTTTTCTGATTGAAGATAGGGTAGCACACTGAATAAACATAAAGCTGCTTTCAATAGCCCCGATTTTCGAAGAATACGCCATCTTCGAGATTAAGCGGAGTCCAACGAAACGAATAGAAATGCTGAGACCCTTTGCACATGCGAAGATTTAAATATTAGGCAACTTAGTGTTACACACAAGCCTTTCACATCCAATAAAAGAACTACTAGAAATACGGCATAACCATACTGACTTTTGAAAATCGACGTCTAAACAATTGTAAGCCGCAATTGGTGAAAATGAAACGTATAAATGAACTTACGCACAAAAAAGAACCTCAATGTACTTACAGACGGAAGAACACTCACTTATACTGATCCGTCGGAAAATCATTTGAATATGATGAAGAAACCGGACAAATCATAGCCTTAGCTACGCCATTTATGGAAAAAAAAGTAGAATGTCATTTATAATCCTGCCTTCGTTGATAACCTGGTTTCTATAGCCGTTTTTTAAAAACAGCTATAAATGCATAATCAAGCTGGAAACAGTTGATGAGAGACAAATGAAATGTCTCATCACCGTTTTCTTCAGTATCTTCGGTTCCTTCCTGCTCATACTGCATACGGTTTTCCTCTTCCTGAAGCTTCTTAGCAAGTTCGTAATCACGCTGCTCAATCGCTGCTCTCGACAAAGACCTGTACGAAAAAAATAAGGACGAAAGATAAAATGTAAGATAGGTTACTATCTAAAATCGGTCATATCAATAACAGTTAAACCTATTACATTTGGAATTAAAACAAACCCATCATACGACAAGGATGACCCACATAGGCTTTGCGAATCGTGGTCGTGTGAGTCGTCCTCATCTAGACGCGTAAGGAATGAGGTGGTAAGTCACAACTACATATGCAATAAACATAAATGGGGAAGATAACAAACCTATCATGATCCTTGTGTCTTTACAATGATACAAGCAACACCTCTGCATTGTTTAGCTTACAGAGCATAGTGAGCAACGTGCTGAACAGATTTTCAAATATGGACGTAAATCTACGGTCTTTATTGAAACAACTGTTGTGGCTAAATCTTTAACAAATTTGCTTCAGTGCAGAAGGCATACAAAGTATTTCGACATGCTTACTTCTCAAATTTTCACAAATGCAGTGTTTAACAAAATGCAAGACAACCTGACGACTGTCGCCATCAATACCAACACCTACTATAGAATAAGCTAAGAATTCAGGGAAGAAATTTATACACCACAACACTCCACTGCCAAACAACGAAGGACAGATCCAAAACTACTGTGAGAAATACGTGATCAATTGCAAATCACAAGACGAAGTCGTCCGGAAGTATGTGGATTGGAGCGCTGTTGACAATTTCGTGTAACCGCTCGCACTGCTGTTCCCACATTTGATGCTCGTTTCGCAGCTTAAAAAAACTTGATCGATGTATAAAAACTAGGAGAATAATATCATTTAATCATAATGGTTCTTAGATGTTTACAAAACTGCGGGCCGTAGGTGTTTGCGATGGGGATCGAACACGTTAATACTGTTTTCGGTTGCTAACGCGTTCACCACCATACTATGCGGGTCCTTCGTTTCGCTTCTCTCCACTAGTTCAGGTAAACAGAAAACTAGCTGAGAGAAAGGCGACACGAAGGACCCGCATGGCGTGGTAGTGAACGCGTTAGCATCTGGAAAGGGTAATAGCGCGCTCGTTCCTCACCACAGACACCTGTGGTGCAGGGTTTTGCAGGTAGCTCAGCATCATTGTAGTTGTATCACGCATAACACCTTGACGTGAAAAATTGCACTAGGCAGTAAATAAAAAGTCAGTAATATCATTGCTACTAGATATTTTCGTAGATAAGCCGAAGCACAACAAATTTTTAAATTACCCTTAGAGACGAATTAACAAGCAATGCCGAACATTTTAGAAATGAATTTCTCAAACATGTTATTGAGATTACCTGCTGAAGTTCAATTTCAAGAGCCTTCTTGTTCTTCGACATGTCTCTGCTTTTGTCAACGGCTTTGGTGATGTCCTTCTGTAGTTGTTCTACATCAATGGTGGCCTTTTGGAAATGACTTGACTTCAGCGGTGCCTCGACCTAAAATAAACCGTAAACGCTGTCATTTTTAAGTGAGGAAATGTCTTCAAAAACTCACCAAACGAGCAAACTTCTCCCGATTCTCTGACATCTTCATTTTAGCCATCGTTTCGGGATACATTTTGCGACAATTGATGACCTGTAGACAATAATATCGCTATTTTTGATAGTCGTAATAAGGATACGCACACTGATTGACCCTATTTATAGCACCAATTTCAAATTTTAGGCTTAGGCTTAGACGAAAAGTACTTGAAAAACAAGCAAAAGGCTTGCTTTTTAAAGGGCGGGGACAGATACTGCAACTGTCAGACCTCAGCAAGAATCTCTTCCGAATCACGTTTGAGACATTCGATTTCTTCACATAAATGAGCTATCTTTTCTGTAAAAGCAAAAAAAAAATTTAAAGACACATGAGCAAAACAGATGACTCTGTCAATGAACTCACCGTTTTCACTCTTTTCAACACTTTGGACATTCGACATAGGAAAACTCAATACCAAGACGTTATCCCGGCCTACAGAGACAAGGAATTATTTAGTTAGAATAAGGAACGAAAAGAATAAAAATAACACCTCGCGTTTGTTCAACAAGAATACGAAGAATTACTTGATGAATGCTGAGGTTAATAGAAAGTCGGTCGGGGGAACGAAGAGAGTTCAATAGGATTTATTCCAATTATGAATAAAAAGAGAGAGAGACGTTATGAATGAAAAGAAATATGATTCAAAGACTGAGATAAGGAACATAAGAAAATGGGATGAGAATAGAGTCAAATGACAATTGGACACAGGTACCGAAAAAAGCGCGAATTTTAAAGTTACGAACTTTCGCGCTTCGTGAACCGTTTTATTCGAGCGCGATATTGACATAGTTATTGTGATATCGTTTTTCACTTGCATAATGCATACAGTGACAGTATCTGTGACTCTTTTGTATACTTACTTACTTACTTGGATGCTTAGATGGCCCATCTTCACTGATTGTGCAGCCCCAGAAAAATTTACATTTTTCGGAATTTTGCTGGTTTAGCCACTGTTTTATTGGAGCCCCGAGGTCAGCCTGGCCAAACTCCGCTCCAGGTCGCCACCACCACAAGCAGTCGCCGCCCTTGTCAATCACAGGGAGATTTGCCACCATGGGACTACTTTGATACCAGGACGGTGGCGGATCCTGGTATTGGTTCACTCTTAGCTGGGCTTCCTGATGAGAGCGCCAGGCTCCATCTCAGCTTGGGAGACTACTGGGTGGTGATTCCCCCGCTGTTCATCGGAGTCCGTCACCCAGGAGCACCTCCCAGCCACAATGAGACAGTAAACCGTTGGGAGCTTTGTATATTTAAAACCAAAGAATTATGTGTAGTCCACCACATAATTGTTTACTGCTTCATCATGGCAATAGGGAACATTCTTCACCAACATAGAAATGTTCTTTATGTAAAACGTTTTGAATACTGTGTCCGGTGGCCTTGTTCCTATTTTCTATATTGGTGTGTGTTTCTTGTTCACCTGTAACTATATTAAATCTATCTTCGCATCTTCTCTTAATTGCCTCTTAGCCACTATCTCATGCAGTTGCCTCGCAGGTGGCTGGAAAGGGATTCTACAACTTCTTTTAATAAAATGCTCTTCTTTGTCCGACAGTTCGGGCAATGAATCAGCAGCAGTCAGTTGAATGTACTTTCCAGTAATTGCCGTCCCAAAGGACCGAACGAGCAGCTGCGCCCTTTTACATGTAGCTCTATCAGATTGTGCTAGTAGAAGCAAACCTTTAGAACCTCTCTCTAAACGCTGTCTTTAGTTCCCTCTGCAAAGCTCCACCCACTACAGAAGTAAGACAAGGAGGGGACGGGGATTGGTCTTCAAGTGCTGGTAGCGTGCGGCAGTATTCATCCAGTCCCTCAGTTCCTCATTGTTCCAACTCCGATATCCACCTAACTTTCTTCAATCGCATCGCTTGTTCTCATTTCAAGCTTGCCCATATACAACTACCTAACCCCATACCAGATATTATTACTGTACAATTGTTATTGCTATAAACCATTGTAACCCAAATCGAGGTTGTTCACGACAGTTACGGAAAAAGACCTGCGTGGCAGCTACAAGGACTAATATTTACAACGACTTGGTATTCATATAAAGTCGGATCTCATCGACCCGCCGCCACAATGGCTCTGCAACACGGGGGCGCCCTGTAACACACACGTCGAATCAATCACACGCCCATGACCCACCAAGGCTTCCAACCGTCCCGGTCGGCAAATTGGTACCAGACTTGTCTGGGAGTATAGCAGCACTGGCTCGATACATCGGCATGCCACCGCGAGTCATTGTAAAGGCCAGATATGCATTCAATCACCTCCAAACGATACTTAATGAAGTCGAATGCATGGCACATCCCTGAGGGATTGATCGACATTGAGAGCTTTATTTTCTATACTTTTATCATAATGGCTTGATATGTGCGCCAGGATGTGGGCTGCGGTAAACTGCAAGTGGTTCCAACAAGATTTCCAATGCTGGGAATAAATTCTACTCTTCCATCATTAATGCCAGTTACGAGTAAACCATTGCTGAAAATCGCTACTATCCTGGCAGAAAATTAGTCACGAGGTGTAACAGAACATCTAAAATACTTCAGTTGAATGACGGAAATTTTATTATCCGTAGAAGAAAAATCCCCTTTAAAAAGTGTGGGGCTTCGTCATACACTCTTTGTTTCCCATCATGTCTTCTCTTCTTGGATCGGATCAACACAACTGACTATTCTCCTTCTTCACAGTACGAGCAATCGGTACTCACCAACTTGTGCAGCAGCAAATTCGAGGCATTCTATGATCAGCTGGATAAAGTGACCCGTAGAAAGGAATTCTCCCATAGGTTTGTTGCAGAAGATTTCAGTGCCCAAGCTCCAAAGAACTCCTAAATTTGACTCTTGATCGGAAAATTTGGAATAGTTGGTCGAAATCAGATTAGAAACCGTTTATGCTGGTGTTCTGCTTAAAATATGCCTCTTTCATCGCTTGTTGACGAGAAACTGCTTACTGCTGAGGAAGAAATAGTCCTACTCATTCAAAAACTGTCCTAGTTCTTACAGATGTTGGAGGAAATGGGTCTGTTTGACATCTCTTAAGTGCCATCATTCAGTATTGGATCCAAGAACTTTTGTCATCGAGCGAGAAAAAAAAAGACAAGTCATGAATGACGAAAACATTCTCGATGACATCCTCTGCTCATATGAGCGGGAAATCAAAGAAGACTCTTCCGAAGACTGCAAACTACTTATCATAGGGCTTAAATCTTACGCTAAACACCAAACACACTTTAGTTCCTCAAACGAAAATTTCTAACAGTTGCACCTCCGTCACTAGTATAGGAGTTGTTCGAGAAGAGAGGAATACTAAGCTTGATCGTACTGCAACACGAACTACCGAAGATCAATGGCATCTGTTGAATATCTCTGCAGAAGTACTTCCTTCGCCACAGTCAGAAAAAAATTGCTGGAAGCAGCTCAAGAAAAAACAATCTAAAGTGCCATCGAGACCTGTGGGGTTCAGTGTTCCACTATCACTCATGATGAACAGAGATGGGAGTATTACCATCCCAGAAGTGTTCAGTTAACCAATTTTTCACTGTTTTGTTTCTCAAACGGCATTTTCATGCCATAGGATATTGTAGTTATGGTTTGATGAATGCGTAAAAGGTGCAAGTAACGAAGCTTTCAATAGATGCGTCGTCCATTCGACATCATCAAGCATCGTAGTGGTGAGTGAATGCATATTTGGCCTATACAATGACTTGCGGCTGAAACGATCTCCTGCAGTGGACATGGGAACGTCCTAGCTCGTACAGTAACTATTTTTCGAATAGTCTCTGTTTTCTACATTATTGTGTGTTTCCTACATTTCTTTGGAAAGACTGTTCCTCTTTGTCCGACAGTTCTGGCGCTGAGTGAACAGCTGTCAGCTGCATGCACTATCCAGCAATTGCCGTTCGAAGCAACTTTTTGTGTAAGCTACTATAAGTTACTGCATCGCTGTCTTGTATACTTTCTGTATAAGCTATTGTAAGGGCGCGTGTGGCGCAGTGGTTGGAGGCGCCACTGCGGCGCGCACGTAAAAATGCGCCCATGGCCCACCAAGCCTTCCATCCCTCCCGGGGTTTGCAAATTGGTACCAGACTTGTCTGGGAGGATAGCAGCACTGGCTCGATACATCGGCAGGCCACCGCGAGTCATTGTAAAGGCCAGATATGCATTCAATCACCTCCAACGATGCTTAATGAAGTCGAATGCATGGTGCATCCCTCAGGGATTGATCAACGCCGAGAGCTTTATCCTTTATCCTTTATAAGCTATTGTATAGCCTTCGCAAACTTTCTGTGCAAGCACCTCTATCAGATTGTAGTAAATGAGAAGCTTTCCAGAATCTATTTCTGAACATTAACTCTAGTTTCTTCTTCCAAAACCACGTTCACAACAGAAAGAATATAAGGAGCATTGTGAGCCATCTCAGTTTGGTTTCGCTCCGTTTCGCTCAGCTCTTTCGTTCAGTTGGTTCGCTAGTAATCCTTGCCCTTCTGGATGTCGTCACATTGTTAATATTGTATTGCCATTATTTCTAAAAGCGCTTTTAACCTAAACTTAAGACTGTCTTCTGTGGCAACTTCAAAAGTTGTGCGTAGTAAATCCGTGCAAAATCGAGTATTCGAATTCAAGTTAGTAATTGTCCGGTGCCGAGGGCTGACTCGACATACTCCACTGAACAGCTGGTACAACTCTGGTTTCTTCAAGATTGCAAGGAGAATCGGCTCGGTCGACAGCAATCCAAGGCATTCATACGGAAGATGAAGTCCTCAAGTATCAACCGAAACAAGTGTTCGAAGGCTTCTGTGATGATGAATGCGAGGAAAATGAATAGAGTGTAGCAAGTGCCGGGAAATGCACAGCAGACGTGATTATGCGTCATGTAAAATTAGAGACAAGTATGATAACACTAAGACATTTGCAAAACTTGGATCTTAAGGAGAATCGAACCTTCAGTTAACCTTTTTCGGTACCTACGAGTTAGCCAGTGGACCACTAAAGCCCTCTTTCTACCCTTCTCTCAACCATTCTTTATCCTAACGGTACCATCAGCAATCACCCGTCAACAGGAATGATCTGAGAAACACAGTAACAAAAAAGGCGTTATTATTGCAACTGTCATTAATCAGTCGTTATTAGTGTTTATTATTACAGGACTCGACATTACATGTATCATACTGTGTGGATCCCTGCAGTGTTGTATTTGATTAGTTTCGCATCCGCCCTCGGAGGTCTTCGAATCTTTTTGTGTGCCGCTTCGGATGCTGTCCAAGGAATTTTCATTCATAGTCATAAAAATTGTTGAATTCTGATCGAGTCGATTCTCTCCATAATTCTGAGATAGCTAGGGCGTTCCAACATGGTTTGAAGAGAGCGTTCTTTTCGCATACAAGATGTACCAACTTCCCGATATCGCTAGGATGAGGCGATTGGTGGGCTCAGCGCGAGATCGAACCAAAAACTTGCTCATGATACTAAATACTATTGCACAACACGTGGAGAAAAGAAAAAGACTTGTGTTAGGTTTGACTTTCTATTAACCTCGGCATTGGAATATGAATGCGTAGTTTTCTTGTTCAGCAATCACGAGGTTGTTAAACAGCATACATTTACTTCCATAAAAAAACACACAATACAATACAACACAACAGTAGCTGACGTTTCGGCAGTATCGCCTTCTTCAGAGCCTGGAAGGGTATACTGATAAAAAGCGGTGAGGCGAAGTCCGCCGAAACGTCAGCTTATTTGTGAATAAAAAATAATAATAACACCTCGCGTTTGCTCAACAAGAATACAAAGAAAAAGCGGTGAGTTTTTCGAGAAGCTATTGATCATGTAATTGCCATGAAGTTTTTCGTCTTACTGTAAGTGTTATTGAAGTACTTCGAAACCGACTTTCCTTGAACCTCGGTGTGCATGATCAATATGTATTCTTTCTTTGATGAGCTTACACGAGGTTGATAAAAATATTTATTACCGGCTAACGTTTCGACGTCTTCGTCTTCATCAGAGCCGATGATCCGAGTCGATGGTCCAGGCTTGTTATTCGTCTCGATGTGGCGGCTTCGCCTTCGTGTCGAGTTAGGTCTTCCTCAGCGGTCCGTCTCCTCGAATGGGGCACACTCATTCAGTGATGCCCTTTTATACACGATGCTGATGGTAGATATAATGATAATATCCGTTGGTAACTACTTGTTTTTCTTCCGGACGATGTTTTTCTTGTTGTTTTTCGTTGTTTTTCTTTTTTCTGCACGACGTGCGCGATGATATATGTCCGGAAGAAAAACAAGTAGTTACCAACGGATATTATCATTATATCTACCATTAGCATCGTGTATAAAAGGGCATCACTGAATGAGTGTGCCCCATTCGAGGAGACGGACCGCTGAGGAAGACCTAACTCGACACGAAGGCGAAGCCGCCACATCGAGACGAATAACAAGCCTGGACCATCGACTCGGATCATCGGCTCTGATGAAGACGAAGACGTCGAAACGTTAGCCGGTAATAAATATTTTTATCAACCTCGTGTTATTGAAGTGTTTGGCCTAATAAATTGTATATCAGTGTACCCTTCCAGGCTCTGAAGAAGGCGATACTGCCGAAACGTCAGCTACTGTTGTGTTGTATTGCATTGTGTGTTTTTTTTATGGAAGTAAATGTATGCTGTATAACAACCTCGCGATTGATGAACAAGAAAACTACGCATTCATATTCCTATGCCGAGCTTAATAGAAAGTCGAACCTGGGAACTGTTACAAGACTTGTGTTATTTTTTCAGTAAAATATGCTGGCGTTTCTTCATGAACGCGTGCAATGCAACGCTTAGAGGTAGCCTGCAATAGGTATTGGATTTCGCGCTGGTTCAGTCCCGCGCCTCTTGACAACCAAAGCCGCATCTCTTCGAGGACAACAAGTTGTTACTAGATTTTTTCAGAAGAATATAAGCATGACTGGACGTATCGGTGAGCCACCGCAGGATGTTTAATGAATTTGAATAGACGGCGCATCACTCAGAAGTTGTGTAATTCCGAGAACGTTATCCTTTATCACTTTATTTCTCGATGTTGTTTCGAAAATTATTCCAGTCTGTTTCTTAGTTTTGGTTATATTTTATTTTAATTGCATATAATTACTGGCAGAGTGCACGACGGTAATGCCTATATTTATACAGAAGTAACATCACAATAGGTTAGGTGACGTCATCTCTGTTTACCCAAATTGCTACAATGCCATGGTTTTCAGACGACTGCTAACTGATTACCGATCATCGATCATTGACATTCAGATCGATTTAACTAACTCAAACGACGCATCGAAAGACGTTCCGCAAAAAAAATAAGGTGATTAGTGGTCGGATGAAGGAAAAAAGATGGAAGAAGAGCCTATAAATAGAGAAGCAACAGTGAGTGGAAGCCCCCAGTGCTTCAGATGTTTGGGTTTTTCCTTTTGAATCTATTATGCACAATGTATGGTGCTATTTGGATTCCACTCCGTGCCAACTAACCCTGAGAAGTGCTGGGACCCGGACAGAAGACGGAATGACGGGTCAATTAAAACAAAAAAAAAAACATAATGTATGCAAGTTAACAAAAGTTCCAAGGTTTTTCGTCGTATTTCCCAATAAAAGATCGAAGAAAAGTAAAAGATTCCCATATTTTTCTTCCAGTATCTGCTGAAATTTTCATACGTCGACAAATTCTTGTTGCCATTGCTCTTGTGACTATTGTTATTTGAAGGGAAGAACCCGCATGGTGTGGTGGTGAACGCGTTACTCCCCGGAAAAGACAATAGCGCGTTCATTCCTCATCGCAGACACCTGCGGTCTCGAGTTTTGCAAATATCTCAGCATCATATAAGTTATGTTTCGCAACATACCTTGCCATTAATGCGCAGTAAATATAAAGGTTGAGATTGTGATTACAACTATAGCTTCGGCTTAACTACGTTCAATGCCGATGTGGACTCCTAGATCAATCCCGTTGACGGGTAATTGCTGATGGCTATGATCGATAGAACTAGCTGAGAGACAGGCAAAACGAAGGACCCATATGTTGTGGTGGTGAGCGCGTTAACCCGCATGGTGTGGTGGTGAACGCGTTACTCCCCGGAAAAGACAATAGCGCGTTCATTCCTCATCGCAGACACCTGCGGTCTCGAGTTTTGCAAATATCTCAGCATCATATAAGTTATGTTTCGCAACATACCTTGCCATTAATGCGCAGTAAATATAAAGGTTGAGATTGTGATTACAACTATAGCTTCGGCTTAACTACGTTCAATGCCGATGTGGACTCCTAGATCAATCCCGTTGACGGGTAATTGCTGATGGCTATGATCGATAGAACTAGCTGAGAGACAGGCAAAACGAAGGACCCATATGTTGTGGTGGTGAGCGCGTTACTCCCCGGAAAGAACAATACCGCGTTCGTTCCCCATCGCAGACACCTGCGGTCCGGAGATTCACTAATATCTCAGTATCATTGAAGTTATAAAGGATAAAGGATAAAGCTCTCGGCGCTGATCAATCCCTGAGGGATGCGCCATGCATTCGACTTCATTACGTATCGTTGGAGGTGATTGAATGCATATCTGGCCTTTACAATCACTCGCGGTTGCTGGCCGATGTATCGAGCCAGTGCTGCTATCCTCCCAAGTCTGTTACCAATTTGCCAACCCCGGAGGGATGGAGGGCTTGGTGGGCCATGGGCGCATTTCACGTGCGCGCCGCAGTGGCGCCTCCAACAACTGCGCCACATGCGCCCTTCATTGAAGTTATATTTCGCAATATATACCCTGCCGTTAAAAAGAGTAGGCAGCAAATAATAAGTTAAAATAAAAGCTTTCATCTACATCTCTTCACTTGTTTATAAGCTCTGTTCTGTTTAAGTGGTCAAAACTAAACGATTAATCTAAAACCATTCTAATTCATTAATAAGATTACATTACACTGCTAAAAACTGCTGAACATGGCTGGTCAAAACTAAACGATTAATCTAAAACCATTCTAATTCATTAACAAGATTACATTACACTGCTAAAAACTGCTGAACATGGATGTAGCAGCACTAAGGTAGCGTCAGTCAATCCACAGGCATTATCAAAGCTGGCAAGCATACGTTCCGCTTAGCTAATGTTTGGTGTTACAAGGACGTCATCAGCAAAGCGAAGATGGTGTAACTGCCGACCATCGACTTTCCCTCTCACATTATCCCATTCCAATGTTCGCATTACGTTTTGGAGGGTGGCGGTAAATAATCTTGGCGAGAAGGTGTCGCCATACCTAAGCCTTCTTTTGACATCGGTGTTAATATGTAGCAGCACTAAGGTAGCGTCAGTCAAGTCTTTGTCTATCAATGGCAGTACAGTTGAGGTTGCTGGGAAATCGGTCGTGTTCAAAGACTCGTATCGAGAGAAATCGAGTTAATGAGATGTCAAACAATAAAAAAAAACAAGCCGAATATTGTATGGAAACACATTTTGCGGATTCTTCTCCTCTCTCATTGACATTTTGAACAAGTTATTCAGTCTTTACTCATGTCACTTACCGGAGTACTTGGATGGCTCGTTTGGAATATCGTTCAAGAAGACTATTGGATTCTCTTGGCGTTCACCCCATTGCTCTTTTTGTCCAATTGTAATCTGTTCGTCTTAGTATGTGATCAGCCCATCGATGCTTCGTTATCGATGTATATTATCCTGGACCTCGAAGGTGGAGTAGATTTTGAAGATGTGACCTGCACTTCCCGGCTAGTCGTTGTGAATGCCGGATGTATTTCAGAAGAAATGTTCAAGCGCTCTATGAGTAGTGCTCACTACTACTAACGCAACTGAAGTATCAGCCCATGTCTCTGCTGCATAAAAGGGAACTTGGGGGCTGTAGAGTTGGAGAGATGAACACGGAATTTTGGGTCGGTTAGTTGGTCGGCGAATTCCTTAGGAGGCCCGAATTCGGCTCGAGCTGGTTTGCTCGTTCTGTCTAATTCCTTCTTTATATTGTTCTACATGTTCATTGAATGCTGAAAGTACACGTACGAGCTGGTTTCTGTATGTCAAAGAACCATCCATTTCAACGATTTTTCCTTTCACACTATGGATTTTTCACTAACTTCATCTTCCTCCTCTTTGACCACAGTACATTTTCTTCTCGCTTCTGTGAATTCATTGAGCATCGCCTCTGCTTCGTTGGTACTTCTTGAAAGGGTGACGATGGCGTCGTAGAAACGAAGCTTTAATAGGTATTTTCCACCAATACGTATACCTTTCTCGTCCCAATCGTTTCCTTCATCATTCATGGTAGTGCGGCACTAAGCAACCTTAACGATGTTGTATCGCCTTGTCTAACCCATTTTCATATGGGAATGGTGATGGGTCAAAGGAAAAACTGCACATTTGTGCTGCAATTCCGCTAACAGTCTGTTAGTGTTCTCATATAGGATGGGTCCACTCCTTGCTCCACGGGCGCTGATAAGATTGCATTCGTTTCAGCGCAGTCGAACGCTTTTTAGAGTAGGTAAAGGTTAGGACAAATGGCAGACGGTACTTCCGACGGGCTTCCATGACCCGTGACACGTTTTGCATATGGTTCATCCAGCAGAATCCCTTTCGGAATCCCGTTCGCTCTACTGGTTGTGCGACATCTTCTCATGTATTATGACTGTACGCGAGGTCCTCCACTGGTTTGTGGTTTTCTTCTCCTGAAGGTAAGATGTCGTATGGCTCACGAGAAGTATGTTTGATTTGCGGCCTCCACCTCGAAAGGAGATCGACGATAATATTATCGGGTTCTGAAGCTGTGCCTTTCTTCATGCTTTTTATGGCACCTCGATCTTGCTTCAGAGAGTGGAATTCTGGCCGGTTTTTCTCGAGCCGAGATTTCGATATCAGAGACCGGAATTATGAAGTGAAAAAGATTGGTATAGAACTTTTATATTGTCAATTCCATATCATGATGGAATGCAGCGATAGTCCTATCTTCCTTCATTATTTCTGATAGCGGAACATTGTAGTCACAAAGGTCACGACGGCATTTTTTTACTAGGAGTCGTTCTTGAAATTACATTAACTATTCCGCAAATAAAGGGCGCGTGTAACGCAGTGATCGTTGGCGCCGTGCAACATACACGTGAAATCGATCTCCACGCAAAGGCCTTCTGTAAGTCTATGAAAGTGAGACAGAGCGGTCTTTTGCACTCCCCGATACTCCAATGAGTCTTGTTATCGTGTGGATGCGTTCCATGGTTCTAAATACTTTTCGAAATCCTACTTGCCCACGTGGATGTCTTTCATCCAGTGTTTTGTCAATCCTGTATAAGATGACTCGAGTGAAAAGTTTGTAGACGACAGACTGCAAGCAGATTGGGGGATAGTTGCCGATATTGTGTAGGTCACCCTTCTTGAAAAATAACACGGTCTTGCTGGTCCTCCACTGAGTAGTGAGGACCTTGCATTCAGGCGTGTGAAGAGCTGAGTCAGTGTGCTAACGAGGACTTGCGAAAGGTTCTTCAGATGTTCTGATCTTATCCTGTCCGGACCTGGTGCTATTCGATTTTTCACCGACGAAATGGCATGTCGAATTCCAGAACAGAGAATCGGTGGTGCAACATACCCACCCTCATTTATTTCATATGATAAAAGGTAGACGTGACTATCGAAGAGGTCTGAGTATTATTCGTTAATGATTTTCTCTTTTTCCCTCCTGGACGCTCTGTAGCTGTTCCGTCTTGGTATCGGAGTGCAAACATCTTGGTCTTGTAATTGGCAAAGCTTCGGTGAGCTTTGCGAATGCTTTTCCCAGCCTCTGCAGCTTCGAACACTATTGCTGCTCTTCTCTTTTTAAGATCTTCTTTTATTGCCTGTCTCTATCGTCATGCAAGTTCGGACGTTAGTTCGCGGTTGCCTGCCTCTCGTGCGATTCCACGTTATCGTATTAGCTCGAGTGTTTCTGGAGACAGACGTCTCTTTGTGACTTTCGAATTCTCAGCTTTCATAGCGCTAACGTGAAGATGTTGAATGAGCCAATCATATTCTTCGTCGATGTTGTCGACAACGGCATCTTCCAAACAGCCGACTAGCGAGTGTCAGGTTATGGCGGTTCTTCAGTATGAAATATTGCTCAGTGACAACGTCGAAAAGGTCCTGCGTGGCAAATACATACGAAGTCGAGGCATTCCACTTTGAGCTGGTGATTATTGAGCCGAGAACTGCCTCGAAGACCTATTTTCTGCTAGTAACAGCTATAGAGCTGCTTCCAATAACCTTTGCTGCTTACACCGATGTAAATCCTCTTGCAATGGCCTTCTACAGCTAGAATCTATTATCAATCGTAGTAGGCGTGTTTCAGTATGATCAAGCTTCATTTTCTTTGTGTTTTCGAGCAGTTCCTTGATGGTAATAGACTGGCCTTGTGATTTTCTTGGTTTGAGGAACTGAATCGAGTTCGGCATGACTTTTATGTCTTTCGACGAGCGGCTTCTAGTTTTTGGTCGTCTTCCTTTATTTCCTAGTCGTATCTTAGCCAGTCGTACGGATTTATAATGAAAAAACTGAATTCTTGTAGCGGCGTTGAGCTCCCAACTTTATATAAAAATCAAGTCGTTGTGAATATTGGTCCTTGCAGCAGCCACTCAGGTCTTTTGTACGAGGCTTTTTCTCCTTTCCGCGAGAAATAGAATCTTGCACGAAGGATGCGATGGTCGGATCCCGCGTAGAATTTTGGGACAACAGCGTCATCGGTTAGGCAAAACCTCTTTACTATGATGTGGTCTACTTCGTTATGGTACTCTCAATTGGGAGACTCCCCGTCCAGCGTTGAGGGTGGGGCTTCTTGAATTGCGAATTTCTATGGATGGTCTTCGTCGCCATGATAAACTCAGATAGCCGCTCACCCTGTGTTCGTTCCATTCTAATTTCTCCGTTCTCCGCTCCGTTCTTCAGACGTTATTCTAGGTCCAATCTTGGCATTGAAATCTCCAATTCCTCCAATCTCCGGGCACTGAAAGCAGCCACTCAGGTCTTTTGTACGTAAGTCGCTGAGTCGAACGCTGGGTTACAACTTTTATGATAATAGTAGCAATAACAACAATAAAAGTAGAGCGAAGTATATGGACGAGTTAGGCGATATGAACGAACTGGATGGACACTGGACGAACACTGCGAACACTTGAAGACGAGTGGCCATGGGCTGTCTGCGTTACCGCCGTGCAACATACACGTGAAATCGATCTCCACGCCCGTGGCCCACTAAGCCTTTCATCCCTTCGAGATCGGCAAATTGGTACCAGACTTGTCTGGGAGGATAGCAGCACTGGTGTTCGATAAATCGGTGGGCCACCGCAAGCCATCGTAAAGGCCAGATATGTATTCATTCTCGTTCGGCCCTTTGGGACAGCAGATGCTGGAAAGTACATTCAGCTGACTGCTGCTGATTCAGTGCCCGAATTGTCGGACAAAGAAGAGCATTTTATTGAAAGCAGTTATTTTCCAGCCACCTGCGAGGCAACTGCATGAGATAGTGGAGAGAAGATGCGAAGATAGATTTAAGATAGTTACAAGTGAACACGAAACATACCCTAATATAGAAAATAGGAACTATTTGATGAATAGTTCCTATAATTCTCAAAAAAAATTTGTGAATATGACTAAGAATGTAGGGTCTTCTCTGTAGAACTTCTCCAAGTCCATGTTGAACGCTTCGACTTCTTCATCGTCATAGTCTAATGTCGGCGCGTGAACGACGAAGATTGTAAAAGCCGGTGTTGATCCACATCTTTTTAATCATAAACGTCCGATTCGGGTTGTAAGCTGTTCGAATGAATCGATGTTCATGGACAAACTCGTGTTGGCGAGAACGCCGACATCGCCTACTCTCCTACTGTCGCATGTTCCGAGGAACAGTTCTTCTCCAGTGTCATAGACGGCGTTGAATGGATGGCGTCGTCCCGTCTCGGCCAGGCCGATTGCATCGTAGCTTATCTTTCCCGTCTGCATGATCAAGCTTCCTTTCGAAGACTCGGATGTAAGAGTATGCGAGTTGTAGGTACAGATCGACACCTTACCTCTTCGTGATCCAAGCAGCTTCTATTAGCCCTAGGATTTTGGCTGCTGGGGATGCGTCATGCATTCGACTTCATTAACGCCGAGAGTTTTATCCTTTTATCCTTTATTCCGCAAATAGTTACTACTCTTCATATTATGGTGCGTTGCTGCAGTAATTATGTCTATTATCACCTGTATCACCTGTGGTCCCCTTGATCGTCGAGTGACTGGAGCGAGTGCCAGTAAATGTTCCATTTTCCCTGTCTCGTGCAAAAGTGGTCCAATTGATTCTGCTCGCTCTAGGCCACTCGTCGAGCATTATATCATTCTTCCAAGCTTTTCGTGAGGAACTCTGACCATCTAGTCGGTAGTTTTTCTGCGGTGCGTTTAAAATCCCGAGGAATCCAGTCACTAACCGCTCTTGTCCATCGACTGTAATTCATACGCATTACGTGTCCGACACACCTTATCTTCGGCTGTTTGGTGTACAGACCGGCATCTTTGTTTTTTATCGTTCACGCAGGTCAGAGATTCCGGACACCATCTCTTACTTGTGTGAAAAGGGATGCTCCTAGCATCGTCCTTTCGACCGCGCGTTCGACAACGCTGAGCGATCCTTCATCCTGCGTACGCAGCGACCAGGTTTCGGATGCATATGTTAGGGCAGGAAGTACCGTTGAGTCGAGAAGGTGGGCACTGAGTCGGGTGTTATTCGTTCTGTTCACTACATCCTCGAAGCTCTTGAAAGATCGCCAAGCCGCTCGTGATAACCTTGAAAAATGTACGGCCTCCTCCGTAGAACTTCTCCAAGTCCATACTGAACGCTTCGATTTTTTCTTCGTCATAGTTTGATGTCGGCGCATAAACGACGAGGATTGTCGAGGCTGGTATTGATCCACATCTCTTCAATCGTAAACATCCAATTCGGATTCTAAGTTGTTCCAATGAATCGATGTTCATGGACAAACTCTTATTGAAGAGAATGCCGACGCTTCCCACTCCTTTACTGTTGCATGTTCCAAAGAACAATTCTTCTCCGGTGTTATAGATGGAGTTGAATGGGTGGCGTCGTCTTGTCTCGACTAGGCCGATGACGTCGTACCTCATCTTTCTCGCTTGCATGATCAAGTCTTCTATCATGGACTCGGATGCAAGTGTACGTGCATTGTACGTATAGATCGTCACCTTAGTTCTTCGTGATCCAGGCAGCTTCCATTGGCTCTGAGATTTTAGCAGCCTCTCCGTACTCGTCCTACCTAACGCTGCCGAATTGTGGCTCTTTTGGGGTCACCGAAATGAGGCTCGTTTCTTCTATTGTTTTTAGCTTTTTAATACCCACGTATAGTTTGCTGGGCTCTTCCAGAGTGGACTCGGAGCCTATTTGTTATTCTCACATATTTGTTATTTTGGATGCAACCCCTAACCCCTTCCGTATACTTCCCTGTCACTTGATTGCAGACTTTTGGTCGAATTGGCTAGTAGAATGCAGTGTGCATGAATACGCCTAACAAATAGAGAAAGTACCTACCAAATGGGCGCAGCAGAAGCAGGGAGTCCATCACTTGGATCACAACGGGTTAAGTAATAGAAATGGTAATTAGAAAATGGCTTACGTCAAAGTTTGTAGATTGTACAATTCCTCCACGACCATGCGCATTGGTTTCACTACGTACACCGCTGTACGTCTCTGATCGCACATCTTGATTCCAATGCGCATTTCAATCCCACTCCAATGACACACCGCGGTTCGACGAGCCCGACACCTGAAAGTGGCTGCTCTTGCCAATAATGGTTGAGAATTCATACAGTCATGCGCTTAACTGTTTGACGGTAGACATACGGTATTGTAATCACAGGTAGTTTTCAGTTTTTCATATTGTATTGTATTTCTGATCAGCCAAATTAGTTCATCTACACAACGGTCAATGAAAGGAATGCAGTGGCACGATGCTCGCTCCCTTAGTGTTCAATAAACTCACGTGAGATGCACGTGTCTGCCACGTGACTTTCCCGTTGCATTAAGAGAAAAAGAAATACAAAGAACAAACTATTTAGCAAGTATTGAATTGTATACATATCTAAATGACTTCGTCAGCTAGGAAAATGTTCAATGGCTAAATTTCGTTTTTAGAGCAGTAAAGATTAAGACATGTGTTATTCACGTGCAATAGTTGCTCAGTATGATGCTCAACAAGAATGCGAACAATTGTTTTTCTTTTGTTATTGATGGTTTGTGTTATTATGCTACCATTATTGTATTCTGAGCAGAGTTTGACCAGGTACACCTCGGGGCTCCAATGAACCACATTGGCTAAACCAGCAAAACTCCGAAGAATGGAAAATATGATAGGGCCCTCGCAACTAGTGAAGACGGGCCGTCCAAGTGTCTAAGTATTTGTATTATCATCACAGAAAACTCGTGTAATAGATAGTGGAGTTTCCTTGTATAAGAGTAAATAAGTAAAGAAGCAAATAATTTCAAAAATAGTTTCAGGAGATCTTTCAAAAATCGTTTTTAGGTCAGTGTTGACTGCACAGGGAGTCCATCTCCTGGATCCACCTGCGTCTCAGAGAGGCAAAGGTCGCTTTTGGTCCGCGATTAACCCCCTATCTGTCACCTGGGGACACAACACGTAGCCTCGCAACTAACCGGCTATCAAGATCCCTCATACGAGGGAGATCTGTGGATTACGTCTAGTAAAGACTACACTCACGGTGCTTCATATCACATAGCAATCTTGCATTGTATAAGTGTTTCCAACTCATTTAGAGGGACTTTGCTTGCAACAATCAGTGTTTGCTTTGCTGACTTCTTTGTGAAGCTTTGTGTTTTATTTTCTTTAAAGCTTTCACGCATACCGTAACATAAATGGCAAGAAGTTGTTTCGAAGAGCCATCTTTCTTTATCTGACGTGTTCACGTTTATGAAGAAGCGATATTGGCGAATGTTGTCGGGACATTCAGAACCTACGCCGAAGCAGTGCTTTCTTCGGAAAACATTTGAACGGGCTTGTGAGTCATTATCCTATTCGTCTTATTAACACTCTTGTCTTCACAGCTGTCTTGTGCTTTGCTCCACACAAATGAGCTAAGTTTTTAACCCTTACTGCACGTGGTCATTATTGTATATTAAGCTCATTATACTGTCATGCACCTTCCAACACATCAATTCCAATGCGTAGTTATTATATGTTAATATTTCCACAAATTTATATTTGCTCCTTAATACAATAACCTCATTGCAACGTTGTCACAAGCTCAGATATAGTGTGTGGCTCTAACGTATTTTAGGGGTTGCTACGGTATCAGATGAATCCTCTGGTGTGTTTGTCTCTTATAGCACTATCTATGCATACTACAATACAAACGTACACTGCATTGCCCCACCAGCCTATGGCAAAGCTGCTACCTCACTTTAATGCACTCCTTTACGAACCAGTCTTGTCCTCACTTATTGAACCTCTCACCAGATTCTCGTTTGCTTTGTTTCAGTGTCAGCACAATGTTATTGCCATGAGCGGTTTAATCACCCATTTGCAAATATCTCAGCAATGTTGTGGTTGTATTTCGCTTAGTAACCTACCGTGAAAATTGTAGTAGGCAGAAAATAAAAAGTGTTGATTGACTTGAAGATTTAAGCCTAGTCACGTACCAGGTATTTACACTGAGGATGCTCTCACGTGAATATCATCGATTGTCCTCAATTCCTTATGTGCTCTCTTACACTTGATCTCGTGAGCAATGCTCTGAAGAAAAAATTTTTCATTGCCTTTAAAAAATAAGACGGAAAGGCTTCAGTTTTTTGATGTCTTAAGGATTTGAAAGAAATGAACGGGAAAAATATACATGTTGAATAATAAAAGAGGACAGTAAGGTTTGGAGGTAGGAGATAAGGACCGAATGACAAAAGAATAAAAAGGCGAAGTAGAAGTGTTTTCTGGTAAGAAACTCTACTGCAGTGGAAAACTAGCGAGTTGTTGTGATTTCATGAACTAAAGAACGGTCGCTGTGTTTAAAATTCCCTGCCAATAAATATTCTAAGCATTTGGGTAGAAGTTAATCTATCTAACCCGTTAGATTTTTGATAGTTAAAAAAACGATAATGCTCTCAGCGTTGATCATTCGCTGAGAGATGCGCCATGCATTCGACATCATTAAGCATCGCTGGGGCTGACTGAAAGCATAATCTGGCCCTTATGATGACTCGTGGTGGCCCATCGATGCACCGAGCCAGTGCTGCTATCTTCCCAGACAAGTTTGGTGTCAACTTGCCGACGCCGGAGTGATGGAGGGCTTGTTGGGCCATGGATGAGGAGGTCGATTCCACGTGTCTGTTGCAGGGCGCCTCCGACCACTGCACCACACGCGCCCTTGATAGCTACCTCCTCTTGATGGTTAGAAAATTTCGTCCTTGAATTCATGTTTATTAGATATTGGTAAGTATTAGTGAAAATTCCGACTCAATAGATATCCGATAGGTATGCAAAAATCATTAAATCAATTGAAAATGTGCTGTTTTAAACTAATCATCTCCATAAAACTCTCCACACAAGATTCCGGTCGTTATCATTAGCAAATGGAAAAGAACAAGTTGCCGTATCAGGTGATGTACTTCTGCATACTTCGGCTGTGATAACAGTTACTGATAAGGCAGAAAGATGATAGAACAATAGAAGAATCTCTCCTGACTGCTCCTGAGCTCGACGTCATCGGCGCTGGCCGTCCCACGTTGATGAACTCTTGCGCGGCCATTTTAGCTTGTCACTTCCAATATTTTTCACTTAGTTGTGTGTTTTCGTTCTTCCCAACTACTCTTGTCTTTGTACGAATTTGATTATGTCAATGACGCCATCGGGGTATATTTTTGTGATCTGAATGTGCTCCGCCCATCGTTGACGGCTATATAAGGACGTGTTGTACAGTTTCACTATTTCCAGTTCGTCTTGTAGCGACTTTGCTATCACTCTATTCATTTTCGTCTTGATTTTGCAGATATCATTTCCTGTTTCAAAGTCATGACATCCGAAATACGTAAATCATCATCATCGGTACCGATCGCTGACGACACAACGCACAAAATTGAACCGATTTCTAGCGCTCGTTGCAATATCATCGGTTCACCGCTTAGGTAACTGCCATTACACACTTACAACCGTCTTTGTCGTCTCTGATCCCATTACCAGTGAAATAATTTTATTGAAACATGTTAAAGCTTGTATTAGGTTAAATATTTTTCCCTATCTTTAATTTATTTTCACACATCTTGATGAGTCGACGGTTACGTAATAAGCCGATATTGCCGCTAAGTAGCTTTCAGAGATTGCATGGATACTTAGGGACCTGGATAGCGGATTCCAGCGCTTTTTTCCATCATCGTACATGGTAGTGATTCTGAGAACGGTGACGTCAGTGATTATCATATTAGGAAAAGTAAATCGTTTCCAATTGACAACTGTCTCATTTGAGCCACAAACAAATCCGCCCATCTTGTAGGAGACGCTCCCTCTAGAGAACGTTGTATCCCTTTCGGGTTTGCTTCTCTGCCTCTTCCTTCATCTGCTGTCAAGTCTTCTCATCATCAACCTACCTATTTTTCGTATGTGATGTTCCACCCAATTTTTACTTTCAAAATTTATAGGTATTTGGGTATTATAAGTAGAACATCATTACATTTACAAGTGAAGATTCAATGATAACAGTAATAACATTGACAGTGATAATTCATAAATCCTCATCAAAGTTTCCGAACGCAGATTTTTGTGATAGGCTTCTAATATCGTTTTCTAGCAGTCAGTTGTCTGGTTCGAATCGTTTCCACCACCGAAACTACATTTGCCCCTGGGAGAATCTGAGAAACTTCCTCTAAACACATTATGCCAATAAGGCTAAGTCTGGAAAAATGTGGAATGAAAGGGAGAAAATAATCTGAATGTTAAAGAGCAGAAATTCATTTCTATTTTATTTTGTTACATGACCTGACGTCACTTATATCACACTCTGCGGGTCTCAGCAACTTCTCACATTCGATTCCTTTTCCTCGCATACATCATCCACGAAAGTCTCCGAACTTTTGCGTGTGGATTCGACTGCTACCTGAGGGTTCCCTATCGTTATGAATGCCATTGAGGGCCCATATAGCGCAGTGGTTGGAGGCAGCGTGCACTACACATGAGATCGATTCCCCCGCCCTAAGCCCTCCATTCCTCTGGGGTTAGCAAATTGGTACTGGACTTGTCTGGGAGGATAGCAGCACTGACTCGAAACATCGGTTGGTCACCATGAGTCATCGTTAAGGCCATTTATGCATTCAATCATCTCGAACGATGCTTGATGAAGTCGAATTCACGGCTCATCCATCAAGGATAGATCAACACTGAGAGCTTCTTCATTTATTTTCCCTTAAGCTCGAAAATATTTTTAGATATACAATCAAAGGAATTCATCTAAGGAAATATCATTGCTAAACAGTCAATGTGATTATCTGAGGAAATGTCACTGCTGTTTTGATTGACATTGCTTCACTATTCCTTAGGTGGTACCTAAGGATTTTATCAAAATGAAATATTCCAGTGACTGTCACATTTTTTAAATTCATTTTGGCTGTTCTTTCTTTGTGAAAACGTGTTGAGATTAGGAAGACTGATGAAACTGTTAAAAACAATGTGCTTTTTCTCCGTCTCCTTCGTCAAAGCTTCCAATATTTTGAAGGGCTAGAATCTTTTCCCGAGGACATCGTTGAAAACGCTGTTTCTTTTTTTAAGTCTCGTCACTTGAATTTTTTTATAATATATCTAAATATTTGTGCACTTGAGTGAATCGCGCTCATGAATCATATCGAAGAAGTTTTTCTCTTACTGGCTCACCGAAGAAGCTATACCAGTCCATTCCTTAATGATCGCCTTTGATAGCTGCCTTGCTTTGAGGACCACGGAAATGTTTGTCACTTTGTGCTTAGAATTCCTTCAGGTTGACAGCTTCCCCAGGTGTTGGTTTACTCGCAGCGAGGCCCTTGGATAGCAATGTCGAACTCTGCTTGGGTATTCAGCTGAGAGTGGGCTTGTACCTCACAGTGCCAGAAGTGGAAACATCCTTCTGGCCGATGAAGTAGTTCAGTTAATATGGTGGATATGACGTGGAAAAATTGCTATGCACTGAGTGAAAATGAACAAAGTGTTTTGGTTTACTATTTTTCCGCTTATTTGACTTAGATTCGTAAAAACATATGAGTTGGCTTTTCTTTTTATATCGAAATGTACTTGCTTGTGGGACAACAATCACCTGTATCACCTGTAGTCCCGTTGATCGTCGAGTGACTCGAGCGGGCGCCAGTAGATTTTCCATATTTCCCTGTCGCGTGCAAGAGTAGCCCAGTGGGTTCTGCTCGCCATAGGGTGGGACAACAATAGCTATACATATTTTGTACTACACAAAGTGAAACAAGAGATATAACACTATGTCACTGTTAGCTCAATATTTGTGTTTATGTTCTACAATGTTGATAGAGTTCATGTGGGATAGAGAAGAGAAGAGAAGTATTTTGTTTTCATAGGATAAATGATGACTCTTTATTGATGCGCTATTGGATTTTCGTTGTAGCTTAGATGACTTTCAAGGTAGCCGCACTTGTAATGGCACTTTTAGCTTCGAGCCACTTCTTTTGTTATGAAGGATTGGGAACGTATTCGATTTTTTAAAGTAGTAATCGTAAGCACATTGGTGTAGGTATTGACGTTTAAGAAAGTACACTTTAATGTTTCGTTCTACACAGGAATATGGGACAGATCGATTTTTCTTGAATTTTAACCGCTCATCTTTTATAGTCCCGTTGATCGTCGAGTGACTCGAGCGGGCGCCAGTAAATCCTCCATTTTTCCCTATCGCGTGCAAGAGTAGCCCAGTGGGTTCTCCTCGCTATCTTTTATAAACTGATGTGACTCCTAAGAAGTGATGTGACTAGCGTCTAATGATGTTAGTGAGGCGTTAAGTCATAATTGCCTGACATTGTTGATAAAAGCTTCGTTCTCTCTCCCAGCAGTCGCGAGGTTGCTAAACAGCATAGGTTTACTTCCATACAATATCAGACATCCAACACAACCGTAGCTGATGTTTCGGCAGAGTCGCCTTCTTCAGAGCCTGGAAGGGTACACTGATATACAATTTATAATCCAATGCCGAGATTAACAGAAAGTCGATCTTGGGAATTGTTGATAAATTTTTCCGCCTTCTGGTAAGCGAATCCTTCATGCCAATCATTATTTCAAATCATGAAAAATTCGAGAGAAATCCTCATCATTGGGTCCAGTTTATCAGCCACGTGTTCAAACGATTTTTGATGCCCTGAGATCCCTTCCGCTGGTCCGTATGGGCTACAAAGCTAAGTAACTCAGTTGGCTGTTGCAGGTTGAATAACCCAGTCAGTAGAGTTTTCATTGCTATGTTATTCAAGGTTTCAAAACGGAGTCTTTATATTAAAAATGTAATGTCGGAATAAGCAATTTAATGAATAATTATGTGAGTGAATGACTTCCATGTCGATTTCAGTTCTATGTCCCCTACGTTACGAAAAATCTCCTCACTCAATCGTTCATTCGCTTCAATGGATCCGGAAAGTCGTGGTGAATCGCTATTGGAACTAGAAGCAATTGGTGAGGACTGTTGACATATTCGCATTGCTTTAATCTTATTCAACATTAGTTCTAATATCTTACTAGTTCTAACATACCTTTGCTATGGCCGTAAGTCCAAATTTGCTCGTTTGGGGTTTATTTTTAATTTGGTTTAAAATATTAGTTGTGTTAAATTAAATTTAATTTGGTTTCTCTCTAGTAAGGCTTGAAAGCCGACGGTGTTTTAGAGTTTCATCATGGTCGGAGGGTTCCCTCCGAATCGATTTGTGATTTACAGTGAGGAGTTCATATCATCAATGTCATCCGTGTTAAGCAGGAGTTCGACGTTCCTCTCCAGAAACCCAGTTAGGAATTAAATCATTGTCGGGAATCGTTGTAAAAGAAACCTGGATGTCAGATGGTTAGCGTTACTGCGATGAAAAAGAGCCTGTGTTTCCTTCTTTGATGGCGATTTGACAATGCTGTTGGGACGACTTTCATTGAAATCAACGGGAAAGATTTTGCTCAAGAAAGAAAATACCATTGAAGTGGAAATTATGATAAAAGGATAAAAATAAAGCTCTCGGCGTTCAATCAATCATCAATCCCTGAAGGATGCGCCATGCATACGACTTCATTAAGTATCGTTGGAGGTGACTGAATGCATATCTGGCTTTCACAACGACTCGCGGTGGCCTACCGTTGTATCGAGTCAGTGCTGCTATTTTCCTAGACAGACAAGTGGTACCAATTTGCCTCGAAGAAATGGAAGGCTTGGCGGACGATGGGCGCGGGGATCGATTCCACGTGCGTGTTGCAGTGCGCCTCCGACCACTGTGCCACACGCGCCCCTTTTATTACAAGGTCCAGAAATTCCTCATGATAGCAGAAACTTGAAGCACATTCAGATCGAAGCTCAAAGCGTCAATAATTTAATTCACACTTTGTTTTCTAACGTCGGATATCTATTTCTTGATGACATTGTCCATTTGCAATAATATCATTTTACACAAAATATTTATCGTCTAGCTGCTGTGCACGAATTATCCTTTGGCGTACAGTCAATCGGTATCTCCGAAATGCTGCCACGGACTCCCGATTTGATTTTCGTCAATTTGACCACTCTAGAAGGTTACAAACTTTATTTCTTTATTTATTCATGTATTTATTTCTTATACTCACAGGCGCGGTCCACCCAACGGTTTGCCGCCTCATCGTGGCTCAGAGGTGTTCCTGGGTGTGTGCGATGTACAGCGGGGGATTCGTCCCCTCGGCGGGTTCCCCCAAGCTGAGGAGTCCGGCGTTTCCATCAGGAAGCCTTGCTAAGAGTAAATCAATACTGGGATCCACCACCGTCCTGGTATCAAAGTCGCATGTTGGCAAATCTCCCTCTGATCCACAAGGCCTGCGACTACTTGTGTTGGCGACGACCTGGGGCAGACTTTGGCTAGGCTGGTTGCTATGCTGACCTCGGAACTCCATGGAACCGCAAAGGCTAAATCAGAAAAAGTTCGAAAAAATGAAATTTATTCTGGAGCTCCACAACCAGTGAGGACAGCGCCATTCAAGTATCAAGTATCAAGTATCAAGTATTCACAAGCACATTAGAATAGTACCGCGGTCGCGAAGCAAACGCAGCGCGTCGCGCACGTCAAGCGTCGCAACTGTTCGTAGGTGTTAATAATTGGAACTGATCGACTTTGTTCTAAAATTTAAAGCAAAGCTTAAGGCTTCAAGAATGAATGAAATTTTAGAGCAGCCATTTTGTGTGGAATTGACGCATAAAGGTTGGCGAATCACATCGTTACGATGCGACTGCATGATGGGCGATTTTACTCGTTTTCAACTCTTCATAAAATATTATGATTCACTCCATTCTTTAATGTGCGAAATATCGTCTGGATATTGTTCGCGCTCGGGCGAGAAGATCGCACATCAGTTGAATATGGTTGAGGTAAGGCGATGGAGTGGATGTATTTTTAACTGTTTTAGGGCGTAGTCGGCTTCTGTCCCATGGAAACCCATTACCCTTTTTTCTCCTGATGTTTTTTTAACTTGCATTTTATTCTTTCATTGTTAGGGAATTTCGCCACTATTCTCTACTTCATGAAATTTGTCCTTCTGATACGTAAAGTAGGGCGCGTGTAGCGCAGTGGTCTGAGGCGCCCTGCAACACACACGTGGAATCGATTCCTGCGCTCATGGCCAACCAAGCCTTCCATCCCTCCGGGATCGACAAACTGGTATAAGACTTGTCGGGGAGGATAGCAGCACTGGCTCGATACATTGATAAGCCACCACGAGTCATTGTAAAGGTCAGATATGCATTCAATCACCTCCAACGATACTTAATGAAGTCGAATGCATGACGCACCCTCAAGGATTGATCAACGTCGAGAGCTTTATCCTTTATCCTTTATTAATGCGTCGAGTCGAGAAGTAGTGAAATATATACATGCGATGTTAAGAATATAGAATAGCTGTAGGTAGAGTGTTTCTAATCTTATCTTTTTGTATCCTTAGCACACTGATGGATCGACCGGGCACTTACAATTTGGCAGTTACGATTCATCACAAAGTCGGAGTAATTCACTAGGAAGTGATCTATCGCTTTTGAATATCTCACCACCTTCCGTGGCTTAGAATCATAAAACCTTACAAATCGTCAATCAGTGTCGCCATCTCTAGGATCTGTTTGGTCCTCGCGAGCCATAGTTCTAGTCTACAGATTTTGGCATTGAGCAAATTAATTCGATTATTTGTGCACATTCGGTTGCATATTTGTTTGTATCCTTGTGTCCAACCCAAGGTAGTTTTTTCAGTGCAAATAAGACACTGCATTCAACAGGTACTTTTGAAAACGTTCGTCCGATTTCTTATCATCATTACAACGTTAAAATTGTTTACGGATTCTCTTAAATAAACAATTGCAGCTTCTTCCAGAGTTCATTCGTCACCTCACTTATGTTTGTGTAATCATAGTCATAACTGTAAATTAGTTGCTTGAACTGAGTTTGCAAAGACACCAGGCTATTTCAATCAGGATAGTTTTGGTTTGAACAACAAAATTGTTGTTATATTTATTTATATGATCTTATAAACTGATCCTCTTTCGTTTCGGCGATTTCGCCTTCCTCAGAGCCGTGATGTTACGAGTCCCACTCAGCCATCGACCGATGGCACCAACAACAACGACAGTGACAACGAAGACCCATACCAACGTCGCATCAGCTAAAGATCAGTTTATAAGATCATATAAATAATTATATCAAGCATCTATGCCAAGGTTTATAGAAAGTCGGTTTTTTATGAATATTATTGTTGTTTGTTTCCTCATGTCAGCCTTATAGGGTTTATGTTGAAATAAAGTATTTTACATAAATAATATTGTTAGAGTTGTACAGCCTAGGACTACCTTTCGAGTACAAGGTTGAAAACGCCATGTTCACGTTGTTGTTACTACCCTATTAACACAACGGACGGTACGCATTTTACACGATCGTGGCGGTGCGCCGAATGGCCGATATGAGCTGTGTAAGGGTAATTTGTTTTCTCATAATTTACTTCGGGGCACAGAACCCTTTTCCATGGCCTTATATAGTTGATCAACAGTTTACCCAACACATGCTATGGCGGACATCGACCGGTAAAGGCCAGGTTCTGCATCTGTGAATATACAAGAAACCATAATTCATTGTTATATTGTTTTCTTCATGAGCAAACATGAGATTATTTTTTATTTTTGCTTTGCATGATCGACCATCATCTACAAGGGTGCCAGCATTGCTTGCATTCGATTCATTTTCCTCGCGCTTTTTTGGAGATAGCAAGGCTAACCCGGACCCACTCGCATTAGAGGAGTGTTGAGGAGGAGGTCCGAACGATAGCCTTTGCTTCCTGAACGACGGTGTGATGGCACCACTGCCGCACTAGCCTCTCCGCTAGAGGTTGTTACTACACCATTTATTTACTCACAATAGCTGACTTTTCACAGTATTACATTTTATGATAAGTATATTGTTTATTTATATTGTTCAAAAATGCGTCGTTTTCTTAGCAATCGCGAGAGTATTAAACAGCATACGCTTACTTCCATGCGATAACAGACATAGAACGCAATCGTAGCTGACGTTTCGACAGAATCGCCTTCTTCAGAGCCTGGAAGGGTACACTAATACGCAGCTCTATCGATGTGTCTGCCCACGTCTCGAAGATGAGACATATTTTAAAAATCAGGGCTTCTGATTTCGACTAGCTATTGTGTGGGCCTGTTATATTTCAGAAGACATGGTTCTATGGCTTTGTGCGTAGTTGACAGTATTCTCGACGTTGTTGAAGTATTCACCCACGTCTCTGCTGCATAACAGTGCGCTGGTAGGACTATTGAATTGAAAAGATGAGCAAAGAGTTTTGGTTCCTTTAGTCAGTCGGTAGCTTCCTTGAAAGACCCGAATGCGGTCCAAGCTGCTCTCCTTCTTGTGTCTAATTCCTCCTTCATTTTGCTCTCCATGTTCAATCAACTCCAAAAGTGAACGTACAAGGTGAACTCTCGCATTTGAGATCCAGTTTGATTGCTTTCGCACTATGGTTTTTTCATGAACTGGGTCTTCTTCCAATTTATGTGTAGTGGATCGTTCTCACCTTCGTTGCCCTGGCTAACCATTGATAACCTTTGTACAAGGTCTCGGATTCTGATAATTAGTAGAAAGGCCAAATGCTGTGTTACCGATGACGTCTACGGAGATATGGCAATTGAACGTGTCAAGTGCTCGCAAACTCGTCAACTTCATCCAACCAAACGAATGTTGATACCTTCAGTGACTAGAATAGTGGTCAGCGCTGCACACAGCTTGAGTTTTCTCCATAAGCAGACTCCTAAGTTAACTTCTAACCGATTTTATTTTCTCGTCTTATTGGAAACCATCTTTAATCTATCTTCTCGATGTATGGGATTCAACCGTTGCGGCTCATTCTTTGCATTCTTTCCTAGGCACCTCTGAAAAAAACAGACAGCAAACATTTGATATTACCCCTACTGATTAGCTTAACTGACGTGCATGACGGCTAACCGTCCCTATGGGCAACATTCACTCAAGTGCTATTAGCTACAAAGCGATAGCCATTGATCTTTTCCAGTCTCAAATATTGTACCCTAATCCGATATTATTCTTACACATCACATATAGCTGACTATGTCATCTTAACTCCGATCAGAAACTCTTCTGTTTTTCAATTATTCTGAATGAAAATTAATGCATGAAATTTTGTCTGCTAAGGTAATGAAAGTGCTTTACCTGGGTAGACTTCATATCATTATGACCTTCTATGCTCTGAAGAAGGTAAAAGGATAAAAAGGATAAAGCTGTCGGCGTTCATCAATCTCTGACGTATGCACCATGCATTCGGCTTCATTAAATATCGTTGGAGGTGGTTGAGTGCATATCTGGCCTTCACAATGACTCGCGGTGTCCTACCGATGTATCGAGCCAGTGCTGCTATTCTCCCAGACAAGCCTGGTACCAATTTACTGACCCCGGAGAGATAGAAGGCTTGGTGAGCCATGGGCGTTGGAATCGACTCCACGTGTGTGTCGCAGTGGCGTCTCTAACCACTGGACCACACGCGCCCCTTGAAGAAGAGTAATGTCGGCTATTGTGAATAAATAAATACTGTAATAACGATCTCGTGTTTGCTCACCAAAAGAAGCGTGAATTATTGATCTGTGCCGAGGTTAAAACGAAGCCGGTCTTGGAATGTGCCAGAAGCCTATTTTCCGAACGCGCTCATTAGCCGATAGTTTAGCCAGCAACTAACTCCGGTTTCAGTTGTATCCACTATAGTCGTAGTCATTGGATTCGAGTATAAGAAATATTAAAATAGACACAGCGTAAGTTGAAAAATACTGCCGTAGTGCTGACAGCAGCAGTTTTCATGATGAACTGCAGCAATTAACGTTGTATGGCACTGTTTTGTTCTAATTTCTTCTTAATTCCTCAACCACTGAAAAGATTGAGTCAGTACACGGAACTCGCCGAGAGTTTAATCTGTCGGTCTGGTTACAGCATGAAGTGTAAGGAGAGTTACGCTCTGTAATGATTGATTGTAATTATCGCTCAGATGTTCATCTTTCTTTATGTGTTTTTGAGGCGTTTGACCTAGTGTGTTGCGTATTAGCACCCTTGTAGCCTTCCAGGCTCTGAAGAAGGCGATTCTGCCGAAACGTCAGCTACGATTGTGTTGTATGTGTGTTATTGTATGGAAAGAAACGTATGCTGTTCAACAACTTTGCTATTGCTGGGAGAGAAAACGACGAATTCATAATCCATTGCCGAGGTTAATAAAAAGTCGATCTTGGGAACTGTTCAAAAATGTTTACAATATTTAATAAAGTACGGAGAAAAAACGGAAAGGATTTTGAAGTAAACGTCTCTATCCCTGTACAGAAATCCGAAGCACCAGCGCACTGAAGCGTTTTGGATAAATTCGAAAAACCCAAAGGTGAACCGCAAAGAGTGTTCTGTGATAGCTCGCGATCTGGAGCCAGATACCTGAGGTTGATTGTGTGACTTGACCCAGAGCATTTGTAGCCCATGTAATATTCGCGCTCTGTGCAGCTGCTCTCCACAGAGTAAATGGAAGACTTGCAAAGGACAGAACGGTGAGTGTTTAAAAGAAGCTATTTATTATGTGAATGAAAATTAATGCATGAAATTTTGTCTGCTAAGGTAATGAAAGTGCTTTACCTGGGTAGACTTCATATCATTATGACCTTCTATGCTCTGAAGAAGGTAAAAGGATAAAAAGGATAAAGCTGTCGGCGTTCATCAATCTCTGACGTATGCACCATGCATTCGGCTTCATTAAATATCGTTGGAGGTGGTTGAGTGCATATCTGGCCTTCACAATGACTCGCGGTGTCCTACCGATGTATCGAGCCAGTGCTGCTATTCTCCCAGACAAGCCTGGTACCAATTTACTGACCCCGGAGAGATAGAAGGCTTGGTGAGCCATGGGCGTTGGAATCGACTCCACGTGTGTGTCGCAGTGGCGTCTCTAACCACTGGACCACACGCGCCCCTTGAAGAAGAGTAATGTCGGCTATTGTGAATAAATAAATACTGTAATAACGATCTCGTGTTTGCTCACCAAAAGAAGCGTGAATTATTGATCTGTGCCGAGGTTAAAACGAAGCCGGTCTTGGAATGTGCCAGAAGCCTATTTTCCGAACGCGCTCATTAGCCGATAGTTTAGCCAGCAACTAACTCCGGTTTCAGTTGTATCCACTATAGTCGTAGTCATTGGATTCGAGTATAAGAAATATTAAAATAGACACAGCGTAAGTTGAAAAATACTGCCGTAGTGCTGACAGCAGCAGTTTTCATGATGAACTGCAGTAAACATGACGCTTGTACCCATTCTACACCTGTTTTTGTCTTTCTATTCTCTACTGTTCCTCTTATTTGACCGGCCTCTCTACGTTTTCGGTGCTCTTTCTAAAGACATTGTTCAAGCTCTTTGTGTTTCGTGCACGGCATCCTTGAAGGGATCGTCGAAGAGCTATCCCACGTTTTCTATGCAGAGACAGAATACTTCGCGAGTGCCGCTGACGTCTTGTTTTCCAGGCCCATACGTTGTAGGTACACGTAGGGTACGACTTCTGTAGTAGGAAAACCATTCACTCCGATCTTTTTGCCTTCGCATAGTGGGATTTTTATGAACTGGCTTTTCTTCTTGCTTATACGCAGTCCAAACTTCTTCTGGCATCGTTGAGTTGTTTAAAGCGTCGTTTCTTCCTCACTGAAACTTCTCAGAATGGTGACGATATCGACAAGAGTCTGATGGGGATTTTCCACTTTTCTTTAAATCTTGTTGAAGATTTTTCAACGTACATACCACTTTCGTTTCAATCGAATGATGTCGTTCGTTATTCCTTGTAGTGCCATGGTTCGGACCGCTGTTTCTATAGCAATAACTAGTGATCGGTGCAAAAGCTATATTTCCGCAGTGCTATTATGATGCTAGTCAGTTCGAGTTTTATCAGGGACGGATCCTTTTTTTCGGTCGACGAGAGCCGATGTGTTGTGCAAGCACTTCCCTCCACACTGTCAAACGCTTTTTCGCAGACGTGACGCCGGCTAGAATAAAGACCAGGTCATATATAACGCGAAAATCCTCAACCAAAAAATCCCTGCAAGAAAAATCCTTAGACTGATTATGAAGCGCGTCGACTTTCTCCATATTCTTTATATTTTTATCACTTCTTGTGCTTTACCTCCTCTTTAGTGCGAATGAGCGAATGTTGGGATGTACAACAATGGTCACAGGGGAAAAGAACACGATCACTGTCATCATACTGAAGCCAAACCAGGAGTGGACGGCCGCACAAAATTGCGGACTTTGCCTTGGAAATGAAATCAAAAAGAAAGCACGAACTTTCCTATGGTTAGGGTTGCTTGGCTACACTAAGGAACTAGGTACACCATGGTACGACAACTTAAACAAACAAGCATCGGCCTAATCATTACAAAACCTAAATAGCAAGTTGATAACTGTCATTCAAAAATGTTGTTACAGCTTTTTAGCAGTTACCGTAGTCAATGCATTTTAGCGATGAAAAGTATAAGTGCATGATAATATTTCTGTTTCACGATCACGCTTCTCTGGCAGGTAGAGTTCGAGGTGACGACAGCGCACTAAAACTTATGACGCTGTGACAATCTAGATGATTACAAATGTTATCGGATTGGAAATATGAAGGATAAAGTTTTGGCGTTGGTCAGTTCTTGAGGGATTCACCATGTATTCGACTTCATTAAGCATCGTTTGGAGGAGACTGAATGCATATCTGGCCTCCACAATGACTCCCGGTGGCCTACCGATGTATCGAGTTAGTAATGCTATCCTCCCAGACAAGTCTGGTACCAATTTACCGACCCCGAAGTGATGGAAGGCTCGGTAGCCCATAGGCGCGAAGATCGCTTCCATGTGTCTTGCAGGGCGCCTCCGACCGCTGTGTCAAACGTGCCCTGTTAATATTACGTATATTGAAATCGATGTCTGGATATATGTAGGCGATCTTTTTTATTCGAAAACAGCTATCGGAAAGTCATAAAGCAAAAACAGCTGTAGAAAGTATACATAATGGCGACAAAATTGTTTGCTCGGCACTATAAAGTTAACATCTACAAATAATATATCTGTCTATAAAAGTAGAGCTCCAATCGGTTGGAAGTCGTTTGTTACTTTGTTTTGACGACACGAACTGTCTGTTGTTGTTGAAATTGGACCTGAAGAGATGGTGATGGGAGTTCGTTCTCTTTGTTATTCTCTTTTATTGTCATCGATGACAATCAAAATAAATTTTAACACTTGTTAAAGGCACATACAACTCCATCCACAATACCATAAGCACCACCGAAAAGAAAAACGTGTAACGATGTGGCGCCCAGAATCATAACAATCGTTTTTCACTCGTACTGTTGGGATAAAGTGGCAAGGCATTCCACATTGAGCAATCATTGAGGGATGCGTCATGCATTCGAATCCATTCGCAGCATTGCAGGCATAGTTGAGTGCATTCTGGGTATGAACGATGACTTGAGGTTGTGGCATTATGTAAAGTCAGCACTTTTGCAATTCTAAACGCGCCCGGTAGCAACAGGCCTAAGCTTGAGTGTTGAAAGGATTGATGAGGCTGATGCACCGGAGCAGACCAACGACGGAACCAAGGTGTATTGGAGGGCACGTGTAACCACTCTACTACACGCGCCTCTTACTTCTTTACAACAGTGGCAATAGCCATCCATTCTCGATTTCTTTTAATGAATCGATCATGATGTTGAAAGCACTCATTGAGTCAATGAATGTGAGACATAACAGCACCTTGCGTTCACACAATGCTTCAGTAAGTTTTGTTATTGTGTGGAAATGATCCAACGTACTAGGATTCTTTCGAAACCTTTCCTGCTCATTTGGCTGCCCTTCGTTCAATCCTGCTGACAGCCTCTCGAGTAGGGAGCCTATGAACGACAGACAGCATACGGAATGGGCGATAAATGCCAGCATTGTATAGGGTTCCTTTCTTATACAATAACTCTGACATAGTGGTGCTTTGTTTTGGAGGTACATTTCACTTGACGGACACACTGTGGAAAGCAAGCCAGTTCTGACAAACACCGGTAAATAGTTCGGCAGATGTTCTGATTTTGATATCGTTGTGATCGGCTACTATACGGTTATTCATCGACGAAATCGTATGGAGGCATTCGAAATGGAAAACTCTTGAGAAAAGACATTCATCTTCGTGATAGTATAAAACGTAAGTACTACAGAACTAATCACCAATAGTTCTCTCACTTATACTTCTATTCCAAACTGTCAGGCTTTCCTGCCATCAGGGTGTCAGAACGCGAGTGTTCGTTTCGGTTTTTAATTGGCAAAATCTCACAGGTTATTAGGTCACACGGGATCCAATTTCCAATAGGTGCTCCTTCTTACAGTTTTTCCAGCATTATAATGGTTTATTAGCTTTATTAGCTTCATATAATGTGATTGCTGTGACTGTCAAGTGCGCAACTTAGAACTGCTGCGATAGTACTTGATAGTTGAACGGCCCGTCATCACTAGTTGTGCAGGCCCTAGCATAAACACTTATTTTCAGAGATTTGCTGGTTAAGCCATTTTGGTTTCTTGGAATCGCGAAGTCAGCCTAACCAAAGCCTGCCACAAGACCACCATAGGCAGTCGCAGCCTTCGTAGATCAGAGGGAGATTCATTACCATGCGACTAGTTGGTACCAAGACGGTGGCGGATCCTGGTATTGGCTTACTCTTAGCTGAAATTCCTGATGGAAACGCCGGACTCGTTCTTAACTTGGGAGATCCTGCCTAGGAGACGAATCCACCCGTTGTACATCGCAGTCCTACACTCAGCAACACCTCCTTGCCATGATGAGGCGGTAAACCGTTGGGAGGTCTGTTTCGGTAGTCCACAGCAGGTCGTATTTCCCATCAAATCAACTTTTTTACGAACTGTATACCTTTCTATCCTAACTGTAGAATGAAGTATCTTGTGCGAAAGAGGCAATAATCTTTTCTCACGAAAAGCTTTGGTACAGAGACGACATGAGTTAGGCAAGACTATATGCAGTCAGTGCTAGTTCCATCACAGCATTCTTCACCAGAAGAATTTACAGCGTCTGAGTAAAGATTTCTAAGCAATGATTTAACATAGACGGGATGAAAACCAGGCCAACTTTTGATCACGGTGTTCCAGCCTGTGATACCCGATATGTTGCCGTTTACTGCAAGTTATGACCACGAAAATAATGCATCATTCTCTACAGAGCTTCTCCAATTCTCCAGGTTCACATAAGAGTCCTCGGCCTTACCTTTGCCTTAATGTGATTTGTGGGCGTAGGAGGGATTATCTGAGCCAGTGCGTTTCGGATCTTTTCACCAATAGAACTTTGATCCGGAGGGTTAATGCTTTAATGGAATCAGTGTTCCAGTCGACGTAAGCAAAAGCGACCGTGAAGTTGCAATAAAATTTAGGTTCATAGCAAATGTCTCTGCCACGAACCCCTAAAGGATTTGTTTAGTGGGGACTCTGTCCTGTGCTTCTTTATATTCTTGTTGAGCAAACGCGAGGTGTTATTTCATTCTACATTTACGCACAAGCTGACGTTTCGGCGGATTTCGCCTTCCTCAGAGCCTGGAAGTTGAGTTGACTGCAATCTACCCGGCCAAACACCTCCATAACCAAACAGAGAAAACGCTAAACCAAGATTTCAATCGCATTGAACACGGAGTCTTTGCACACTCACCGCTTTCTATGAGTCTTGCACTAAATACGTCACGTGGAGACCAACCGCACAGAGTTCACATGGAATCGTAATGTGCCCATCTCATCAGAATAACAGGCTTATATACTGCTCAATATCAAGCGTGATGACGAGGCATTCCTCCCTACGGTCCATTTTCGGATTCTTGGAATTAATCCAGAACGCCTCAAGAATTTTACGCGCTTGTGTTTTCGACTCCTGTGGGAAGATCCTCACTTCTACTTCAAAATCTTCCCCGTTATGTCTGTGTCCAATGCGTGCCCAGTAGGGTACTTGATCTAACCTTAAGTTTACCGACTAGGTGTTCTTTTATACGGACCCAGAGTAGTCAACCTGTTTCGCCAATGTATTCGTCTCTGCACGTTTTGCAAGAGATCAAATAAACTAGGCCCGAACTCATGCAATCGCCGTCTCTACCGTTGGGGCAAATTATGCAGTTTTGCGTTGTGCATAGGTGGTCATACAGGCGGTTGCGAACTAGTTGGTTTTTAGAGTGCTCGATGGTATTTCGACTATTCTAACCGAACCCTCTAGTCCGGCCCTTCTGTCCTGTGCGTCGATCTAGTGAAAGGTTTGCACTGTGATGGTGAATGAAGAATAAAAAGGATAAAATGCTCGTCGTTGATCAGTGTAAAAATTATTGCACCATGGGAGGATCGAACTCCCGACCTTGGCATTTCTTAGTCTTAATACGTATGTATCTCATTCGTACTGTCGTAGAGATGTGTCTACCTTGTACGATAAATTGTGGTAGCATACCAATGTTCTAAGTTAATGTATCATTTTTCAAAAGAATTGTAGTGCCAGTTTGCCGACACCGAAGAAATATTTAGAAAGCATGGAGCTTTCAGGGTGGCAGATCGAGGTAGCTATAAAACCTGTTCAGGGAACCTCTAACCACTGCGCTACACGCATGATTGGAATCATCAAAAGATTAATGGATGAGAACAAAAAGAAAGGCAGATGGCAAATTAGTCATAATGTCTTCATTGTTACGAGCGGAACCATAATATCGTCTGTTCAGCAGCGTGTATAGCGCAGTGGTAAGAGGAGCCCGGCAGTAACGAATGGTTCGACTCCGCTCCCCGGGCTCACCAAGCCTTCCATTCATGCAGGGTCGGCAAATTGGTACTACTCTTGTCTGGAAGGATGATAGCACTGATTCAATGCATCGATAGGCTACTGCAAGTCATTGTGCAGGCCAGATATGGATTCAAACACTTCTTACGACGTTTAACGAAATGGAATGGATGGCAAATTCGTCAGGAATTGATCAAGACCGAGAGCTTCTTCCTTTTTTTCATTCTCCTCAAATCATTTCGTAAATCCATGTAAAAAAAGACACAACTATGCTAGACACAAGCAAATAGATTTGAAATATCAGAAGATTGAAAGGTTATAAAACCATTACGCTACCCAATTTCATTACAAAAGTACTCTTGCAGGGCCAGTTTTTCTCGAAGCTTCTCGATGTTGATTCAAAAATAACCTTTAGGCGATATATGATGTTAAACACGGCAACCTTTTCATACAGACATAAACCACATAACTACGTGGTTCCAGTACCAGAATAAAACCATCTCAGTACTGGATTCTTATGAATGGCGACGACCAGTTTGTTAACAAATAACTGACAGCATGCATTGATTTCAAGGCATATGGTTTCGGAGTATTTATTTTGCTACAGAGTATACTTCTTATAATTTCTACATTTAATCAATAGCTCATTCAACACAGATCCTAGATCAATCGTGGTCTGTGGAAAGCTGTTCTCTAAATCTGATGGTTTATAAAATACCTTTTCGAAAAAAAAAGCTTTCAATAGAAATCATGCAGACGTGCATGTGCCTATCGTATTTCAGTAACGTAGCGCAGACACGGTACCGCTTCACATTTCGAATGCTCCGATAGAAGTAACATTAGTACGGAGCGATCAGAGTTATAAGAATAGCACTGGCTCAATGATGACAGGATAAGAAGGTGCATCTCACAAAAACACTCTGCTTAGTACTTTCCAAACCAACTCTATTCAATTACAAGATTTCCGATATTCATGCTGCTTACCGGATTCGGCACTGGTTGTTTTGTAATCTGACTGGTTTTTGTTGTTGTGATGGTAGTGATAGTCTTTCCTCCACCGGGAACGGTAACTACATTGGCGGTATTTGCTTGAGCAGCAGCGGCAGATGCGGCGTCTGACGGTGTGATGTCGCCGTTCACCACTAAACGAATCCTATCAGCACTGTCTTCTCCGTATCTGGAGTTAACCAGTATCTTCTCCGTTATATCAGTATTTACCAATGATGCTGTTTACGATTCTGAATAATATGATTCCAGATTTGTTGAAAAAAAGAGGTATGCTATCGAATTCAAAGGAAAACAGGAATCTTTTCGCTACTGACCTCAAAGTGATGATACCTATCATACGTTGTGTATAAGTTACCTTGATAGACAGGCGGTGGTGGAGGCCACTGGTATTCCATTTTTCGTGCCGGAATATGCTTCTGCAAAACTTCAACCTGCTCACGCTCGTGTTGCTCACTTTCTGCTGGTGGCCATTGAACAGATGGCATGTGCTGGGGACCTGAAGCTGAGTAATGTAAGAAAAAATTGCTCGCAAACATGCTTAGTCGGATCGGACACTTTCTTCAAGGCTAATTTTTGTACTAGACTACCTCTGTAGACAAAAGCAAAGGAAGAACGAGAAATAGAAGGTGGGTGGTATTCTCCGCTATTCAGCAGCACAAATAATATTAGTGATTTTGATATAAACACCTTGATATCCTTGAGTGACTGTTTCTCCTTCAGGTGGTGGCCAAACCAAGTCAATTTTCGAATTCCGCTGCCATACGGTCGATTTTACGACGTCGCTTGGGTCCTGAAACGATAATTGAACCCACAAATCATAGATTTCTAGTGCTAAATGTTATAGGTGGAGAACAGCACGTTCTAGAACTACGAAATTCACAGAAAAGAATTCATTGCTTAAGAAGTACTAAAATGAATGAGATGAAGGAGGACGGTACTATAGACAAATAAATACTACTAATTTTTAATTCCAGCCTGTAATTAGTTCCGTTATACTGGCACTGTTTTCACTTTTTTCTTGTTATTATTCTCTACTTTCATTATCTTTTTAGATCATTCCCTCTCTAATTTTCTGCTGTCGAAATGCGGTGTTCTGCAAGCGTTGATCATCCTGGAAGGGCGCTGAATTCATGAAGGACTTCGAAATTTTCATCCCGAAGAATATGCAGGATAAATATGTGGCAGCAAGAGCCCAGAGGACTGTAGTTACCTAGCCACCAAGAGCAATTATCATAAACAATATCATAGAAAAACAGCAATACTCCCATGATCTTTCAATAAACGAAACATATAGTGAACAGCTTGCACAGGTGCCAAAGGAGAAAGGAGTGTTAGCTGGTTCATACTAGAGTTACTTAGCGAACAGCAGAATTACACAGGACACAGGTGATTGTTGTCCTTATTATTAGTCAACGCTTTCTTCTTTAGGAGACACCAGATGATTACCTGGTCATTTATTTACAACAGCGTTTCGGCGTCTTTGCCTTTTTCAGAGCCTAGAGGCGTCAAATTGACGTGTTATCTACTCAGTCAAGTACCTTCGCAACCTGATTACTTTTTCACAATGCAAATAACATTCATGTTTTGCTTTCTCTGCTGAAGTTATGATGTCAATTTGCTCATCCTAAGCTGTGCAGAATGCGAAACCGCCAAAACGTCAGCCAGTACTGAATAGATCTTGTTATTCACAACCTCATATCTCTCAAAGAAGAAAACACTATCTTATTATTACTGCTTGCAACTGGTATTATTGCAGTCAATACTGTTATTTGTAGTGACAACGATGTAGCGCAGTGGTAAAGGGCAGCCTGCGATGCAAATGGTTTTTAGTTCGAAGATAGGTTACCAAGCCCAGTATCTCTCCAAAGTTAGTAAATTTACCTACGAGGATAAAACCACTGAGTTGATATTTTGGGCGGAAGTAACTGTATAAGCCTGGCACGCATTTGATTATCTCTGCAATGTTACGAATGGAATCGAATGCATAGCGAAACCTTAAAGGATACATTAACGGTGAAAGCATTATGGTTTTCTATTCAACCAATCACTATTTCGAAAAAGCAACAGTTTCGATTTCCCAGGTTCCATAAAGTCACGAATAAGACACAAATTACTGGAAACTTTTACATTCACTAGGTGATAATCAATCATGAAAGTTCTATCATCACGCTGTTAAACCGCTGCCTTTGTTAAGCAATAGTGATCAAATCACAGGAACATGTACAATGAACTTCTGCTAGGGAAATCCAATGTGTTTGATTGATAACGGTGAGAAATTAAGAAAAAAACACTTAACATTACATTGTAAAGTATCGGCCTCACAAATCTGTTGCTCGTTTCGTATTTTAAAGCGCTAGAAGCACCCGGAATAGACCAATTCCCAAAGGAAGCATATGCATTGAGTACCATTCGTGACATCGCAGACGTAATGAATATCTAACCTACACAAGTGAGCTACGGATGTATAAAATCGGTGTTTTTCATCTTCTCATACAGGTCTGGTAGCAAATTCACGTCACCGAAGTGATGGAAGACGGAAGCATCCGAAGCAGTGGGAACGAAGCAGCGATGTATGTATTGTAAGGCATCTTCAAGCATTACACTACATGAGTCCTTTCCTGCTTTTTGATTTACACTACTCAAACAAAGCTAAATTTTGCAAACCCGGACCCTAACCCAGATTCGAACCGATGAGTATTTTTCCGGAGGCTCATGTGTCATCCAGTGAACCACCTAGGCACTCAGTCTGAATTTTGTAAGTATTCCAACATCATGATGGTGGTACTTCACATAATACCTTTGCATAAAAAAAATAATAAACAGTAAATTAAAAGTTATAGAAAACTTAATTTATTGACGATGAATAAACAAGAATAAACGGTATTGATGAGGTTGTACACCTGACACTACTGTGTTTAATATATGGTTATCGATTTGTAGTCGCTCTACTGTTATCGAAACATTATAGAAGATAGGTCTTGAAGTTCACCAGCGCTTTAAATAGTTATTTGATTTCTCCATACCTGTTGAATCCATCCGCAATCATCGTTCGCTTTAATAACTCGGACTGGTTCCCTAAATATTTACGCAATATGCGTGATTTTTCTACTCGATGAGTTCGAAGAACTAACAAGAAATGAAGGGAATGATATCAAATGGTACCAGTGGAAGCAAAGAGGTGATCAGTAAAAAATCAACATACAATATAAGATTTTTTTAAAAACAATCGATACTGATTTCAAACGTTACTGAAAAAACGCATGTTGTGGATAAAATCTCATGGGGGAGGAATCTGGACACTTACGTCTCCTTCACGACCTCTTCCTGTGGTGGCGGCCAAACACGAGAGATTTTTGACGGTCGGTACTGATTACGTTGTATTTCGACAGCTTCCTAAAGTACAAGGAACATTATAAAGTATAATAATAAATATAAAAGCGAAAGAAATAGAATTACTGAGCTTCGAGTCTAAAAGAAAGAAAGAAACGTATTTGAATAGGTAGGCCATTACAGGCATTAATGCAAGTAAGAAAGACTAACTTAAAGAATCCTTAAAAATATGTTATATATCATATATTTTTCCATATTCCTATTCCCATATTTCTATTCATATTTATGCACTTTCATCCTTCAATTTTTGCATTTTATTTTATCTGATCCATCATCACAGTTATTGTTTTCACTTCTTGCATTACATTCGTTTTCCCTCGCATTCATCTTCCACAAATGTCTTCGAACGATTCACATGATGTTTTGGCTGTTTTTTGAGGACATCGTTTTCTTCATGAATGTCGTAGAATGCTGGCCGAGTCGATTCCTCTTTCAATCTTGGAGATAGCCGAGCTACGACGTCTATACGTGGATTCGAGAACAGCGTTGAGGAGGGAATCGAACTAGCTTCTTTGCTTCCTGATCGACGGCATCACTAACCACTGCGTTACTCACCTCCCTATACATCACATATATTACGCATATCAGTTACATTATATCTAAATTGCACCAATGCATGAAGTTTAAGTGGTGTAACAAGGAATCGGTCTGATAATGCATGAAAGTTGTTGACTGATCTTCATGAATACTTGGATACGTCCTAACACGATTGCCCCAGAATTTTAGAAACAATCTACTGCACCAGCAGTCAACGACATTTACGCATGAAGAAGACTAAGTCCTCAAGAGGCTGCCGAATAATGCCGCACGCAAGTCCGACGACCTTCATGAATGATGTATGTGAAAAACGAACCGAATGAAAGAAATGCTGATAATCCCCACAATCTGTGATGTCGAACCCTGTAAAAACAAAAAAATTCAAAAGCAAAAAAGAAGACAGGCAACGCGAGGGTTTCAGCTGGTGCAGTTGCAAGGTGAGCCGCCTGAAAAGCTAGGCGAGTTTGAAGTCTAGCTGAGATTCTGAGTTTTGTTCATACCACAACATCTTTGCGATTGTACTTGACGTAATACACGGCTATGAAAGATGAATAAGCACTAAATAAAATTTCAAATAAGGAAATGAATGAAACCTAGTTTGCTGAATGGTAGAGTAAGAAGTGTTCTCTGAACTATTATTTGCCACTTTTAATAATAGTGTTAGTTCACATGTGGGGTTCCGCCCACTGGAAGTATGATTTTATCTTCAGAGCCGTCCATTTATTATGGAAGACCTAACAAAATATTTTTTAAAGCAGTTCTTTTCTCATATATTTGCATGCTGCGGAACACAAACGAGCGCTGATAATATCATGATAAAATGACACGTTATCGATTGGTCGGCCGATCGAATTTAGGTCCTAAAATGCTGTGTTGCTGTGAAGACCGCAAAGGTTAGAGAAATTTAATGAAATAAACAGAGAAGTCTCCAAGAAGTTCTATAAGAAAATCTAAAAATCATTAATATTAAGTGAGGAAAACAGCTCGAACCTGATTCACTGGCTTCCATTCCTGTGTGTGAACTTTTGGCGCGGATCCGATTTCAGGTACGACCTCTTCGGGAAATTCGTTCCATTTCACTTTCTGATAGGATGGTTTGTTCACAATCACGGTGCGCTGAATGGAAGCATATTTTTTTTTGCTGAATTCTCATTAACTTCTGATAATTTCTCAGTCACTAGAGTAATGGAGGAAATCAGAACTACGTAGACGTGTGAGATAGATTTTACTGTTGCGCTCTAAGATTAAGTAAGACATTCGCGAAATATTCATTCAATTTTAATCTTGCTAGGGGTTGCGACCTTCAGAAAATTGGAAAAGAAGTGTACAATGGCAGCCGCAAACACCAACGATACCCTGGAGAAGCTCATCACGTCGTGTTGGATGAAATCCCTTGTTCAATTGCTTTCTTGCTCCAGCTTCGACGAAAAGTGAAAGCGGAAGAGTAGTAAAAAGAAGAAAAGGGATAAAGTCCTTGGTATTGATCAATCCCTAAGGGTGCGCCATACATACAGTCTATTAAGAGTCGTTTGGAATTAACTGAATGCATATCTGGCCTTTTCAATGGCTCGCGGTGGCCTATCGATGTATCGAGCCAGTGCTGCTGTCCTCCCAGACAAGTCTGGTACCAATTTTCCGGCATTGGAACGATGGAGGGTTTGGTGGGCCAGGAACGTGGGGATCGATTACACGTGTGTAACGCAGTGGCGCCTCCATCCACTGCGCCACACGTGCGAAAGAGAAATAGGAATAAAAATTGCGAAAAAAAACAGTACTGTGAGATCATCAATGGAGGCTGCCGCATTGAAGCGGTGCTCCTTTGAAGAACACCCGACCCGATACGCCGATCAAGACACCACATCCAGAAAACGAACGACTATGAAGATCGACCTGTATCATCGGTTCTGACGAATACGAAGACGTCGAAACGTTAGCAGAATAAATATTTGGCAACAACTTCGCGTTAGCTTATCAATGAAGCAAGGTACATAAAACCGTAGGCTTCCGTGAGTCTGTGCTAGTTCAAATTTGATAGCGGCCATTACCTTCGCGGCGAATGAATCACTCACAATAGCACTTAAGCAAAAATAAAAGCCCTGAGGCATGTTTCGTAACAAATACCCACCCATCGCTGGTGAAATGTCAAAAAGTTAGAAAAAAGTGGTAAGCGTTCAAGCAGAAGAAAATTTCTGGATAAATCCCTGGGAAGCATTCGAATGTTAAAGTGCTCGCCCAAAAATAGCCGAATTTTGAATAGTTGGGGTAAATTAGTGGAAAAGACCACGAATCTCTCATATTTTAGAAAACATTCTTTATGAGGCTGACTGACATGAACTTCATGAAGATCGCTGAATTCCGGGATCGAGATTTTTCCGATTTGTGGTGGCTGAACATCTGGCGGCACACGATGCTGCGTCTGCCAGCAGGCATCATCCTATAACACAGGAAAGGTTTAAAAACATTGATAAGTAAGACAAGCAATAATTTAAAAACCGACTTTGCTTTAATCTCCACATGATTAATCAATGTGTATCTCTTCAATGATATGCTAACACGAGGTTGATATATGTGTTTACTCGGCCAACGTTTCGACGTAATCGTCTACCTCTTCCACTTCCTCCGAGTCGATGATTTGAGTCAGTAATACATAGTTCTTCGCCCTCTCCATGTGAAGTCTTCATCGTCGTATCGAGTCAGATCTTCTCCAGTGGGGCACCGCTCCAATCATGAGGAAAAAGGAAATCATCAGTTCTCAAGAAGACGAGAACTTCGAGACATTAGCCGAATAAGCCCCCTTTTATCAACTTGGTGTTAGCTTATCAGTGAGAGAATACATAGAGAAAAACAAAAGTTGGACTAGGATATGAAGCAGTAAATTTAATGCATTCGATTGAAAGCGGTAAATGCAACCTTTAAATGCATATTATATTGCAAAAAAAAATTAAAGCACGTTAAAGAGTTCTTAATTGTTAAAAATGCAAACTAATCATACGGAGAATATCATTTATGGTTGTGCTGAAGAGTACCGTGTAGCGCAGTGGTTAGAGATGCCTTGCAATACACCCTGGATTGGTTCCCATTTCGATTCTGCACCTCGAACGCATACGTTTGTTTCGGAGAATAAGAACAATGACTTGGTACGTTAATAAACCACCGCAAAGTCATGTATTGGTCGAATGTGAATTAAATCATCTCAACGAATAGATTTGAATGCACAGCACATCCCCCATGATTGATCAACACCGAGCATTTGTACTCTATTGATTCACTTTTTTCGTTTTTTAGTGCGTTTGAATTGGAAGGACCTGTGCAATTTTGTTTGACGGAATAAACAAAACTCAAGCTCCTCTCGTGAGCAAAGCCCTCCTCATCTGATTATCTTTTGCAGTCCAAATAAACACTTCATTGGTCAAGGGGGCGGAGAGAGGGTGAATCAATTTCGAACCTATCACGACAACTCAATGGTAGGCTTTCTATTAGTTAACATTGCCAAGTTGGTCACTATGTTGAGAAAACTGCGATTTCTAAATGGCGTTAGACGAACGTAGTGTTCTGTAAACTGGGTGATCATTGAAGAACTTGTTACTAATGTATGATGATTATACTAATAAATGTAACATCGGCTAGTATCGTCAGTTAAATTAGGAATGGTTTCCGAACCACTAAACCACGGATAGAAGCGTGGTTCAAGTCTAGATAAAGCAAGAGTTGAAACCACCTCCACCCTTCCTGGATTAGTCACACTGCCTTAATTAAGCGCCACCACCATTTGTTCTGCGTTTGTTGATCGCCGAAATCGACTCGTCTACACAAAAATGTTACACTGTGTGTTGACAGGAAATCACACTAACTGATAGAAGTGATGGAGAGAAGGCATGAAGGAAAACGGCCGAAAGAGGTGTGAATGAGATGTGTGAAGATAAAAACACAACAGAATTTCTTGCTGGCGACACGAACTACTAGTAATTCACTGTTCTGCTTCATAAGCAAACATGTGGTTGGTATCAGCACTTAGTAACACATGGTAGCAGGCGTTTCGGGGGCTTCGTCATCTTCAGAGCTTTGAGAGGTCAAATTGACATGCAACATACGCAGCCAAACGCTTCCATAACCTCAGCAGACAAAACTTAACACATAGGTTTTCACTCGCATAGCAAGCAGCTTCTTTTAAAGACTCATCACTTTCTTCTTTGCAAATCTTCCAGCTATTTCGTGGAGACTAGCCGTACCGAGTGGAGCCATTGGTGAGCAATGTGCCCAGATGGGTTTAAAAAATCAGTCCGAGGTAAGGCATGAGTTCATGCATGATCATACGCATTCTTCCCTGCTGTTCATTTTTGAATTTGTAGAATTCATCCAAACGCTTCGAGAGTTCTACGCTCTGGAGTCTTCGATTCCTGTATCAGGATGGTAACTTCTAATTCAAAATCTTCTCCGTTGTGTTTCCGTGTTCTGTGCGTTCCTACTGGAGTATTTCGTTTAACCTTAAACTTACTGCTAGACTAGGTGTTCTTTTATACGGACACAGAGTGCTCTTCGCGTTTCGGCAAAGTGTTCGTCTACACCAAGTCAGTGTTTTTATCTGTCCGAAAAGTCTGCAATCAATTTGATGATTCTGGAAAGGTGGTGGGAAGGCTTGGAGAACTCAGCACTCGGGAGTGAGGCAAAAAACCACGTGCGAATTCAAAGGCACCTAAGACTGTGACTAGTTCCAGTCTGAAAAGAAAACGATGAAGAACTTCGGAGCGAGGTGGGAGTATGAGACCTGAGTAGTCATGTCAGTATTCTAGTATTACTCTAAATGTTTTTATAAGAATCATTAACATCAGATCGTTCCTACTTTCCATGTTCACCCTCCTTTCCTACTTTCTTCTAAAGAGTTTGTTTCCCACTTCCTATGTTTAAGGTTATGGCATTAAGTTCCCGCATGTATCACTGAGTAATGAAAAACTTATTACTTCTTGTAAAAAAAATAGTGGTGTTATCTGGGAAAAACGCACCGATAATGATGCAGAGCAACCTCGTTCTCATAAAGCTTCATCGGAAATAAGTGAAGAAGAAGAAAAGGCTAAATTCAGCTGTTTGCTATCCTCAACAGCTTTGCACTTTTGATATTCAATGCAAGGTTACACGGTAAAAAGGCGTTCACATAGAGTGCATGAAATATTCTACACACTTATGCTTTTACATGGCTCGTCGTTTGGTCCGTAGCACCTTTTCCCTTTGCTCTGTTATTTTGCAACGATCGTTTGCGTCAATGGTCGTGTTAGCTTCACGGTTTGAGTTAGTAATGATGCTCTTCTCCTTATTAAAAAGGCTGAATGCAAGCGGGTAATTGTTTTCCTTAAAATTCCAAGATATTCATGCTGGGACACTCTCACGTCTTTGTCGCATCTGTAATCGACACGTGTGAACCGAACGCATGAATCCAGAGTTTCAGTGAATCCTACGATTCGTCAACCAACCAATAAAGATCGATGCAGTGAAGCTTTTTGCTGCGACAGTAAGTTAGAACAGATTCCCATGACCGACCTTCTATTAACCTCGGTATCGATTCTTTTTTCATTCCTCATTCATCAAAGAACCTACATGGCTGGCCTCCAACAATTAACTAGAAAACATACGAATAACAAAACGCCTCTGAATAAGGCGCTACCGTAAAAACATCAGCCATTGTAGATAAATAGTGCAATAACAACCTCGTGTTTGCTCACGAAGAAGACTGATTTAGCAGAAATGTTTTGGAATTCAGAGGACAGTCAATATCCTCGAACATGAGACTAAGACACCAACGCGCAAACTCCTTGAGGATTTTTGGATAAATGTCAAAAATCCCGCAATGAATAGCAAGGAGGAATGCCCAGAGGTCACACGCGACCTGGTCACGTATCTTTGGATCAATTTCTGATGTGGGGTGGCGCAATCAACAGCCATATGCGACTATAATCAGGTGTTCTTACCTTCCTCATTGGAAGTAACGTAAAAAGCGGTGAGTTTTTCGAGAAGTTGTTGACCATGTAATTCCCATGGAGTTTTTCGTCTTACTGTAAGTGTTATTGAAGTGTTTGGCCTAATAAATTGTGTATCAGTATACACTTCCAGGCTCTGAAGAAGGCGATACTGCTGAAACGTCATCTACTGTTGCATTGTACTATATGTTTTTCTATTGAGCGGAGCTTCAAGTAATCCATGAAACTGGGAGCTGTTGGAAGACAATAGATAAATATGCGTAGACGAAACAATAGAAACAATATGAGAGTGTCAAACGTTCAGCACAGTGATTAAAGGTCCATTGCAAAACACACATTGTTCCCGGTTAGAACTCACGTCTCAGGCTTATCTAGCCTTCGATAACTGCGAGGTCCGCAAATTGGTAGCACACCCGTCTCTGGGAGGATAACAGCACTAACTCGATACATCGGTAGGCCACCACGAGTATAGACAGCACTTCAACCAACTGTGACGATGGTTAATGAAGAAGAATGCATAACGCATTTCGCAGAGATAGATTAACGCAAAAAGCTTCAATTTTTTTCTATTTTTGAAATATGAACGCAATGACGGTCTTCGTAGTTTGCCAGATTGACAGTTATCGCGGGAAAAGTTTTAAGCGCCAAATTCACTGCGGTGATTTTACGTCGGCATATTCTTAACAACCAAACAAGAAACGCTGCAAAGAATTTATACATTCCACGAATGTGAAGTTCTACTCCAATAGAATTTGAAGAATTGTTTTTATTAGCTTGGATACCAATTAACCACTTTCGTTCCAAAGCGTCTGAATGTTGATGACTAAGTACTGTCACCTATTTGTTCAAATCTTTTCTTAAACGAAGAAAACAGCTTTTTCTATGGATGCATCTCTTTCCATTACTCGACTCTCGACTTTTTGACTTAAGAGTGTTTTGCATATACATATATATATATAATAAAAACAATAAAGCTCTCGGCGTTGATCAATCCCTGAGGAGTGCACCATGCATTCGATTTCATTAAGCATCGCTTGGAAGTGATTAAATACATATATGGCCTTTACAATGACTCGCGGTGGCCTGCCGATGTATGGAGCCAGTGCTGTTATCCTCCCAGGCAAGCATGGTACTAATTTACCCAGCTCGGAGGGGTGGAAGACTTGGTAAGCCATGGACGCAGGGATCGATTCCACATGTGTGTTGCAGGGCACCTCCGACCGCTGCGCCACACTTGCACTTGGCCTAAGTATATACACTGGTAATCTATAAAAATTTACGCTCGCTCGAAAACCATAGCAATTCTAGTTACTGTACTTCTTTGATCGGCTTTTGGAATGGCGTTCTCACAGATGAAACGAGGAATACGACTGACTCGTTCAACAGTTCGCTTCGGCGATCCACTACTTGAAACAAAATACCGATGGGATATAGGATAAAGAGAAAATGTAAGCCAGTAGGTCCGTGCTGTTATAATTGAATCTAGAACTATTCGCCAAGACAACCTAATATCTGCGATCGATTAGCACTTGAATGATCGTTTACAGTATTAGAAAAACACTAGGCTAAAGAAACCTATGTCAACAAGAAGGACGTCGAATGACGGATGACGTTCAGTTGGATTAATCACACCTAGATGGCAAAAATGAACAACTTATTTCCAGATGAAGTGAAGAAAACAAAAATCATCCAAGCTCGTGCTTATTTGTTCTACTCTACGAGTTCTCTTGCCGAGGACATGTTGGAAGTCTCAACGTTAAACAGACTCTAAAAAAGATCTTTTTTGAAACTGACTACAGTGTAACACCGCAGTGAGCAATCAGTGTATTGCTTTATTTACCATGTTACAAGTGTTGCCACCAGAAGCACTAATGTGGCAGCAATTTCGCCCTCTTCACCTTCTTCAGATGTGCAGTGATGCGAACCGGATGCCTTTGGCAGTTATTCCCTACGATATGAGTCTTCCTAGACGATTTAAGATTTGTTTGGTGCTTTCCAGTCCAGTGGACTCGACTCAAGAGAATAGGAAAGTCCACAACGAGGGACAGCTGCTGCGGATAGCGATTCGAATGATTTCAGCCCTAAAGAAAGCGAAAGGGCTGAAACAATTGTCACAATAAAACGTTTTTGGTGAAAAACTTGTGTAAGCTCATGAATGTAAAAAATTCTTATGACAGAGTTCACTCGGCGATATGGAATACTCCATCGAAACATAATGATGGGATTATCTCGTATCTCGTTAATGAAAGAGAATCCAATGCTTTGATGGCTGCCGACGATCAAAGATCGGAGATTTTGCAGCTTACGCTAAAATATCGAAAATGGGGCAAACTGAAAACAACATGTGTCCTAGCGATAAATTTTTCAACTGAGCCGTTTGCAACTTGGTTTTGCACGATTTTAAAAGCGAGAAAGGAAGATCACCCATGAGCTGATAGTATATCATGACGAAAGCCCTGAACCAAAGCTATAACGCCGGTCGTGTGCAAGTGTTCCCTTCTAGCAAACTTTTGACGACACAAGAGCAATTGGATACTGCTGGTGCCGTCACTTGAGTGCCATTAGGAGAACAAGTAATACACATAGAATTTTTATCCACATTTATTGGTATCTAACAGACCAGCTAATTTTGCCCGGCATATTTCCAAATGTCCGTTTGTGCGATATGATGGGTGAGGAGGAAGTTAAACAAGTGAACAGAACACTTGTCAGGACCGCGAATGTCGCAGTTACTTGAAGAAGAAGAAGAGGCCTTACTGTGCAGCTTGTTAATTCGTTGGTCCAAAATCCTATCTTAATTTAGAATTTGGACATTAGTAAACTTTAAATCGTAGAAATAGAAGTACAAGTTATGGATATGACAAATACTCCAGTGTAGTTTATATAGTGAGATTATGGAAAGTTAGGGAAAAAACACGCTCAGTGTATTTGAGCAGTAACGAGAACGATAACACGAATATGGCGGAGTAGCTCACATACCTGTAGGCGTACAGCAGCTGGTACCGATCCATCCATGCCCATAGTGCTGGCGGCGAGTTGACGTTGTGCCGACTCCTCCTCCCATCGTGACGCCCCCGCCAATACGCCGGTACGTTTCACGCTCTGGATAAAAACAAACATCAGGTACAGTGGAGATTGACGAAGAAGATTTAGTGACGACCGATTATTGACAGTCACACTAGGACAACATGATTTCATGCAACTCGTCCATCGTGTCTACGAAACGTATGCGCCAATTAGTGGATGGAAACTACAAAGCTTGTACCTCGAACCCAGTAATGGTCACTGGTTAGGCTGCTGTAAACCTAGATAGCGTGGACCGAGTTTTCGAGATTAAAAAAAAGAAACGATAGAAAAAAAGAAACGAAAGAAAGAAAAAAAAACGAAAATGCCACAGGAGACGTTTGGAAAAAATCAGATATTCTGTGCTCTTTGCCTACAACTAAGATGATGCTGACATATTTGAAAAACTCCGGACAGCAGATGTCTGCTGTGGGGAACGAACGCGCTATTGTCCTTTCCGGGGAGTAAAGCATTCACCACCACACCATGCGGGTCTTTCGTTTCACCTGTTTCTCAGCTAGTTCTATTGATGGGCACCATCAGCAATCACCCGTCAATGGGACTGATCTTGGAAGCCTAAGTCAGCAGCGGACCTAGTTAAGCTCAAGATGGAGTTGGAAAGCAAGCCAGAGTCGAAAAGAAAGCCTCAGCTTAACTAGATTCGTTGCCGATTTGGACGAAACAAAAGACCCGCATGGTGTGTTGGTGAGCGCGCTACTCCTAGGAAAGGACAACAGCGCGTTCGTTCCCCACCGCAGACACCTGCGGTCCGGAGTTTTGCAAATATCTTACCATCATCTGTGCTCTTTCTTCAAAACAAGTTTTCCTTGTTCGTTTCCTGCGGTAGGCACGATCTGTGCTAGGCTATGAGGCTGTTCGCGCTATTGCGTAAATTCATTACGACTACCAAAATCAGAATCTAAGAGACCGTTATAACAGTCACCGTCAGATTAATCAGATTGAAAATGAAATTGTTTCCACGACAATTCTCGAGTAGTAACGATGGCGAATAATTCTAAGCGAAAGAATTCTGGCGTAATGAAATGGTTTGGTCTGTGGTCGGCGTACTATGAAGCTAATATGAATCGAATCGAATGCGAAAACCCCAATGACAACGCATTATCCGACCACTGTAGCGTTTTTAACCAATGTTATTACTATTAGTGTAAAATCATAACGTTACAATACACTTTTTTAACTTCGTCGATGGTCTAATTGCGGAAATCGCTACCACCATGGAACCATCGTATTCGTAAGTTAGCAAAAGAACCTGTGATTCACAAGGCCCGGCGACGGAGTGTGATGAAGACTTAGGAGCGCTCAGCCTTCCTAAGCTTACATGAGTTACTTTCGTCTGTTATTGTTGAGAGGAGCCCGTTAGAACTAGAACAAAATACTTCCTAAACCCTCGAATTAAGACCTCCAAAAAACAAATAAGGATAACAAAAACAATACGAGAAGTCGTTATGCAAACAAGAATTCTATAAGAGCTGAAGGAACGTGAGAAATTTCATCAATCACTTACTGAGGAGTCACAAGACACCAGGTGGCAGCGCCTAGAGGTAAACAGCTTAAGTTCAAGTTCGTTCTTGATTCTTGAAACCACAAAAGGATGAGGTTTTAGTCCTTACATAATTAATAGATACTATAGTTATTTACAGGAAGCAATGGATGATCGCATTTCCTTCATGAACTTGGAAACAGACTGCATCTATAACGCAAGTGGAGCTTATCAAGCTTTGATCTCATAAGAGATCTAATAAGCAAAAGGTATTTGAATTAACGTATTAATGTTTTATGACATATAATCTCACGATTTGTTTAATGTGAGGGATCTGAAGTCACTTAGTGACGAAGCTATATGGTAGACGCTTCCAGGTGGCGAATAAACATAGCAACCATTTAATAGAACAGTTTCGCTAGGAAGCAAATGTCTGCATTAAACGGACACCCTCTCTCTTGCTGTGAATACAGCTATGTACACATACCGTTACGCAAGTGGTTTGTTCAAGTGTATGAATTTTTTTGGTCATAAATTTAGCCAATCGTGGAGCTAGGCAACAGAAAAGTAGTTGGAGAAGGTCTAGCATCGCCTGCAGCTGTACCATCTCTACCACGGAAGAGCCCATTACGGCAAATCGGTTTATTACACCACGCGCATTCGAGAATGTATGTCAAGCTTTCCAAAGCTATCCTATGGCTAGAACTTTGAAGTAAAACTAAAGACATTGTAGATGACTACGATAGAACAGAATATTTTACATAAGCTCAAAATTTGTAAAAGAAAGAAAAAGGTTAGACCACATAGATAGGAATGACACACGAATACTGGGCTTACAAGAAGCATCCTCTCAATGTTTTATTCTGATTCCTAGAAGATGTGCGATAGCGAGATCATTCAAAGCGATGAAGGATGAACAAGGTTCTCCGTCATCACTATAAGAGACCACTACCATCATTGGAGACAAATGCTGGCAACGGTGATTATTGTTTATTTATATGAACTTATAAACTGATCTTCTTTAGCTGATGCGAGGTTGGTATAGGTCTTCGTTGTCGTTGTCGTTGTTGTTTTTGTTGGTGTTGTTGGTCGATAGGAGCCCAGTCGTCACATCACGGCTCTGAGGAGGGCGAAATCGCCGAAACGTCAGCCATCGACCAACAACACCAACAAAAACAACAACGTTAACGACAACGAAGATCTATACCAACCTCGCATCAGCTAAAGAAGATCTGTTTATAAGATCATATAAATAAATATATCAACTATTTATGGCGAGATTTACCTTTTCGACCTTTTGAGCCATTAGGTGATTATTGTCTTAAAGGAGGCATTTAGGACAGATTACTTTTAAATTGTAGAAATGTTAAGACTACTCCAAGATGATACTGAAATATATGCATGGCTCCGGACCCCAGGTTCCTGCGGTGGGGAACAAACACGTTACCTTTTCAGAGGGCTAACGCGCTCATCACCACACCATACGATTCCTTCGTTCTTTCTTTACTTTCAAAGCCGACTTTTATTTAAACTCGATATGAATGTTCAACACTTTTCTATATTCGCAGGGCTACACGAAGCTGTTATAAAACTTTATTCGGCTAATGCTCGAGCGCAGACGCCTTGTTCAAAGCCGGAATGATTGAAGCCGATAGTCAACAGCTGCGCGTTGTCGTGATATGGGTCCTCGGTAGTACCAACGAGTCCTGCATGAGAAGATTCCTCAGAATGAAAATATGTCATTCTAGCTATGTTCCACGTCCCCGAGTTCGACTCAATGATGGAAGACGAAAACGACAAAACGTTAGTCGGACAAAGTTTAATAACAAGCTTGTGTAAGCTTATAAGCACAGTGCAGTACAAGAACATTACTCAGAAGCCTTCCTGACACACGACAAATTACAAAGAGTAAACTTCCTTCCTCAGTTTAGCGGTACTTTCAGGTAGAAAGGAAAACAAGTCCTACACACTATTACACAACGCCGTTTTTATTGTTTTCGCAAGGGAATGGGTTTGACTAACGATGTCTAGCTGGGACTGAATCACAGGAGAATATGCAATAAAGTCGAACGTATCAATTATATTCTATTATTCGACTCCAGCTATCAAATGATTGCAATAGAGAAACTCTTTCAGTTGCAGTCATTAACTCACTCCATAATTATCCAATTCACAAGAATGTGATGCAGAGAACTGGAATCGGATAAAATGGGAGCGAATATCGGTAACTGGCGGGTAAACCACTTACGCCAAGTTCATTCTATTGCCTCAGTTGAACTAAGCATTAATATCACCTTTTTTCTAACAAAAACTCCATTGCTCATCAGAAATAAGAAGAAACGGGCGACCAGGGTAGCTTACAAGCGCCGAAGGATGTGTCTAATGAAGAAGAAAATAAATACCTTCCTCTGTTCGTACATCGTAGACTGTACGATTCTTTCTGTTCGAAGACTCACCTCTGAAACCTTTAATTTGTGAAAATAGGAACGAAGTGCTAACAGCTCTATCGAAGATGATTTCAGAAGTACATCGTGTAGCGCTAGTGAGAGAAGGAATCCAAAGTTCCAATTTACATCGGGGATGAAAGATCGGAATCATAGGGGACAGTTAAGGAAGACCCATTAAGGAAGGTGTCATACGAGACAACTTAAGTGGGCCGAAAGTGTGGTGCACCTTAATAACATCCACAATCCGTAATTACGGAGTTCCACAGAGTTTCAAGACTACAGAAAGAAGACCACCGATCTGATGCTTAAACTTCTTCAGGAAGGTCCTATAATAAAGACATGATGCTCCTTGTTTTCTTTATTCCTCTAATAAGATGAACGCATTAATCATGTCCGGCATGTTACAAGGACCATTGAAAAGCTGGCTGGTGAGTCCTAGAGTAATTACCCAACGATCTAGATAGCGACAAGCTGTTCATATTTTTTCGAATAGTAAGTACATCATCGATCTGAACTTGTGTCCTTCTCGACTTCATTCGATCGTTGCTTAATGTAATTTCTGAGAAACATCATCTCTCACCCCTCAAAATGTGCACAACAAAAAATGACCCCTGTACGGGCACCATTATACGATTTTCATTATTTCATTATGGTCCCAATTTATTTTCACCATTAGTTTCAGATGGCTGGAAGAATATTAAGCATAACTTTTAGATTAGAACAAAGGTCGATTTAATATCATCCTATGAAACTCATACGTTAATCAAGGCTTTCTAGTGCACTTGAGTTTTTTAATTTTCTCACTCTTGCCTGTTACCAATCAATAACTATGCGTGTAGTGCTTTGTGTGTAATGTCCCGAAAAAGCTCAAGATTGTGTGCTCTTCTCATCTTAAGTTATCTCAACTCTTAAATATCATGTCATTCTAACAAAGATATTAAAACTAAAGATTATGACAGAAAAAAGATTATCTCAAACATCAGTATTCTTAAATTCTCCAAGATACAAAAGCAGTAGCGGAATTCCACCTAAGTCCTCTTCGCTATAAAAAGGATTTTAAAAAAGTATAAAACCTTCGGTGCTGATCAATCCCTTAGCGATGCACCATGCATTCGACATCATTAAGCATCGTTGGAGGTGACTGAAGGCATAATCTGGCCCTTGTGATAACTCGCGGTGGGCTAACGATGTATCGATCCAGCGCTGCTATTTTCTCAGACAAGTCTGGTACCAGTTTGCCGACCCCGGAGGGATGGAAGGCTCGGTGGGCCATGGAAGCGGGGATCGTTTCCATGTGTGTGTTGCAGAGCATCTTCGACCCCTCTTTATAATAATATATTTTTTATATTTCTTTGTTTCGTATGACCCGTACTCACGTCTACTGTGCGGACCCCAGCAGTTCTCACATTCAATTCGTTTCCTCACATCCATGATTCACAAAGATCTTCCAACTTTTACGTGTGGCTTTGCTTGCTGCTTGAGGATTTTCATTTCACCATGAATACTGTAAATTGCTGACCGAGCAATTCTCCCCTGAGTCCTCGGATAGCCGGGTTAGAGTGTCCCCAACCGGATTGCAGAGAGTGTTTTTCCCAGACAAGTCCGCTACCAATTTTTCGACGGAGGGATGAGTGAGTGGCTTGGTTGGCTAGGAGCGGAATCGAATTAGCACCATGCTTGTGATGACGGACATCACTACCACTATGCTATCCACCTCTTATAATAATATAATAAACATGTAATACGTACAAATATATGAAATGGAATGCAGCTATAAAAAAATGCGGCTATAAAAAAATGCGTCTATGTTCTGAAGAAAACGAAGTTTTAAGATAATTTGGGTGAATTAGCACCAAAGTTAAACGACAGTCGGTCTATCGAATTATTTTTGAAACATTTAACACACAAAACAACTGCGTCGTCACGTTGAGCTCAATAATAAGGAATTTATGTGTATGCACTCTTTTTCCTAATAGTGATGTTTTGTTTCCTCCTTCTCATTTAGCAGTGACATTCATGAGGAGCAAGTGGAGAAGAGCAGTGGTTAGACATGCCGTTTAATAAAATATGCAAAGTCGCTGGTTCGATCCCGCAGCGGTCAAAAAGGTGGAAATTCCGCATTTATAAGAAGTCCATTCCTCCCTTTATACAACTGCTGTTTAGGAAACAAAAAAAGTATTAGAGCCTAGAAACGCTTTCCGAAGTCATTATACATACACAATCACTGACAACGCTATTAAGCCCGCTCAAATTCCGAAAAACATCGAAGTCGAAGCAATTAGATATAAGGTCAGTAAGAAACAGTTTCACTATAACCGCAGAGTTCTCGAAATATCAGGAAAATAGAAAATGAAAAAAGGAAAAAATTAAATAGAAAAAACAGTAAAAATCCTTTAAAAAATGTTACCGTACCTGCTTCGTTTCGATGGCAGGTTCGTTCTTTTCGATGAAACGCTCACGAACGTTGTCTTGTCGAATGCCAGGCTTTTCGGCATGAACGCCTTTCGTTGGTCTAGTTGTTTCCTTGGCTAACGCTTCTTCTTGCATCTGCAGTTGTCAAGATATCAATAAATTCTCTTTTCTAATACTTTAAGATTTATCTAATAAAGTTTTCAAAGACGAATAAATAAACAAACGAAAAAAGCGCTTCGAACTATTTACATATTCCGGACAAAAAAAACCATCGTTTCGTTGAAGTGTTAACGGATTGACTTCTCTCTGTCTCATAGAAAACACTCGTTATCTCTTACTACCATATGCTTTTATTGTCCTCATATAATGCATAAGAGCAAAGTGAGCAGTTTTATTTCCTTCAGTGTTATGTAATAGCACTGGTATGGAAAACGAGAAGCGCAGTGATCAGACATGCCACGTAGCCCGCCCATACTCCCTGGTTCAGGTTCGCATAAACGAGTTCGCATAAACACGATGTAGGCAAAATGGGACTGGAATTTTCGTGGATCGGCTCACTCTCTACGACTCACATAGGACGGCGACTGGCCGTGGGTAGGAACTACGAAGGTCATTATTAAGGCTGTCCTAGGATCACAGAGAGAATCAACTCTACCAGCACTCGATGTCATAATGTGGCAGCCGGCACCTCGTGTGAAGCCACATTTATGGATGACGGATTCGAGACAGCGAACCAAAGGGAGGAACTTCTAAAGAACGGAAAAAAACGCACAAAGTTTGGTGCTGGATAGTTTGAATAAGTGAGTAGATAGCAAAAGAACAGGCGATGTTAACGATTTTGGCTGATTCCCACGTTAACGGTCACTTTTGTGCCTAACAGAATTGAGATTTTGGTTCGCAAGTAATGGCGCAAAAACCAGTGTGTTTCCTTTTCCAGATGTTCTAAACGACTACCCTATGGCGTCAGAAACAGATGTGATTGTGCTGCGAAAAGAAAACGTCTAGAACGTATTTCCTCAGGTTTGCCCTTCACATACCTTAGCGGTATTTCGCAACGTCGGCGTGTTCGTTGACATCGGCTCCAACGGTCGTGGTTGTGATTGTTTCGGTTCAGGCATCGGATTCACCACCTTTCCAGGCGTGCGATATGCAGGCTTTTTTGGTTCTGAATTATCTCTAAATCACTTCACATGAATAAATTTGTGATTCGTGCAAAAGTAAATGATGGTTGTAAACAATCTATCGCTTTAATTACATGGACCTTCATTAATGAGCTGCTATTTCTTCCAATCAATCTTGTCAAAAAATTAGCGACTACACCAGTCATATGTGACCGGTGCGATTCGGGTCAAAGTGTCAAGCGTGGGTCAGGTATGGCTTATAGTGCGGGAGACCGAAAATTCTGAGTTATCGCCAATGTTTCTGGTAGGATCATCATAAGATAAAAATTAAATTCGATAATAAGCAGAAGCAAGTAAACTAAACCTAAAATGTTGCGATTTTTAAACTGGAAGCTGGAAGTCATCCAAAAATTACCGTTCTGGTCGATGGTCATCGCATCTGGTTTAGATTTTATTCCAGTCGGTGGTCCAACGGGAGCAGCCTTTGCTGACACCTGTTGTGCCGGCTTTGCTGGAACCTGAGGCGCTGTCTTTCCCGGCACGTTAGGTGCAGCTTGATTGGGATTGCCAATCGCTGGTTTTGGGGAAACAGCAGCAGTAAAAGGTACTCCAGCGGGTCTATTTGGCACTTGTGCAGCTGTTTGCTGTTGTCGTTGTTGTTGTTGCTGTTGTTGTGGCCGTTGCTGCTGAGCAGTCGGCTGTTGTTGCTGTTGTTGTTGAAGCTTGGCCTTTTGTTCTGCCTCCAGTTTTGCCTTTTGCGCTTTTTCCAAAGCTTCTTGTTGCGATTTCTTAGCCGCTGCTTCAGCTTGCGCTTTAGCTTTGGCTTGAGCTTCCATCTGAGCACGAGCCTGCGCTTCTACCTGGGCTTTTGTTTGACCGGCTTTCGCTTGAGCTTCAGCTTGAGCTTTTGCTTGTTGTTCTGCTTTCAGTTTAGCATTTTGTTCGGCTTGTTGTTTAGCTTGCTCGGCTTTCGCTTTCGCTTCAGCTTCAGCTTTAGCTTTAGCTTCTCGGGCTTTCTGAAGCGCTTCTTCTTGCGCTTTTTTCACTTGTTCTTGCATAGCTTTCAGGGCTGCTTCTTGTTGTGCTTTTGCTTGAGCATGTCGCTCTTCAGCCATCTTTCGCTCTGCCTCAGCTTGTGCTCGTGCCTGAAACCATCTATGATTTCCTTTGCAGTTGACAGTCACCGTGCAAAACACTATTATTATACAAAGTGAAGTATTATTATGGAGTAGTATTATAAAGTACTTCGTATATAATTTCTAGATGCAATTTTATTAGATGAGTGAATATATGTAAAAATATTCCTCATTTCAGGTTTTCACTTTTGTTATGAAAAGGATGAAGCTCTCAGCGTTGATCAATCCCTGAATGATGCGCCATGCACTCAACTTCACTAAGCATCGTTTAGAGCTGATTGAATGCATATCTGGTCTTTAAAATGCCTCGCGGTGGCCTAGCCATGTTTTGGTCCAGTGCTGCTGTCCTACCAAACAAGTCTGGTACCAGCTTGCCGACCCCGGAGGGATGGAAGGCTTGGTGGTCCATGGGCGCGGGGATCGATTCCAAGTGTGGTTTGGAGAGAGCCACCGACCACTGCACCACACGTGCCCTTTTAACAATTGTTCCAATAAAACATATTTAAAGGTTTTCTGACGCTTAGAAGAATGTTGAAAAGAGTCCAGAAAACTTCTGCTATTGGTCCTACAATATGCATTATCTGCCATCATTTTTCGTAAGGTATCAAAATTTTACGAAAAAATATACATAAAATAATGAAATAAAATAATTAAATAAAATAAAAATATTAAAAATAATAAAGACTGATTAATAAGCAATCTGCTACAGTTTCTTCATTTCTACACGGATATATTTTACGAATTAAAAAGGTTGAAGTGTGAAGTGAAAGATGATCCCAAAGAAATAGAGGAAAGCCTATCCATTAGTGAAACAACGAAGTAATCCGAAAAAGTATTATTAAATGGACAAACTGATGAACAAAAATTCCGCCAATAAACTCCACTTTCTCATGATCTGAAGTAATAAATGAAAGGCTTTAAAGCCTTAGTTAATGGTGAGGACCCTCTGAAGTAATGAATGAAAGGCTTTAAAGCCTTAGTTAATGGTGAGGACCCTTGGTGAAACAAACTCAGCAAACAATTAGAGCCGTATACACAATCTTCTACTTGACAGATTTTAGTATCATATGAATCGTATCGTGACACGAGTAGCATAATGGTTACAGGCGGACTTTTATATAGCTTTCATAGACACCAACTCGTGTTGTTGGTTCGATTCCACTCAGGTTAACCAAACCGTCCACGGATCTGCAAATTGGGTAGCAGAGTTGACTGAGAAACACTGAGTTAGTCTGTAGCCCTTGAAAGTTATCGCATAAACCAACTCTGTATTCAAACAGCTCCGCGCTGCTATGAATGGAGTTGAATGCATGGCTCTTCTCTTAAGGAAAGGCTAACATCGAATGTTATCTTTCACCATTTTATGAAATCATGGATTTTTTTCTAAATTATAGAATTGTTTTACAGAACTTTAGCAATTAGTATACAGTAAAAATTAGAACGTTTGTCCTTTCGCCTAAATCATTAGAAGACTATTAACTATAGTGTCTCTATAAAGGTCACGTTCTTTTGAAACCTTTCATTAGGCAAAATTCTTATGATGTTATGATGAAACGTACTGCTTCAGCTTTCTTCCGCATTTCCTCCTCCATTTGTCGAGCATATTCTTCTCCCTTAAAAACAAATTAAGCGTATTGTAAAACACATCTTAAAGAATGAATGAGACAGAGAGAGAGAGAGAGAGAGAGAGAGAGAGAGAAAAGTAAAAGCAGAGAGAAGGAGAGAGAAACGAAATGAAGGAGACAGCGAAAAGAGAGAAGAAGGAAGAATGAAGGAGAGAGAACAAAAAAGATGTGGCCAACTTTCCTTAACACATTCGCTACGATTTCTACAGCCGCCGACGATTTTCTGGTAAGGGGAGCACTTGAGGAGTTGAGGATTTCACAGAATTTTGGAAAGGACTGCCCTTCGCTATCGCTTTGAGTGTATACACAACTTTGTTCGAAAAATATTTGGTTTTTTAAATCGGAATGTTCGGAACGGTTAACAGAGAAATGGAATTTTTATACCTTCTAACGCAAGCACAACAAGGTCAAGCATTAATAATGCACTGTGGGACCACACTGCGTTTTGTTAGAGACGAAATTTTGCCAGGTTCATTTTGAATTGGTGTTCGAAATATGAGTCTTGAAAATAAAAAAAGCAGAAAACCGTCCAAGGACCATCGATTAGGATCATCGCCTCCCAAAAAGACGAGAAAGTCGAATCGTTAGCCGAATAAACTTTTTTGTCAACCTCATGGTAGCTTAAGAATCCAAGAAGGTTTTAATACCGAGGTCAGATGAACGTCGGTCTGAAGAACGGGAAAAAATTGCACTCCACAAACCGACTTTTCTTCAACCTCGGTATAACTAGTAAGCACCTATTCTTCCATTGATAAGCTAACGCGAAGCTGATAAAGAGCTTTAGTCGGCAAACGTTTCGACGTCTTCGTCTTCTTCAAAGCCGATGATCCAAGTCCAGTCGATTTCCACAGTGTAAAAAATAAATGCTCTGTGGGACCCATAGATTGAGAACTTGTGGCAGAGTAATAAAGATTACATCGCAGTGGCAATAATGTCTAAATTCTAGCGTTTTTGATTAAATAAACGGAAAAAAGTTCATTCTGAGTTGAGATTTACTTCTGTCGAAGGATAAAAGGGTAAGATATCACCGATCAACGCATGTATTGGATTCAAAGAGTATTGCTACAGATATGTCAATCACCTGTATCACCTATAGTCCCGTTGATCGTCGAGTGACTCGAGCGGGCCCCACTAATCCTCCATTTTTCCCTGTCGCGTGCAAGAGTAGCCCAGTTGGTTCTGCTCGGGACTCCTTGACTACCAAGGGCTTCCATGACTGCTTCTATCTCAACTGAATTAAAGGCCTTCTGTAAGTCGATGAAAGTGAGACAGAGCGGTCTTTTGTACTCTCGCGATACTTCAACGAGCCCTGTTATCGTGCGAATGTGGTCCATCGTACTAAATCTTTTACGAAATCCTGCTTGCTCGCATGGCTGTCCTTCGTCCAGTGTTCTGTTAATCCTGTTTAGGAATACTCGAGTGAAAAGTTTGTAGACGACAGGCAGCAAGCAGATTGGGCGATAGTTGCCTATATCGTGTGGGCTGCCCTTCTTGAACAACAACACGGTTTTGCTGGTCTTCCACTGAGTAGGGACCTCACATTCAGACAGGTAACGTGTGGAGAACCGAGCCAGTGCGTTTACGAGGACTGGCGGAAGGTTCTTCAGATGTTCTGATCTTATCTTGTCAGAACCTGGTGCTGTTCGATTTTTCACCGAAGAAATTGCATGTCGGGTTTCGGAAGGGAGAACCGGTGGTACAACATATCTGACGGGAGGTGGACGCGGCTATCGAAGAGATGAGTAGTATTCGTGGATGATTTTACGAATTGCCCTTCTGCACGCTGTTATTGTTCCGTTTGGGCACTGGAGTGCAATCATCTTGGTCATGGACATCATCATGGACAAAGCTTCGGCGGGCTTTGCGAATGCTTTCCCCAGCCTCTGCAGCTACGACCATTACTGCTGCTCTTCTCTCTTTAAGATCTTCTTTTATCGCCTGTCTGAATATTTTTACAATTTCGGACGTTAGTTCGCGGTTGCCTGCAGCTCGTGCGATTCCACGCTGGCGTATTAGCTCGATAGTTTCTGGAGGCAGACGTCTCTCGGTGACTTTCGAACTCTCAGCTTTCGTAGAGCTAGCGTGAAGGTGCTGAATAAGCCGATCGTATTCCTCGTCGATATTGTCGACAACGGCATCTTCCCAACAGCCGACTAATGAGTTGAATAAGTCCCAGTTTGTGGTGGTTCTGGGTCTTCGGTTTTCGAATTTAGCGGTTTTTTCTCTTTTCTGCGAGAAATAGAATCCTGCGCGAAGGAGACGGTGGTCTGATCCCGTGTAGAATTTTGGGACAACAACGACATCGCTTAGGCAAAACTTTCTATTTACTACGATGTGGTCTATTTCGTTATGGTACTCTCCATTGGGAGATTCCCACGTACAGCGTCCCACGTACAGATATGTCAATACTTCTGTCAAATATTGTTTGCATAAGGATGCTTGTGGCGTAGTGGTTGGAAGTGCCCTGCAACATACACTTGGAATCAATCGATCACCGAGTCCATGACTCTTTAGGCGATCCATCCCTCCGTGGTCGGCAAATTGGTACCAGAGTTGTCTAGGAGGATAGTAACACTGGCTCGATACATAGGTAGCCCATCGCGAGTCATTGTGAAGGCTAGATATGCATTCAATCACCTCGAAACGATGCTTGATGAAGTCGAATGTATGACGCATCCCTCAGGGATTGATCAACGCCGAGAGCTTTATCGTTTTATTTTTATCTCACCATGCAGAACATTTCGAACGAGAAAAACTAGAAACGAGAAAAAAAAGAAAAAGGGAAATAAAGAGAAAAGTGAGAAAAGTTTAAAAAAACAAGCAAAAAGACTATCAGAACCTTGTTTTGATCCGACTCATGAGTCATTGCTACTTTAGTGGCTGCTGCTTGAAGAGCTGCAGCTTGTAGTGCCTAAGATAACAACGAACAGAGCACTAATCTACATATTATAGAAATGATGCCACCAGGTTTTATTAACAAGGATGACATCAACAAGATTTAATGTCGAAGACTTAGACTTATGAAGCCTCAGAGGAGTCATATTGTCTGCTGCTGAAATGAGTAGTTACGGAAAGGTGATTACGGTCTCATAGTGCTCACTACACTGCTCATCTACAGTGTCTCTTTGTCATGGTGAAGCTAAACAAGCGGCTACAATGTGTGTTTAATACTATAAGCAAATCCCAATACCGACTTTCTATTAACCTCCGCATTGATAAATAATTCACCATTCTTCTTTAATGACCGAACACGTGGTTGGCATTGTAGCACTTATTAGCACACAATAACAGACGTTTCGGCGGCTTCACCTTCTTAATAGCCTGGAAACCTCAAGTTGACATACAGTCTACTGAACAAGACACTTTCATAATATCAGCAGATAAGACTTAATATATAAATTCTCAATGGTATAATGAACAGTTTCCGTGAAACACACGCAGCTTTTGCAGCCGCACAGAGTCCTAGATGGCTGAGAAATGTGTCTGGGTCAGGTCAGAATCAGGCACAGATATAATTCCAAAAATCTAAAAATGGACCCATTTTTAGATTTTTGGAATTAATTCAGAATGCTTCAAGAGTCTTACATGGTAATGTTTTCGATTCCTGTATGAGGAAAGGTGCTCTATGCTCACCTAGTTGAATGTTCGGTTTCAATTTATACTTACCGACTAGACATTCCTTCAAGCGTGCACATAGTGCTCCATCTGTTTCGCCAACGTATTCATCCCCGCATGCTTTAAAACAGATTAGGTACACCGTACGCGAACTCATGCAATCACCATCCCAGCCATTAGGGCAGATAATGCAATTTTTTGCTGACATAAGCGGTCATATAGACGGTTGCGAGCTAACTGGCGTCTTAGAGTGTCCAGCTGTATTTACATCACTGTTACCGGACTTTCCAGACCAGCTCTTCTTAAGCAAAGCTTTGTAGCTGCACTTATTTCGTTAGAAATAGAGGAAACGATTTACTAACATTTTCCGTCCTATATCTGCTTATCAAAGTTCTTCAGTCAGTATCCTCTGATGATCTGGCGCCTACCCATCCTTCAAGTTTCAAGGTTAGATCCATTATCAGTTTGTGCGGAGGGGCCCACCGATTGGTTTTAGCTTGGTTTATAAACCAAGTTTCTATCCAGATGCTGGATTACATACCAATCTGGAAATATTATAAGCAAATTAAAGGGGTGGCAAAGGGACAGCGACTGGCAGCAAGGCTTGCCATTGCCTTTATGTCTAAGGTGGAGGGGCAAAGGGACAGCGACTGGCAGCAAGGCTTGCCATTGCCTTTATGTCTAAGGTGGAGGCACAAGCAATCTATCGCCGGCCATTAATCTACTGTAGGTGTGTAGATGATTGTCTTGTCATCTGTTCCATGCAACGGAAGATGAACCAATGCTTTGAGTTATTGAACGAACACTCAGAGTACACAAGATTCACCCTCGGGAAACGGAGAAGAAAGTGGCTTTCATGGCTTTCATTTTTAAACTTTCAAATTAACCTATCCGAAAACGGCCTCGTTAAAAAATGCCAGGTAGTAAAAACGCAGTCGTTGATTATCTCTCCTATCAACCCCTCACATACCAAAAGGGCGTTTGTAAGGAGTATGTTTCGAACATCCATCAGTGTGCGCACAGGAAGAGAGCATAAAGAAGAATTCTTGGAGTTAGCGCGGCAAATAGCCATTTCAAATGGCCATGAAACTTTTAATTTCTCGGTGTAGGCGTAGATGAAAAACCACACCCTTAAACAATAATTCTAGCGAGAATAAGGCTTCGCTTCACCCGCACTTTATTTCCAGAAAAATAATTGCAGCTATGAAACACTTTTTGTGAAAGGCCGGTCTAGGGAAGTCGATAAGAGTAACTGCAATACCATTAGGCATTCTAAGATGCCAGCTGGCTCGTAACCACCTATATGACCGTTTTGTGCAAAGAAAAATTGCATTATTTGTCCCAACAATACCGATGGTGAGTGAATGAGTTCGGGTACGGTGTGCTTAATCTGTTGTAAGCACGTTGGGACTAATACATTTGGTGGAACGGGTAGACCACTCTGCGTCAGTTTAATGGACCACATAGTCTATAAATTTAAATTTAATCCAAATACTCTACTAAGCGCACATAGGCCAAAAAAACACAAAGAAGAAGATTTTGAAGTAAAATTCACTATCTTCACACAGCAATCCAAACCATTAGCGTGTAAAGCCTTTGAAGGGCTTTGCATTGTTTCCAAAAGCCCGAAAATGAACCGTGAGAAGTGTCTTGTGATAGTAGGTGGCCTCACACCATACCTCAGACTGATTTTGTGGCCTGACCGCGGCACAGTTCTCGCCCATGTAAGACTCTGTGCGGTTCATTTCCAACATTTAAGTGGAAGGCTTACAACGAATGTGGGTGTGTAACGTGGTTGTCCATTATACGAATGAAAATTTATGTATTAAGTCTTATCTACTGAGGCTGCGGAACCTTTGGTTGAGTAGATTGCATGTTAATTTGAGCTTTCCAGACTCTGAAGAGACAACAACACCGAAACATCAGCTGTTGTGTGCTATTAGGTGCTATAATATGAACCTCTTGTTTGCTCATCGAAAGAAAAACAATGAACTACAAACAGAGTTATAAACCAGTTGTGGCCAATGAACAGATAGTGTTCAAGATGCGTTCTATGCTACATATGCATAGGTGAGGTAGAGTGGGCAAAGTGGGCGAAGTGCATTGTATTGTATTCTGTGCACTATTTTTCAGTGCTTCATTTAGCATCATGTAGCTTCTTTACAGGATTTTTGTGCTCAATCGATAATTAGTCCAACACAGATGCTATATTAGGCGTGATTATTGAGAACCTGTTTTCTACACTTAATATTTTACAAAAACCTTTTTCCGCAGAGCTCTTTGAGTGACAGTTTGGCTGGTAATTGACTATCATTTATAATATGATGAATCTTATGGAATGTGTGGTTACAAAAATGTCGAAATGGACACAACGTAAGCTACAAAATATTTGCAAATGCTGAAAGCATTGTGGTTGTGAGCCAAGTGAGCCAAGTGAGCCAATCATACAACTCATATCCCTCAGGCTATAAAATCGTCTATAGTTTCCCATCGTTCTCAGCGCCTGAAGCGCTCTTTCATTTATTTCCTTATCCTGCGTTGGAACGAAGGCATAGAATTGTCGAGAGTGAAGTGGATCACTGCGGCAACACCGATCCATCAACGTCGTGTTTATCTCGGAAATTACTGGATACAACTTCTTTTTGGAGGCGGGAATCGTTTTCACAAAGTCTTTTCCACTTAGTGCTTCAGCATAGAACGTATCAAATGAGATAGAAATAAATGAAATAAAGTTGTGAAACAATGATGAAGCCGCCGTACTGGAAACGAAAGCTCTAAAACGCAAAGAACTAAACAAACCCTGGCCTGTTCTTGTTCGTTGAGCATTTGTTGACGTTGTTCGAGTGCACGTTTCTCTTCTTCTGTTTTTTCCACCTGCGATACTTCTGTGACGACTGTCTCATTCGCTAGAAATATTAATCAATAGTGAAATAAAAAAATCGAGACTGGTAAAAATTTATTCTGTCAAATGTTTCCAGGCTATGGATCTCACTGCTGTCATCATGATTCTATTCCAGTAGGTTGCTCATAATGAAAATTCCGAATACTGGTGAAGGATTTTTGGCGTCGGATAGAGTCCTGATGCTTTCAGCATTAAGTGCAGCACCGATTCCACGATTCTGTGTGACTAGTGGTGCTAATTTAATAATAGAACTCTATGGTGAGGAGGGTGATGCGTGTGGTGCAGTGGTCGAAGATGCCCTACAACACACACATGGAATCGATCCCCGCTTCCATAGCCCACCGAGCCTTCCATCCCTCCGGGGTCGGCAAATTGGTACCAGACTTGTCTGAGAAAATAGCAGCACTGGCTCAATACATCGGCCGGCCACCGCGAGTCATTGTAAAGGCCAGATATGCATTCAATCACCTCCAACGATGCTTAATGAAGTCGAATGCATGGAGCATCCCTCAGGCATTGATCAACGCCGAGAGCTTTATCCTTTTATTATTTAGTGGTGAACATGAACAGCTCCATCCTCTTCACAAATGACCGACTAGGAAAGCGGTGTGTCTTTGTCGTATGCTTCGGCACATAAACGTTTCCATTAATTTTAACTAACAATAAGTTAGCACTTCCTTATTAAGCAGACACGATTGTGTTAGCATAAAACTTTTTCAAAATATACAAAGGGATACGTGTTCATTTGTCATAACGAGGTTAGTGGAAAGTCGGTTTTCGAAATGTTGTTACGCTCTGTGCTAGCTGACTATGATACCGACTTCTGCTAGGTGCTGGACAATCACCGTCAACAACAACCGTTCAGTGTAAATGGTCATCGCTGGGTGATATTGCCTCATTCGAGCGGTACTCCATGAAGAATGTCTGATTCAATATGATGATGAATACCCCACGTCGAGAGCACGAGAGACTGTATACATGAACTCGGATCATCTGAGAAAGAAAAAGACGATGGAATCTTTCTACTCAATAATGGAAGCCAGCCGAACAGAGTAATCCTTACCTTGTCAGCCAGTTCTGTTGAAAAAATTCTGTATTAAGAATCTCGTGTCCTCTCAAGAAGAAAGTACCTTGGCATGATAAAATGGCAGGTAGTAAATAAATGAGATTTTTTACACGACCCGTCTTTACGTCTACTATGCGGATCCCAGAATTTCTCGCATTCAATTCATTTCCTCGCATCCATTATCCAGTAAAGTCTTCCAACTTTTTACGTATGAATTCGGCTACTGTTAGAGGATTTTGTTCTTGTTTCGTTATTTTGTTTTCTGTTTCATTCTCCGTTTTGATTGCTTTGTTTCTTGGTTTTTTGTTCAACCCTCATGAGAAACACATATGCGGTCCTACGGCAAAGCTCTGAGGAAGGCGAAGTCTCCCAAATGTCATCCATTGTTGAACAAGAACAGCAACAACAATAAGAACATCTATAACTAAACTTGCGTCGGCTAAAAAACGGGCAGTTCGTAGGTAAATATATGCAGATATATCGATCATCATCCCGAGGTTTATTGAAAGTCGACCTTTCGAGTCATTGTGGATGTATTTCGCATAATACCAAGCGATGAAGAAATAAAAAAGTTAAGGAAAGCTCTCGACATTGATCTATCCCACAGGAATGCGCCATTCATTCGACTTCATTAAGCATCGTTTGGAGATGATTGAATGGATAGCTGGCCTTTACAATGACTCGCGGTAGCCAATCGATGTGTCGAGCTAGTGCTGATATTATCTCCAGTCAGGTCTGCTACCCATTTACGGAACCCTGAGATATAGAGGGCTTGGTGGGCCTTGGGTGCGTTGATCGACCTTGTGTGTATTACAGGGCAACTCTGACCACTGCACCACACGCGCCTCTGTGAAAAAATAATAGGCAGTAAATAAAAGGGTATACATTGCTTGAATAGTGTTTTTTCACCTTGATTATGATCGGCCATTGATCGTATTTCATTCAACACTGCCGCTTTGACCTCAGTTGGATTGGCTGCGACGCGAAACATTGAAGTACGACGAGGCGGCACCACCTTAGATTGACCATGTAAAATTTGAACCATGTTCAGAAGTATTTAGTTCAATAATAATTCATGAAACCAAAATGGTGGAAGCAAGAAAATACAGAACAACATACTTCCTCGTCTGACTCTTCTTCCTCTGATGAGGATCCATTGCACTTATCATATGCTGGAATAGGAATGCGTAGAAAATCTTTCGACAAAAAAGCGTTGGAAATTGGTAAATGGTGGTTAAAATAAGATTTTAAAGATTTAAGAAAAATAAGACTTGACTATTAAGAATTTTCACAATCAGGCAATCAATGTTTTAATATTTTCAAGCAATTTCCTCATTTTGTCTTGTGAGAGGGCTGGCAATATAAATGTCTAAAAAGCCTTTTATGATTTTTTTTATCTTATTTGACCCGTCTTCACCTCTACTGAGCTGATCTCAGCACTTCTTACATTCGATTCGTTTCCTCGCACCCATTGTCCACAAAGATCTTCCAACTTTTAACGTGTGGCTTCGGTTGCTGCTTGAAGATTTTCATTTCACCTTGAGTGTTGTAAAATGCTGATCGGATTGAGCAATTCTCCCCCGAGTCCTGGGATAGCCGGGCTAGAGCGTCCCCAATTGGATTGCAGACAGTCATTTTTTTTTTTGCAGACAAGTCTGGTACCAATTTCCCAACCCCAGAGGAATGAGAGGCTTAGTCGGCCTGGAGTGGAATTGAACTAGTACAATGCTCGTGATGACGGGCATCACTATCACTGTGCTATACACCTTCTTTTATAATTTATACACTATAAATTAGTAGCTGGTAAACAAAAATAACTAAAGGAAAAAGTTCCACTCCTTGTCAGATCTCCGTAATTTGAATGTGCTTGGGCTTTGGTATTGATAAGATCACGATAGGGCTTCTGGCAACTATTTTAATAAAGATGCTGGTATTTGGCACCGTAATAATCAAAATTTGCTGTAGTTTCATCCTTTCTTGGAGTTGAACAGCGATGGACAGTAGGGAGTCATCCACTGGCAAGGTATTCAGAGCGATGAAGGAGTTCAGCATCTCCACCTTGAAGTCCAACTATGACTAAATCTAAACCACCTTAAGAACAGAGACCAGAAAGCTGCTGGCAGTTACTTATAATGATATTTGTATCCCTTGCATAACTACGATAGACAACTAGGAAAAATAAAGTTTTACAGGTGCCCACATAAAGAGTTAGCAATGATTAACGAGATCGGAGGTAATGTGGGTGATCTTAGAAAACTGTTCGAGAACTTTATCGTCGATTTAAGCTAATGTGAAGGAATTAAAAGCGTCTGATAACAAAAGAGAAGAAAAAAGAGTAGGACGAAAGAAATATATTTTTAGCATTTAGAAAAAAAGGTCACTTTAAGCTGCCACAAGAAAATACACCATATTTGGTGATTGTTTAGAAAAAGCAGAAGATGAAAATTCAATTTTAATTTGGATTTCAGAAAAAAGATTGCTTTTAAGAAACCTTTCGTGTGGAATACATAAATATTTACAACAAGTGAAACTGAACTTTGTAGGTGGGTGAAAACAAAACGTTTTGTCTCACATCCAAATGATGAAGAGGCTTGGATGGGCCGTTCGATTACAACACATTCAGCAGTGAGGTCGAGTATAGTGCATGGAATTACACTCTGTTGTTTCATTTCCTAACATCTTGAAGAAAAGTCAGTGACGATAACGAATCGTGGATCAAATGGTTTATAATCCATACAACCGGAAAGAGAAACTAAGAACGGCGTCAAGGAAAACAAGAATTTAAATTTGTTCCCTCAGAAATTTTTATCCCTTTTATTATTCCTCAGAAATAGCTCGTAAGTCTTTTTGCTCAATGCATATTAAAGTAATCCCCATTAGTTTAATGGCCTTTTCGGATCTTTCATCATAGTCATTATTGTGTAGAGTGTGTATGGCGAAGTGGATAAGACGCCCTACAGTATACACCAGATCGGTCTTTCTTCCGATCCTCTACCTAGGACGCAGCAATCCTTCCAATCCCTCAATATCAGCAGATTGGTAACGAAAAATTCCTGGGAGCATAGCAGCATTGACATGCTAAGTAGGTAGAATTTAGCGTTGTATGGGCGAATTTGCTTGAATCGAAAGTGTGTCCGTGAGGTATTGATCAACGCAGGGCGCTTTTTGCTTTGCAATCGTGAATAAAATGTTATTTTGAATATAATGTAGTTACAAAAAGAAAAGGATAAACCTCTTGATTAATCCCTGAGGGACGCACCATGCAGCCAACTTCATCGAGCATCGTTAGAGGTGATTAATGCATATCTGGCCTATATACATTGGATCGCGGTGGCTTACCGATGTGTCGAGTCAGCGCTGCTATCCTCCAAGATAAGGCTGCTACACATTTGCCGACTTGGAGGGCTTGGTTAGGCCTGGGACGTGGCGTCGATCCTATGCGTATCGCAGAGCTTCCCTAACCACTGCGTTACACGCGCCCATATAATATAGTTATAGAAGCGTTAACATGGCACGATACAGGTGCTCCAAAGCATTTCAAGCAGAAGCAACCATTCCACTAAGAACTTTACAACGTTTTAATAGCATTTTTAAATGCAGTTGTTGCGACGGATTTTGCCGACGTGTGGGATCATAAGGTGATGTGGATAAAGATTTAAGCCAGAAGACGACCAAGAAAACGTCCTGAGCAGCATGAGGAGTGAATGGACATACTCCCTACTTGTTTACCGCACTAAATTGACTTATAAGCTTCCTCCTATCTACATGTATTCTTACTATATTTCGTAAATATTTCCCTGAATACAAAGTACGCGGGAGGGCTCAAAAGTAACTGCGACCAAATGATCAGGACAAATGTGGGAGATGTATTCAGATGGATCTCTTTATTCCATAAGAAATAAATCTCACTAGTACAATGGGATCCATGAAGTTCTGCGAAAGAACAAATGCGGTTCATGCTGATGTTTCGTTTAGCTAGCCAATCACGAAGTTCATTACAAGTGAGGTTGATCATACACAAGAATTTCTAATGGTCCCGTTTTAAGAAAGTTCTATGCCATTGTTACACTTAGTTCTTATGCGAAAGCATAGCAACAACATCGTTCTCTGGATGATGTTCTGAACAGTCATCTTTTCGTGAAGCTGAGATATTTGCAAAACTCTGGACCGCAGGTGTCTATGGTGGAGAACGAACGCGCTATTGTCCTTTCCGGGGAGTAACGCGCTCACCACACCATGCGGGTCCTTCGTTTCGCCTGTCTCTCAGCTAGTTCTATCGATCTTTTGCCATCAGCAATCACCCAAGAGCGGGATTGATCTGGGGAGCACAAATCGACAAAGAACCCAGTTAAGCTGAGGCCCCAGTTGTAATCACAATCTTAACCGTTTTTGTTTACTGCCTACTTTTTTTAATGGCAGGGAATGTTGCGAAATATAACTTTAGTGAAGCTGAGATATTTGCAAAACTCTGGACCGCAGGTGTCTGCAGTGGGGAACGAACGCGCTATTGTCCTTTCCGGGGAGTAACGCGCTCATCACCACACCATACGGGTCCTTCGTTTCGCCCTTTTTCATCTTCAGTCATATTTTCGTTTGTTCACTACTGTGGTAGGTAACCAATACCGTTCATTTTAAGCCTTTTTAGCATGGAATGGAACGAAGATAGGAAGAGAGAATGAAGAAGGAAATACATGACTAAAGCTCACATAAAAATATATGTCTGAACGTGCTAAAAGCGAAAAACGAAAAGTCCGATGTTTCAGTGCAAATGCTGAAACTCTACATTAATTTCCCCATAAAGTCTACCAAGAATGGCTTTGATAGAAAGTCTATTTGTGTGAAAAAAGAACAAGAAAAGCTTGATAAAATAAATCTTATGCTGTAGTAAGCTTCAGAAAGACTCATGGTTAAGTACGAAATCGCATGCGATCGTCACATACCTGACTCCGGCATCGCCTTCCGATTGAATGGGCCGCTATCCGGTCAGTCAGCTGTTCGTGATTGTAGCTGTACGACGACGACGGCGGCGGTGGCGGCGGCAGCGGCGGCGGAGGCATGATGGTCCAACCCACGCGCATCGGCTGACCAGCCGATCCGCTTCGACGTTGTACGATTCGGAAGCAGAATTTCTTTTCAAAAGCGTCCCCACTAAGGTCATTCACTTGCAACATTTTCTACAACATCTTTCACGCAATGACAAAGACCTTAACAACGCCTTTGAACAGCTTCATCGCTAATTGTCAATGGATCTATACGTCGACGTGAGTGTTCACCGGGATATTTGCCATCCTGAAGTGTCTCTGGTCATGCCTTTCAGAAAAAAAAGCCTACCTAGTGAGGATATTTTATCGGAGCGGTGCTACATTCCACTGGATTCGATGCGGTACGACGACTATGAAGACCCATATCGGGAGAACGAACGTCTGTAGATGATCGACACGAGTCATTGCCAACAATGTAAAGAATGCGAAGGTGTCGAAACGTTAACCGAATAGAGATTTTGAGAGTAACCACGTGGCAGCCCAAAAATGTAGACGACCAATGAGTTATTTTTTGCAGAATTATTTGTTTCTTTCGTTTCAGAAAACTTTTTTCGTATCATTGTGCTCCCATTAAGACATCAGTGAAGTGAGGTGATAAACTCTCTGCCAGTGCCACTGGCAAATTGACTCATGCCAATGGTGCACATGTTCCGTGGGTGTTATAGCAGGTTGGGTGTGTATCAATCGCTTAAACGCCTACAATCAAATAACTGACAAACCTTGAAGACAATCAGGAGTCGTTTCTAAAAAACAATCTTCGTACTACACCAAACGAGCCCAACAAGCAAACCACGGATAGAACCAGTACAAAAAGCGCCTCATAGCAAAAAATTGGTGCCATCCGTGTCCAACGAACGACCGGCAGTCATTGGAAGAAATCGAAATCACGACAGAAACGAATGGAGGTCTTACTCTGAGGTCAGTTCAGTCCATTTTTGAATCAGTAAAAACAAATATGGTTCAAACGAAACAGTTTTTTCTCTTTGACCGTGTTGAATTGTGAACGATGCACATTAATACGAACCGTTAAGCAACCGATGACGCGGTTTAGTTATAAAACTATTATTAAAACTGTCGATCGTCACAAAAAAGGTTACATTCATATTATAAACGCAACATTAGTAATGTCATTTTGCTGAATAAACAGAAAAGTTCGATCTCTAAAATCTATCGTAAGTATCGGAAGAGAGTCGTTAACCATATGCGACGCTGATCAGCGTCTCTTCCTCAGTGGAAGGCACTTAGAAAGGAAAAAAAAAGAAAAAATGGCTTTAAAGGAGGTGATTCTGCCGAAAAGTTAGCTACGATTGTGTTGTATGCCTGTTATTGTATGGAAGTAAACGTATACTGTTTAACCACCTCGCGATTGCTGAGAAAGAAAACGACCGGCGCATTTATCGGAAGAGAATTTTTACCGTATTGGAAAAAGAATAAAGAGGAAAGAATAGAGAAGATAATGCCACTGCAACAGTGAAAAACGACGAATGAGTTATTAGACAAAAAGAAGGAAAATATCCCATTTTGATCCGTTTAGGTTAACCTTCTCACTGTAAGTCTCATAGGGTGAAAGTATTTCCTATTGAACAGTCCCATTCGAAAATTTATCATGTGACACAGTATCACACCATGTGGGGAACCCAGCAGTTCTTCCATTCCATACGGATCCATCATCTGCGAGGGATCTTCGAATTTTCTGCTTGTGGACTCAGCTGCTGCATGAGGATTTTTAGTCTTAACGTCGTTGAATGTTGATCAAGTCTTTTCTCTCTTAAATCTTGGCATAATCGTGTTACGATATTTCAAGGTCTTCATCACAGGTCTTTTTGAACCAGAGGAAACTTTTTGCAAAAACTCCAACACAAGTCTACCAACCCCGGAGGGATGGGAGGCTTTACCAGCTCAGTGCGAAGCCTAATGGTGGGCTTGCCCTTGTAAATATATTAACCGAATTATTAACCAACATAAAATAATAAAATCGCGAAAAATGAAAACTTGATCTTTAAATGACAATAGGACGATTAAGTCTTTCTCACAGCACTAAATCGCTGACTTTTGCAGCATGCTAATCAATACGCATACTTTGTGCAGTGTTGTAATTGTGATTATTTAGCATTTCGACTGTACAGGAATAAATAACGTTTAGCAATAAGCTAGGTAACAAATTATTTTCACATTAATCAAAGGTTCTTACTGAGTTGATCATGACAGAGGGAACAGTTGCCTCGGCAATTCGCCCATGCAGTTGTAAAACATCGAGAAATGCATGGAGATCATTCGAGCAAAATAGTTTACCGATCCGATGTCCATGATCTGATCTACCCATTAAGTAAAATATGCATTTTTGTTATAATTCAGTTGCCTTTAATCAATTATCAATTGTGTTAATACTATTATGCTCTGGTTTTAGTTGTTATTAATATTTGAGGAGTTAGAAGGAAACTGGAATAGGGAAGCCAGAAAGCTCTACGTCAGTTAAGACACTTAGGATTTCTTAATCGTTTTATTTACTGCCTATTCTTCTTAATGGCATAGTATATTGCGAAATATAACTTTAATAATGCTAAGACATTAGCAAAACTCCGGACCGCAGGTGTCTGCAGTGGGGAACGAACGCGCTATTGTCGTTTACGGGGCGTAACGCGTTCACCGCTACACCATGAGAGTCCTTCGTTTCACCTGTCTCTCAGCTAGTTCTATCGATCAGTGCCGTCAGCAATCACCTGCTAACGGGATTGATCTGGTAAGCCCACATCAGCATCGAACCCACTTATGCTAAGGATGTAGTTTTAATCACAATTCTAATTTATTATTTACTGCCTATTAATTTTTTTCAGAGTTTTGCAAATATCCCAGCTTCAATAAGGATTTCCTTTTTGAAATAAGTTAAGACATAGTACCTAGGAGCGACTTTCTATTTACCTCGGCATTGAATTGTGAATTTGTCGTTTTCTCTCTCAGCAATCGCGAGGTTGTTAAACAGCATTACTTCCATACAATAACACACATACAAGAGTCGTCAGCCATATGCGACTCTGAGCGGCTGTTCTTCCTCGGTGAAAGACAGGTGAAAAAAGCGGCTCTGAAGAAAGCGATTCTGCCGAAACGTCAACTACGATTGTGTTGTACGTGTGTTATTGTATGGAAGTAAACGTATGCTGTTTAACAACCTCGCCATTGCTGAGAGAGAAAACGACGAATTCATGAGTCAAGACTTCTAGCACTTCTTAACCATTTACTGCAGAAAACCACACATTACAACTTTGTGATAGATTTCGGATCAGTTTCTCTAATGTTAAGCGGATATCCACTGTTCACAGTAGAATCTTTGCTTCTACTAATTCTTCTTTTCGAATCGATTCGGGAATAGCGTGAAATTAAATGACTCACTCAGTAGGAAGCCAATGGCATTTGTACATTGTCACCTTGAACAAACAAGCCAACAACCTTGAACAAATAAACTCATTCAGTGGAACTCATTCGGAGTACAATAAATATTGTACTCTGAATGAGTTCCACAAGTTTCCAGCGACAATATTGAGTGTTTTCGAATACAAACAAACGTAGCAACTAGGGTCACTTCTTGTTGTTTTTAGACCAAATAATCAGCAAAACTATAGCCCTCATTTGTATGATAGGCGTGATGCTACTCTTCGTGAACGCTGAGTAGGCGGAACGTGTTGCAAGAGCTTGGTGGTGGGACAGCACAGATCACCAGGGACATTACTGACGTTGATCACTCTAATAGAGGATTAACTTTAAGGATTCAGACTAAATCTGAAAACGTTGACGCTTAATGCTTTGCAAAAAAAATGTAGGCGCCAAAGTCGGACAAAAGGAGAGTTTGCTGATGCAGCACTGGTACTGATACAGTATCGCCCCGACTACTGTGTCAGCATTTGCTACGGTTCTTTTCACCGCTTCCAGCTAACCGCCCCGTGCTTAAAAGTTTCCCTAACTTATTTTAGAGTATGTCTTCATAATGAATAAGCGTGGAAAATTAGTGGTTGGGATGGGGATGAGAACTTGCAAAAGATAAATTACTAGATAAGTGATTGTTACGTCGTTCGTTGATAAGTAGGCAACCAACACCACCGATTGGTCTGTCGGTTTTTGAAAATTTTTGAAGACAAACGTTGAAAACATCGTTTTTTGGTGAGTTGGTTAAATATTGGTGAAAGATAAAGGCGATGAACCCAACAAATTCCTCCGTCTCATAAATAAACACCTGCTACTGCAAGATGTAACATATTGTTAGGATGCGTGGGTGAAGTCGTTCAATAGTAAGTGCATAGAATCCGTGTCTAAAACAAATTATCTTCGTTACCGACGATGTTTTCTACGCAGCCGAGAGAAATAAAAACGGTTGGAAGCATCTTAAAATTAGGTTTAGAACAAATTATGTTTGAACTCTTGGGTGTTTCTTGACCCGAACCTACACAGGGTTCGGTACGGGCTCGTTGCCCACTCGATTCTTTTATTCAGTCGCGATTTCGCCGTTCACTAGGCTAATTCGTAAATGGTAAGTATAACGGAGCGAGTAGTGAATTGCTTCCAGTTACGAGAGAAACTACGATTGAGTATTATGCAAGTCCAGTATCTCACAGGAGTAATATTATTTCCAGGACCTACTTTCCATTCACCTCAGCATTGTTCAGTGGGGTTAGTGTTCAGCAAAGTCAAATCAATAAATTAGGACATTTCTCACCTATGTAGGACTCCGCGTGGCGAGTTTTCATCAAGTAACTAGAAGACTTATAAAGAACAAAACGCCTTTGAAGAAGGCGAAACTGCCGAAATGTCAATCAGTATTGAATAAATCTTACTATTAACAATCTCGTGCCTGTTCGAGAAGAAAACACTAACAGGCGGAGGGGGGAAGTAGTAGAGATATTTTTGGTACAAGGCTAAAATACTAGAAATGGTACCAGTTCTACTAATTACACCAAATTTATGAAAACAACTCGGTTTTGTCTATTTTTTTGTTTTTTTTCCTTTATTTATATCTTCTGTGTAGCCAATTCATAATGAAGAGAGAATGAAAGAAGAAGTGAAAGGAAAGCAGTAAGCTCTTCTTCTGCACGTTCATATTCATCCCCATCATTTTTTTCTTTACTCTCCTTTCACTGCGAAATTTTTGAGTAGGAGAAAAACAAAGAAAGGAAAAAAAGAAACATCTAAGCAAAATATTCTTAGAACTATGTCTTATTAGCAATATTTCTCACTTATAGCACCTTTATGCATTGATATTTCGGCAAGTAATTATGATAACTTATGAATAGAAGTAACTCAGACGTTATAATTCAAGGATACTTCGTCCAGTTGTTTTAGTATGGGATTACAGCACGTCGAAACTTTCTCGTCTCGCAACATCCTTTGTTCAGTGCGAAATCGATGGTGAATGGCTAGCCAACGATGAGAAAACACAATTGTTTTCAATAAAACCCAATATATAAGACCATAGGAAGTGACATGATCAAAGAAATAGACGACTACTGATTGATCGGTTACAGTATGCCAAGCTTCCGTAGTTCTTCAGTTTGTCGATCAAGGACGTCCTGATTAGCGGCGATACGTTGCTGACGATCAGCGTCAAGTGTAGCAAACCTGAAACTTGTGACTTTAGAGTGCTCGCCCAAATCACTATCTGACACCACACATTTTCATTCACAAAAAAATTAGAAAAACACTAATAATATTAATGATTAGAATAAATAAAAAATTGAACGGATAAGAAAGGATAAAGCTCTCGGCGTTGATAAGTCCCTGAGGGATGCGCCATGCATTCGATTTCATTAAGTATCGTTGGAGGAGACTGAATGCATATCTGGCCTTTACAATGACTCGCGGTGGCCTGCCGATATATCGAGCCAGTGTTGCTATCCTCCCAGACGAGTCTGGTACCAATTTGCCGACCCAGGAGGGATGGAAGGCTTGGTGGGCCATGGGCGCGGGGATCGATTCCACGTGTGTGTCGCAGTAGCACCTCCAACCACTGAGCCACACGTGCCCTAACGAAGAACTAAGTAGTAAAAATCTAACAAAAAACCAAATAATTAAAAATAAGCAATGAAAATGTAGCGTTAACAAAACTTGAAACACAATATCACCCCGGATATTGAAGCCTAAAACCATAAAGAATATATGATTGATCAGTCCCTGAGATATGATTCATGCATTCCACTCCATTCCTGCAGCGTAGAGGTGACTGAATACATATGTAACCTCTATTATGACTTTAAGGGTGAATAGCGCAATGGTAGTACGGTGGTAGACAGTGGTATCCTTCCAGCAGCGTCTTCCAAGCTGAAAAGAAGCACGGTGTTTCCTTCAGGAAGCACAGCTAAGAGTAAACCAATACCAGAATCCACCACCGCTCTGGTATAAAACTAATCGCATGGTGGCAAATCTCCATATGAACCACAAGGACGACGACTGTCTGTGGTGGTGCCAATCTGTGTGCGGACTTGGCTTGATTGATCTCAGAATTCTAGAGAACAACAATGGGTAAATCAACAAAACTCCGAAGAAATGGAGATTATGCTGGGGTCCGTAAAATCATTGAAGAAGGGCCATCCAAGTATCCAAGTAAGAAGATGTGTATTCAGGGTATTTCGAACCACAGCGGTATGAGCGTCTCATAAGATATCGTGGCGTGAAAAATGAAAAACAAGGAAGATAAGGCAAAAAATAAATCATACCTGTACTCTGTCGGTGGCCGAAGCTGTTGTATTGATGATGGCCGCGATAACAGTAACGTGGATGATGTTTCGGATTCTGGGCTCGGCTTTACGCATTGCTCAACGTCTTTCGTCTTTTTCAAGGCATTCCGTTTATCCATGTATAATCTGCTCCACACATCATGACATGCCTTAAATGTTGAAGTATAGTCGATGAAGATGTTCGAAAAGGGACTGCAGCATCCAAATAGCAGCTTGCGTACAACACTTTTGTTAGTATCCATTCGACCCCCAGATTACTGCGACGGAGCTCGAGCGCTAGCATTTTTTAAGCTTTTTGTTGCTAGAGAAATGATATCAGATTGCCATTTTAGAACATGGTTTCTCATTCTCATTCTAAAGCTAGAAAAACTGTTGACGAGGATGACACCGAGGAAATTTCAGCACTAATTCAGTGAACAAGAAACTATGAAAAACCCAGAGTGTCGATTTGTTCCTTTGTTTTCAACGCTTTTTCTTGCACGACCGACTTTCTATTAACCTCGGCATTGATCAAGTAATTCTTTGTATTCTTGTTGAGCAAACGCGAGGTGTTATTATTATTCTTTATTCACAAGTAAGCTGACGTTTCGGCGAACTTCGCCTTCTTCAGAGCCTGGAAAGTCAAGTTGACAGCAATCTACACGGTCAAACGCCTCCATAACCAAACAAAGAAAACGCTTTGTTTGGGCGTCATAACCAAAACGGAGGCGTTTGACCGTGTAGATTGCTGTCAACTTGACTTTCCAGGCTCTGAAGAAGGCGAAGTTCGCCGAAACGTCAGCTTACTTGTGAATAAAGAATAATAATAACACCTCGCTTTTTCTTGCTTTCTGAAATTTCATTTCTTTCTTAAACTTTTGCGTGGTTACAAGTTATCTTCACTATTTCCCTTTCTATGAGGATGAAAATGAAGTTATTAGTCTTTTACGAATCCTCCCACCTTATCTTCAGCACTATGGCTTCGTTGAGTAACAGATTTCGGCAATGGAGGCAATTTTCTTTCGATGATCGGCGTTTTTACGCTGTCAGTACGTTTAGGGATACGAGATACGCGTGCTTCATTGAATTCTGGTGCCCCTGACGTTGACTCCGAAACTCGTCCGGGCAAAGCTGATGGCTACAAAGTTTTATTTATTTTTCATTTTTCTATGCATTCGATGAAGAAATCGTGGGTGATTTTACGTTTTCCGTTTACTAGAAGTCAAGTGAGCTGTTATATCTTACTTTTCGCTCAAGACTTTACGGTATACGTTAGGTTCTTGTAGTCAAATTTTTCTTCGTAGTAAATAGAACTTCTTTTCAAGCTATACGAAAGAATCGCGAACATAAATGTAGTAGGACGAACAGCAGCTAATGTGTTTCCGAGGTTTGCGAGTTCTTCTTAAGAAATTTTAATATAGTAGTTGAAAAATCTTAATTCACTAAAAAAGGATGAAGCTCCCAGCATTGCTCAATCACTAAGGGATGCGTCACGCATTCGACATCGTTAAGCAACGTTGGAGGTGATTGAAGGCATATTTTAGCCCTTATGATAACTCGTGGTAGCCTAACGATGCATCGAGCCTAACAATATATTGATGCTATCTTCTCAGACAAGCCTAGTACCAATTCGCTGACCCCGGAGAGTCCAAGGCTTGGTGTGAGACGGGCGCTGGGACCCACGTGTGTGTTGCAGGGCACCTCCAACTACTGCGTAATTAATTTAGAGCTATAATTTCCAAAAAAATTGCTGTGGACAGAGGCTAAATTTTGAAAATTTCCAACGTAAACACGAAAACCACGAACATCAAGGACAAGAAGAAACAGTATCAAATCCTGCTGAATGAAGTTCTGACTCAATATCCTAAAATAATTGTGGAATCCTGAGTGTTCATTCTCGTCGGTGCTCGAAATATCAGCCTTGAGGAAAAAAACTGAAGGAATACCGTTTCATGGGTTACAGGTAATACGGAGAATTTTTTCGTTGTAAAATAGGAATACGTTAATATGGCAGGCAAGCAGTTGTAGATTCTAACATATTTTATGAAACGAAAATAATGGTATAATAATAAAGCAATAAGTGGTGAAAATATCTAATAATAATAATAATAATAATAATCCAATAATAATAATGAAAGTACAGCATAGGCAAACGTTGCTGGGTTGTAGTTGAAATCGAGCAATATTTTCGCAACATATGCGTAGAAATCAATTCAAATTGTCCCTTATGTGTTGAAGAATATTAAATCCCGTATAATCCCGGTCATGTGTTGTTTTTGCCTGTTCTCTTGAGATACCCCACATCGGGTAGTTTTCTCTCAGTTTGCGATTCCCAAATGTGGTGCTATGCCGTCTACTTTTCGATCATCGTTTAACAAAAAGCTGTCATTCATTAAGTTGGATGTGCGCTCTAAACCGATATAGAAGCTTCTGTTAAATAAATTTTTCCTCCCAGTCTTCTAAATACGATCGTCAAAAAAAGATGAGAATACAAAGTGCATACGATTCGAGTCTCCGACTCTGGCTTTTTTTTCTTCGATGACGGTGCCAACGAAGGCAGTGGTGGTCTGCTGGACTTCGTGTCGTCTTTAGTCGACAGAATAGGAGACGGGGATTTTGCAATCATCTTCAGTCGAGGTGATGGCGACTGAAATTATTTATGTAATTGTAGATTTTGGAAATATTTGACTTAAAATGTTTTTAAAGTTGCCTACGTTTTGATTAAACAAAGGAGATTTATCAGTTGCTCCAATTATTCAATAAAAGGACAAAGAATAGAGTATTCGGTGCCGTTCAATCCCTTAGCCATTTGCCATGCTTTGACTCCTTTCGTGGCACCGTGGAGGTGATTGAACGCATATTTGGTCAATATAATGACTGACGGTGTCCCAACAATGCACCGAGTCAGTATTTTTACCTTCTCAAACAAGTCTCCTACCGATTTGCCAACACAGGAGTTATGAAACGCTCGGGAGCCCATGGCGCGGGATCGAACTGTCGATCGATCCTGCATGCAATGTGTAAGCACCTTTAACCACTACACTACACACATGCTCATTTTTTAACAGTTTATTTAATGCTGAGTATCAAAATACTTTTCGTTGAGTTTCATGATTTTCTATTACATTAACTCCTTCGTTTTCCAAAAGAAATCCCGAAAATAATTAGGAATTTTGAAGAAGTCGCTTCAAGCTACAAGCTTTTTTTCGATTTTTCTGATTCATTCCGAGTACTTCTTAAAATACGCATGATTTATCCTATATATTCGATAACTAACTTTGTTATACCACTATGACGGTGATTGCTTCTGGGTGCTTTCCTCACGGACACCGACATAGCGACATTTCTATGATTTTTTTTAATAACTTGACCATAAGGTTTGATTGCATAACTTTTTATCATACAAAAAGAAAGTCACTATCACTAGAAGATCATATTAGTTCAGGCATACACCAAAATAAACAGTACGAATACTGTGGCATCGATAAACACCTATGCTTTCCGACACCAAATCCTACATACACCTTAGTATCCCTCATACCCAATGACTTCGAGCTTCCATAGAATGGAAAATTTTCTCCTTAATGCAAATACAAAGCAGCCTATAATATTCCAAAATTTGCTCCTATTAATAGCTTCCATTGTAACCTGTAAAATTGGCGATTTTTGAGAACACTGTTTCTTCAACAGGTGCTGGGATTAATTGATTACAAAATAGCAGTAGGGTGTAATGTGGGATAATAATCATAGAAATAATAACAACTATTGTTATTATTATTCTTCCAACAGTTTGCCGTCACACCGTGGCTGAGAGGTTTTCCTGGGTGTCGGAGAACGATATACAACGAAAGGATTCATCTCTCCAGTAGGGTCTCTTAAACTGCGAAAGAATCCGCCGTTTTCATCAAGAAACCTAGTGAAGTGAAATATTATCGGAGTGTAACACTGTTCTGGTATCAAACTAGTCGCATGGTCGCAAATAACCATCTGATTCACAAACGCAGTGACTGCCTGTGGTAATGACGACCTGGGGCAGACTTTGGTTATGCCGATCTCGGTGCTCCAGGGAGCCACAATAGCTTAACCAGCAAATCACTGAGAAATGGAGATTGTACCGGACCCCGCACCACCAGTGAAGACGGGCCATTCACCTATCGAAGTAAGTATTACTATTATAACAATAATAATAATAAAACAGCTATATATTCTCCAACGCACAGCCACTACTTGTGCACCATTAATAATTCTGTCGATTCAACTAACCTTGCAGCAAATCCAGAAATAAGTTTTCCTTCACAGCCAGCATAATTTAACACATCCACTATTCAACAGGAGGGATGTAGCGTAAAGGTTAATAGGTTGTTGAAAAAACTTTGTGGTCGCTAGTATGATCACCCTACACCACCTGGCTAACTAACCTACCATCGGAGTTGATAATTTAGCACCATTGCACAGTCACTTAAAACAAGATCACTCCATGTATGTCGCTCTTTTAAGGCTCTCCTCTGCGCAAATCCTTTCGATTAGACAGTATTTGCATTGTAAGGTGCCTGCTTTTCTTTTAAATTAGCCTAATCCACCACTAAGGCTAGTTCCTCTTATTGCATAAGTAACCAGTCTTTAAAATTACCTCTGCGTGATGAAGCTTTGCATATCAAGGAAACAGTGGACGACTAATCAATGCCTACGTAATAGAAAGTCCTTCTTGGGAATCACCTTTGTGTATTAATTTCATTATTGACTCACTGCTTGCATTTATAATGCATAAGGGTTTTTGATTTTATTCCACAGGGAGCTTAGTTGCTAGAAATACCCTGCACTTACACTATAGCGGATTTGACCTTCGACTAGGCTAACCAATCCCCAGATCCTTCTGTAGTGGATAAGTTGATGTTAAAATTGCCTGGAAAAAGCTGAGTCCGGTCCACAAGATTTTGTGGCTGTCTGTTGTGAATACCACGGAATGCCTTAGTGGGGGTTTCCAGGGAGAATTACAATAACCCAGCATTCAGTGAAAAGCAGAAATCATCTATTGACAGCCGAACTGATGCGCAAATCCGAAGACATTCATGGACGACAGATTCAAGACAATCACCTAATAAATAAAACACTAAGGTTTCGCACAATGTGTAAGGACGGGTCATAAAAAAAATCTTCGTTATATTAGTTTCAACAAAATTTTACAACTTACTCGCAAAACTAACGGCTTCTGTTTTGGTGGTAGCATGTTACAGTACTCAATTTTTGGTTGTGCGGGATTTGTCACAGCTATTGACTTCTCTGTTTCCAAAGAATTGGTGACCTAAAATTATTTAACGAATCGAACACCATTTCGAATTTCATTAAGTTCAGTCGTATTCAACGACTTTAACAAGTATGTCACAAAAATAACACAGAACTGCAAACAATAAAAAAATTTTGAGAAGAAAACAGTAAAGCCATAGAATTACCTTGTTAGGTTTCTTAAATATCCCATAACGAACAAATAAAGGATAAAGGATAAAGTTCTCAGCGTTGGTCAACCCCATGGGGATGCACCATGCATTTGGTTTCATTAAGCATCGTTTGGAGGTGATTGAATGGATATCTGACCTTTACAATCACTCGTGGTGCCCAGCCGATCTATCAAACCAGTGCTGCTATCCTCCCAAACAAATCTGGTACCAAATTTCCAATCCCGGAGAGGATGTAAGGCTTAGTGAGCCATGGGCGCAGGGGTCGACTCTACGTGTGTGTTGCAGGGTGCCTCCAACAACTACGCCGCACGCGTCCCATGACGAATACCATTCTTTATTAGCAGTTTTCAATGTTATTCGACATAGAATATAATTGACCCAACTCGATACTTCTCCAATATTTTTCAATTAAGTAAGCCATAAAGAATATTCTCTATCCACTCATTCTATCTCAGAAACCTTTTATTCAATATATAAAGTCTATAATCTTTTCCAGATTAGTAAAAAATCATTTCGCTTGTGTAATTTAGATAGCACAGTGAGGTAGGTTTTATTGCTTATATGGCATGGTACCTGTCAGTTGCCATTAGTCTCTTTATTTTCACTCTTGTACTTTACATGCTGCTTGAGATATCGACCGATATACGATTACAGAAATTTGGCAAGATTTTACCGCTTAAAACAATACACGGGGAATATTACTCAGCTGTGATCCTACTTTTTTTCCCCTTTTGAGCGCCCACATAACCTTAACTGTTCTCAGTTCAGCTGCTGGTATGAGATCTAATCCTTTCCTCATCCTAGTTAATCAATCCATTATAGAAGCTATGCTCTCACATTGTCGGTATTAATATTTACCCAAGATCGACTTTCTATTAACCTCGGCATTGGATTATGAATTCGTCGTTTTTTTTTTCAGCAATCGCGAGGTAGTTAAACAGCATACGTTTACTTCCATGCAATAACACGCATACAACACAATCGTAGCTGACGTTTCGAAAGAATCGCCTTCTTCAGAGCCGCTTTTTTTCCTCTGTCCTCCACCGAGGAAGAACAGCCGCTCAGAGTCGCATATGGCTGACGATTAATATTTACGCTTTAGGTTTTCTCTGCATACATCGACTTAGTTATTGGTTCGCTATTGGTACACATATGTTGAGGAGTTTATTTATCCGTGTTTAAGGTTTGGCGCAAATTTAGCACATCTACAAATCCTATGTGAAAAGTACCTCGTATGTCACATTCCAACCATTATTTCTGCCACCTAAAGGATAAAGGATAAAGCTCTTTGCGTCGACCAATCCCTGAAGGATGCGTCATGCATTCTACTTCATCAAGCATCGTTTGGAGGTGAATGAATGCATATCTGGCCTTTACAAAGACTCACGGTGGTCTACCGAGGTATCGAACCAGTGCTGATGTCTTCCCAGACAAGTCTGGTACTAAGTTGCCAATCCCAGAGAGATAGTTGGCTTCCTGAGCCACAGACGCAGAGCTCGAGCCCATGTGCGTGTCACAGTGTGCCTCCGGCCACATGCGCGCCCGTCCTTGCCACATGAAATGAATACTAGGAAATGTTGGCACTAAAAGATTAATTAACAGAGGCGTCGTCAAGTACTTTGTTAACTCGATGATTGCCGTTATCCTTAGGCCCAGTGAAAAATTCCTAGAATCTAAGTTTTTAACTCGACTATTTACCCTTTCACGCGATAAATAGCTGTTTCAGAGTGTTAAACTGAAACCACAGCAGTAATCCAATTCCAGCAGGGTCTCAGATGTCGGCGATGTCCTAACATTTGCTCCGTTCATTTCTTCTTCTTTCAATTATTATGATCTACAGATATATACAGATGTATGCAGATAGACAGATACAGATAGCTAGATTCGATCATGGTTTCCGTTGCTACCTCATGACCTGTCATCTTTCCCTCTCAATGACACCTTGAATTCTAGCCCACCATGTAGCTTCACTGCAATAGTCGTCAGTCTTTATATATTGTAGTAGGTTTCCTGCTTCGTTACTTGGATTTTTCCAGAAAAAGAAGGCAGCGATTCCTGTAATTGATTTACCACCCGATCAATGATGGGCTAAGCAAGCAGAATCCGTGTCCAGTAATAGTTCTTCACATTGCTGTTTGCAAAAAATGCACTGAGCTCGTAAGTCATATATTGATAGCAATAATCCAGTTATTCAGATCAGCATATAAACTGCCAAATAAAAGAACAAATATTGTTGAGTATTATTTGAAATTGTGCGATGATTGCCAATTATTGTAATTCATAATCATTTTAAGCAGAATATAGTCCGAAAATCAACTCCCTATTCAGAACGAAAATCAATCGATAAAATTGAAAAAATAAGTGAATAAGCTAGTACTCTGTTTTCGACCACCTCCAGATGATCGTTGATGTTGGTGAACGAACACGGCGTCGTCGTGTTCAGCTGTGGTTGGCCTTCGTTCGCCGATTCTGATTCGCTTTCACGATACTCTGATGTGTTATCAGACGCGTAATCACTACTCTCCACCTTCGACAGATCTGTATTAATATAGGTATACTAACTTAAAAGTACTCTAGAAAGCATTTGAAATGTGAGATATTCGCTAGTGAGAATAGATGGTTTCAGGTACAATCAATAGCAACGGAAAAACACTGATTTAGACAAGATAAAACTGAAGGACCCGCATGGTGTGGTGGCGAAAGCGTTCGCCTTCGGAGAGGGTTGTAGTGCGTTCGCTTTCCACCACAGACATTTGCGCTCCCGAGTTTTGTAAATACCAAGCACCACTGTGGTTGTATAACACATAATACCCTATCGATGAAAAGCTTAATAGGCAGTAAATAAAAAGATGAAGAACCGTTTATAGAGTAAGAACATATCCAAAATTATGAGTAAATCGATTCTATGAAATTCTCATCCATCCACGGATCTCGCTTATATGAGGAAGCTCGATAGCCGGTTAGTCGCGAAAATACGTGGCGGGTCTCTAGGTGATGGGCAGAGAGTTAATCACAAACCAAAAACGATCTTCGCTTCCCTGATACGCAGATGGATCCAGGGGATAGACTCCCCGTTTCTGCTGTGCCGATTTGGTACACACTTTCTGTATTTACGAGGCCAATTCATGCATACGTGTGTAGGAGCGTTCTGGTCTGTGCGGATTGTATTCTACGAATACATTCAACCGAAACCCTGCAATTAAGTCACAAGGAAGTATATGGGAGACGGTTAGGAGTCGCCTCCAACAAATAAGCTCTATGTCCACTCCGGGAAAGCCTGGAAAGCTACCCGTGACTACACCCAGCCCCCACGTTCAGATCCCGGCAAGCTAAACGTGGGTATCAAAAAGCTAAAAACAGAAACGGGCTTCTTTCCCCTGACCCCGAAGGAGCTCCCAATTCGGCAGCGTTGGCAAAAACGAGTACGGACAGGCTGCTAAAATCTCAAGACCAATGAAAGCTGTCTGGATTGCAAAGAACTAAGGTGGCGATCTGTACCTACAATGTACGTACACTTGCATCTGAGGCGTCGATAGAGGACTTGCACGTGCAAGTAAGGACGATTAGGTACAAGGTCATCGGCCTGGCCGAGGCGAGACGACATCAACCTTTCAACGCCGTCTATGACACTGGAAAAGAACTGCTCGTCAAAACATGTGACAGTAGAGGCGTAGGCGGTGTCGGCGTTCTCGTCAACACGAGTTTTTCCGTGAACATCGATTCATTTGAACAGCTTGCAACCCGAATTGTAAATTTATCATTAAAAAGATGTGGATCAGTACATACTTTGACAATCTTCGTCGTATACGCGCCGACATCAAACTATGACAAGGAAGAAGTTGAAGCGTTCTATATGGACTTGGAGAAGTTTTACAGAGAAGACCATACATTCTTCAAGGTCATCATTGGAGATTTCAATGCCAAGATCGGACCAAGAAGATCGTCTGAGGAACGTCACATTGGCACCCACGGATTAGAATGGAACTAACAGGGTGGGCGGCTCTCTGAGTTTATCATGGCGACCAAAATCAACCATGGTAACTCTCAATTCCAGCAGCCTCACCGTCAACGATGGACGTGGGAGTCTCCCAATGGAGAGTACCATAACGAAATAGACCACATCATAGTAAATAGGAAGTTTTGCCTAACCGATGTCGCTGTTGTCCCACAATTTTACACGGGATCAGACCACCGTCTCATTGCAATATTCTATTTCTCGCGGAAAAGAGAAAAAGCCGCTAAATTTAAAAAACGAAGTCCCAGAACCACAACAAACTGGAACTTATTCAACTCAATAGTCGGCTGGTGGTAAGATGCCATTGTCGACAACATTGACGAGGAATGCGATCGGCTCATTGAACATCTTCACGTTAGCGCTATGAAAGCTGAGATTTCGAAGGTCACCAAGAAACTTTTGTCTCCAGAAACTCTCGAGCTAATACGCCAGCGTGGAATCGCACGAGCTGCAGGCAACCGCGAACTAACGTCCGAGCTTGTGAAACAATGCAGACAGGCGATAAAAGAAGATCTTAAAGAGAGAAGAGCAGCAGTAATGGTCGAAGCTGCAGAGGCTGGGGAAAGCATTCGCAAAGCCCACCGAAGCTTTGCTCATTACAAGACCAAGATGATTGCACTCCAGCGCCCAGACGGAACAATAACAGCGTGCAGAAAGGCATTGAAGAAAATCATCCACGAATACTACTCAGATCTTTTCGATAGCCACGTCCACCTCCCGTCTTATGAAATAAAAAAGGATGGATATGTTGTTCCATCGGTCGAAAATCCAACAGAACCAGGTCCTGACAGGACAAGATCAGAACATCCGAAGAACGTTCCGCCAGTCCTCGTAAACACACTGGCTCGGTTCTTCACACGTTACCTGTCTGAATGTAAGGTCCCTACTTAGTGGAAGACCAGCAAAACTGTGTTGTTGTTCAAGAAGGGCGACACTACACGATATAAGCAACTATCGCCCAATCTGCTTGCTGTCTGTCGTCTACAAACTTTTCACTCGAGTATTCCCAAACAGGATTAACAGAACACTGGACGACGACAGCCATGTGAGCAAGCAGGGTTTCGGAAAGGATTTAGTACGATGGACCACACTTATGCGATAACAAGGCTCATCGAAGTATCGCGAGAGTACAAAAGACCGCTCTGTCTCACTTTCATCGATTTACAAAAGGCCTTTGACTCAATTGAGACAGAAGCAGTCAAGGAAGCCCTTGGTAGTCAAATTCAGTACTTTAATCCCTACTCAGTACAGGCAATTACACCGTTTTCGCTTTCCTGATGACACCTTCCTTATAACACCAAACATTAGCCAAACAGAACGTATGCCTGTGGACTTCGATAAAGCGTGTGGAAAGATTGGTCTTCGACTAAATCTCAAGAATACTATGTTCGTGAAGAACGAATTGGTTTCGTTTGTCCCATTCACGCTCAACGGAACGAATATCTCCGAATGCTCCAGTTATGGCTATCTAGGTCGGGAAATCAATACGGTGAACGACCTGGCTCCATAGCTGAGTAGAAGGAAACGAGCGGCTTGGGGAGCTTCCAAAAGTATCGAGGATGTAATGAAGAAAACAAAATCACCCGACTCTGTGTCTACCTTTTCGACTCAACAGTCCTTCCTGCCCTAACGGATGCGTCAGGAACCTGGTCGCAGCTTAAAAAACGATGCTTGGCGTATCCGTGTCACCTAAGTAGGGTAAGGAGTCCGAAGCTCCGACCTGCGTCAACGATCAGAAATCAAAGACGCCGTCCTGTACGCCAACCAGTCGAAGGTAGGTCGGACAGGTAATGCGTATGAATGATAACCAATGAACAAGAACTGTTAGTGAGCCTAGAAGAAACACATGATGCTCGACGAGCCTCCAGTCCGAGCAAAACCCACTGGACTACTTTTGCATAAGAAAGGAAAAAATGGAAGACTTATTGGCACCCGCTCGAGTCACTCGACGAGCAATGGGACTACCGGTGATGCAGGTAATGAAATTCTCATGAAAATCTGTCGAATTCTGATGGTTCTAAGTCGAAAAGCCCAAATTTCTAGTGAACCATTGGAAGAGTTACTTTGTTGCTCGATTTAGAAAGTACTTTCATTTGCTACGCTCACTTCTTTACGTTCTGGATTACATGTAGGAAATTGTTCTGTGAAGGGCGCACGTTAAAAGTGAACTTTAACGAATACTATGTGTGCTTTTTTCTTTGGTCATAAAACAACAAATCAGAATCGATCAATCAGAAAAAGGGAAAATTATTGTAATCACTGTTCTCACATACCTATAGGAGCATTGTCTATCGTCTCACTTATCACTATTGGCGATTCTGCATTATCGACGGCAGATAAGATCTCTTTTTCTTCTTCCGTCTTCTGTTCCACTTCTTTTTCTAACACCGTGCTATTGAGGTCATCAACCATCACAGAACTTTCAATTGTGTTTGAGGAGTCGCTGCACTCATTTAGGTTCTCGGAAGAGTAGTGAGACTGCCTGCAATGTAAGATTCAAAAGGAATGCTGAAATTGGAAAGGATTCCAAATTGAATTGTTTTAAGAAACCAAGCTTGATAACACCATGTCCAGTCAAGTCACTAGGAGATACACTACCACCAAATATTGAAATTGGCACCAGATTTGTGTGGTATCACCACTCTCTTCTGAAGCGCTGTAGTTCGGCTTTCCCAGAGCTCCAGAGAGAGTCTAATTAATCGGTAAGCATTCAATACCATTCATAAAGAAGGCGAAGATCATCGAGCAATAGCGAAGCCGCGGGAAAAAAGTCTGAACACCTTTGCGAATTGTAGATATGAGGAAAGCAATCGAATGGAAGAAGTGGCGGCATCCCCGCCGTGGATTTGAGGACGGGTCATGTAAAAGAAATATATTGTCATCCCCACTTATGTTAAGAACAAGTGCTCCACATAAGTACTAAATGTGTAGGAGTATAATGAATTGGGTCTGTTACGGTAATTTGTCACCCGAACGACTAGTCGCTGGAATCGTTAGTGTTTGTGCGAGTTCTAGCCTCACCCTCCACCAACCTATGAGGACTGATGAATATCTGTCGTGGAAGTCTTGGAATAGCCTTTTACTGCTGGTTTATGGTATCAGAAAAAAAACCATGCTCAATAAACAATTAATACGTCGCTTGTGAAAAAAAAACTTAAACACTCAAACCGCAGGTGAACCAAAATGCGAGCCTAGTAACTCATATGTACGTATAAAGGCTATTCTCTACTTCATTTGAAATGAGTAGAACTTTATGTTGTCTCAGTGTTTCATGATACGCCATGCATTCGACTTCACTAAGTATCGTTTGAGGTGACTGAATGCATATCTGGCCTTTACAATAACTCGCGGTAGCCTACCGATGTATGGAGCCAGTACTGCTATCCTCTCAGACAAGTCTAGTACCAACTTGCCGACCCCGGAGGGATGGAAGGCTTGGTGGGCTATGGACACTGGGATCAATTCCACGCGTGTCGCAGTGGCGCCTCTAACCGCTGCACCACACGCCTACATCTCATCTGTAACGAAATCAATTTGGTCGTACCACTTGTCCCTGTGAATAGCCATGATTACGACTGATATGTATCACGCCTTCAGACCTCTAGCAGTTTATATCCGGATTAAGCACTCTTCTGTCATTTCTTCCATTGATTTCGTCGTTTTCTCTCTCAGCAATCGCGAGGTTGTTAAACAGCATACGTTTACTTCCATGCAATAACACATATACAATACAATCGTAGCTGACGTTTCGGCAGAATCGCCTTCTTCAGAGCCGCTCTTTTTCAACTGTCTTCCACCGAGGAAGAACAGATCTTCCATTAATTTTCTAATTTTCTGGAGACACCTTGTCATGGAAAATAGATACTCCACCCTCTCTCAAGAAAATATATTGAGACTGGGATTCAGTTGTAAACCTATTTCTATTTGTCTCATCTTGCAGTTTCACTTGGTTTTGTTTTCTCTTAGCCCAGTTATAGCTATATGAGGTGCTACTCATCATTCAACACAAGATATTCTGTGTTGTTTAACCCTAGTTTGAGGCATAGTGGAAATAACAAATTTCCGCCTGTCGGGCCACATAAACCTCAACCCTTCTTTATCGAATCAGTCGATACAGTATATTCACGAAAGAAGAAACCGAATAGAAACAGTGGGATCACCGGCACAGTCTGCAAGGACAACGCCATTTCAGTGTCTCTGTGTGGATATAAAAGTATTTCCAGTGATAACAAATTACCAAATCGGATTGAAATGAATGTGGGTCAGTGTGTTGCTGCGGAACAACGGATGGAGCCGTGGACTTGCTGAAATAGAGATGTTGCTGTAAATATTCATGAAAAGTTCATCTGATAAATTTCATTGGTGTGTGATCAAGCAAAACAAAGGAGTTTCCACAAACTATCAGATATTTTGTGAGAGCGAAACTAAGACAAAAGTAAGTGGATTGCTCAGTGGCGCAGAAAAAAAGGCAAGGAGAAAAGTAAGCAAAGTGACAAACAGGACTTGGCCTATGAAAATCAGTCCGAGTTTTTTTTCTCACTGGATTGATTGCTTATTCATTCTCATATTTTCCCGCTCTCTAGTATTTCTTTGTTGTGGTTATCATACTGGCAAATGAAACAAAAAAAAAATCCATAGCGCACTGACATATATGTCTGTCTGTAGACGGAGAAGTTTCGATTTTTCGCTCGAGTTCGAATTTAACCTTATAGGGTGATGCATAGCTGAGTAACGTCACCGCATCTTCATAAACCATGTAGTCGAAATCGATTGTCAATGATTTTATTCGATCACCTAAATATGAAAGTTTAAATGAATTTGAGGAAAACTTAACCCTTTCATGGTGAAGCGGTTTTGCTGGTTTTTCGATAACTGACAACAATTTCCCCATCAATAGATTATTCCAACAGTTCCTAGCTTAATGGATTTATAACAGAGACCTTGCCTTATCGCACTGATTTCACACAAGAGCCATTGCGTTAGATAAACAACACTGTTCACCATAGAAGTGGTCATCAAGTCAAGAAAATAACGCCGTATGTAAGAAATAAGGCAAACGTCTGCATGTTGGACAACTGACAGCACAGTTAAGACTGCATCCTCGTGTGTGATTGGTCAACGCGTTATCAGCCAATAATAACAAAACAGTAAAAATGACAAGCATATTTTTGTCCAAGCAAAATTCAAAGAGGTAACTATCTATTGGAAACCACCGAGAAGTACAAAATAGTGGTAAAATAAGCTGGTGTGAAGAAGAATCACAAACCTGGTAAAATGTTACCCGTCAGATCAGCGACACCTTTTGGTACGACGTTCTTCACATAGATACCTTCATTCATATTACCTTGTATACTCATACCAAAGCCAGCTGAATCCTCGGTTTTCAATAGCACACCAACTTTGCTGCTCGCCTATAAAATCTACCAATAACTGTTTTAAATGTGATGCAATCATAATGATGCTGAGACATTTGCAAAACCTCGGATCCCAGCTGTTTGCGGTGAGGAACGAATGCGCTATTACCCTTTCCGGGGGCTAACACGTTCGCCACCACACCATGCGGGTCCTTCGTTTCGCCTGTCCCTGAGATCCTGAGAGCTGATCCATACACGTAACTGAGAGACAGGTGATACGGAGGACCCGCATGGTGTGGTGGTGAACGCGTTAGCTCCCAGAAAGGACAACAGCGCTCTCGTTCCCTACCGCAAACACCGGCGGTCCGCAGTTTTGCTAACAACTCAGCATCATTGTGGTTGTATCACACATAACATCCTACCATAAAAAATTGTAATAGGCAGTGAATAAAAAATTTAACATTATTTTAAATGTTTTTTATTCTATAGCCACCGCTTAGCGGCGTTTATCAAACGTTTCACATTTTATGTCTTAATCGCTTTCGTTTTGTTGTAGGTCAAGTAAAGTGGTAATGAGAGCAATAACTACTAGGGGAAAATTGCATCAATAAATCTATTAGCTCAAAGTAACATCAGTTTCTAATTGTTGGGCAGCAAATCTGACTGGAGAGGATTTTTCAGGATGCTGAGGATGATTTTGTCTGAGGTTAGAAATAAACGACAGGCTAGCCGAATAGGCGTCTTTATCAACCTTGTGTAAGCTCAACACTGTAAACACATCTTGATTATTTTGCTACTGAGGTTAAATGACGTTCGATTTCGAAATCAATGATAGATATTATTCATGGATCGTGGAAGTCATGGATCCATCGACTCGGATGGCTCTGATGAAGAAGAAACCGTCGAAATTCCAGCCGGATAAACACCTCTATCAACCTCGTGTAATCTCAGCAATATAAACATATATCCAACATTGTTAGTAGTTGGCTCAGCTATGCTTATTCAACAGTCTTTGTTTGTTAAGCTTATTTTTTGACTTAGAGTTTATGAAACTAAGAAACGACAAATTGCGCAGAAGCAAGGACCCGCATGGTGTGGTGGTGAACGCGTCACTCCCCGGAAAGGACAATCGCGCGTTCGTTCCCCACCATAGACACCTGCGATCCAGAGCTTGCAAATATCTCAGCGCTTACTAACCTGCCGTGAAAATTGTAGTAGGCCGAAAATAAAAGGTAAAACATTGAAGCATTTCTTTCAAAACAATGCAACTGTCATTAAACAATGGGAATAGACAGAAACGTTAAGCGGTTAGCAATAGTTCAGCTGGTAAACCTTATCAGAAGTTTAAAACCCTACGCGAACGAATCCCATCCAATCAATATCTTAGCGGTTGTCCTTGAAATGCCGTTTTTTTTATAAACGATCCATATGTTTCCTTACAAGCCTATTAACGATTATAATTCGCCATCATTACAGAAAATGCTCAAACAATGACTTAACCACACACCAACCTGATTCATGTTTTCAACAGAAAACGACTTCTGTGTGCCGGTGTCTAGCAGTTTTCGTGGTATTTTGAACGAATCCATCATTGTTATCTGGTAGTAATCGATAAGTAGTCTATCTGGTAGTAATCGATAAGTAGTCAATAATTAAAGGTAGTCACTTAAAAATTGTAGGAGTATGTTTGGAATTTCGTACAAAAAACTTCCAAACTGATTAGTTAACAGACGATGGTCGTTAAATACTACTGTAATTGTAGTAAGTTTATTATTTTTTCTTAATTTTATTTTATTGGATCCGCCTCCACGTCTACCGTGCGGATCCCAGCACTTCTCACATTCAATTCGTTTTCTCGCATACATCGTCCACGATAGTCTTCCAACTTTTTACGTGTGGTTTCGGTTGCTGCTTGACGATTTTCATTTCATCTTGAGTGTCGTATAATGATGATCGAGCAATTCTCCCTGAAGCCCTGAGATAGTCGCGTTGGAGTGTTCCCAATTGAATTGCAGAGTCATATGTTCCCACACAAGATCGGTACCGACCCAGGAGGAGTGAGAGGCTTGGTTGGCCAGGAGCGGAATCGAACAGGCACATCACTACCACTGTGGTATTCTCTCCATCAATTGCATCCCTATCCCACCAATCCCCAATTATTGTTCTAATTACAATAGGTATGAAAGTACAATAGTATAGCAGTATGATAGTATAATAATATGATAGTGTGATCTAAAAGTATAAGCAGTGCGTCTAAAAGTAATAAAAGGATAAAAGGGTAAAGCTCTCGGCGCTGATCAATCCCTGAGGGATGCGCCATGCATTCGACTTCATTACGTATCGTTGGAGGTGATTGAATGCATATCTGGCCTTTACAATGACTCGCGGTGGCCTGCCAATGTATCGAGCCAGTGCTGCTATCCTCCCAGACAAGTCTGGTACCAATTTGCTAACCCCGGTGGGATGGAAGGCTTAGTGGGCCATAGGCGCATTTCACGTGCGCGCCGCAGTGGCGCCTCCAACCACTGCGCCACACGCGCCCTTCCAAAAGTAATAGTATATAAAAATACAATAAATGCAAATTTAAGTCATTACCTGGTCCTTTTTTGAAATCACCTTGGGTATGATCTCGTTAGCCTTACTCTCAATGTCACCACTAGTATACGCAGCTTTCTCAGCAGTTTTTCGGTTTTCACCTGAAGCTTCCTTTCGTTTCTTTTGTTTTTGCCTAATGAATGCTAAGAAAAGACTAAGTACAACAAAAAAGAATGAAAAATAAGACTAATAAAAAAGAGTAAAAAAGAAAACATGAGAAAAAATATAAGAAACGAAGACTCTCAGGAACCACAATGATGCCGAGATATTTGAAAAACTCAAACCTCAGGCCACATTCGAACTGGCGATTACCCTTTACGGGAACTCTCATGTTAGCCACTGCACCACTGGGTAAAGAATGGTTGAGAAAAGGCAAGTCAAGGAGTTCAGTAATGCAGTGGGTAACACGTGAGTCCCCTCAATGGGTAATTGCGGGTTCGAATCTTGGCTATGGTCTTAACTTTGTAAACACTTCAGAATCATTTCAGACAGCATCTTGTCAAGAAAAATAACATGGAACAAATAAAAAGTTACACATTGTACCTATTAGGGAAATAAATAGTAAATCATGAAAAAGAGGATGAATAAAAATGTGAAAAAAATCCTCACGCAAACCATATTTTTTCAGCACAACCCAAAATATCACGGCAATCGTGGAACAGATGACAAACGTTGCCGCCACCGAACCAAATATAATCCCAGCAAGCTGTGACTCACTAAAAATACCTAGCAGCTAGAGTAGAGTCATAAAATGGTTTCTGAAGTAATAAAGTGAGCAATTTTAATAGGAAGGTCTAATGCATGGAGAAATAGTGGTGCTAGGACAGACATCCTACTTAGCACTTCATAGAGAAAACCACTTTATCATATGATAACATTCGAGACACCTCCCAACGGTTTACCGCCTCATTGTGGCTGAGAAGTGTTCCTGAGTGTCGGACTGCGATGTACAGCGGGGGATTCCTGCCCTTGCAGGGTGTCTCAAGTTGAGATGGAGTCCGGCGTTTTCATCAGGAAGTCTAACTAAGAATAAACCGAATACCAGGATCCACCACTTGCCCTGGAATCAAATTAGGCGCATAGTGGCAAATCTCCCTCTGATTCACAAGGGTTGTGACTGCCTGTGTTGGTGTAGACCTGAGGCGGAGTTTGGCCAGGCTGTCCTCGGGGCTTCAGGAAACCATAATGGCTTAACCAACAAATCTCAGAAAAATGGAGATTTTGCTGGGGCCTGCACAACCTCTCTGAGGACGGGCCACTCAAGTATCAAGTATCAAGTAATATTCTTCGTTATAAAACTTCGCTCGGCTTCATGATTTTAGCTGAGAGGAGCCGTAGAAACGAGTATTTCCTAAAATAGCTCAGACATTAGTTGTTTGGCAAAAATAATTCCACATTGGAAAAATCTTTCACAACCACTTTTTGATTTCGTTGTAATCCGTATTTGAAAAGGAAAGCTATGCTTGAACAAAGCCGAGTAACTAAAGAAATCGCTGTTCCTGTTTCCATGATTTTCTTCTTTTGGTAGCATCAAATTCTGGAATGCGACTCACACAGAATTCAAAACATGTTGACCATTGCATTAGTTCCTTCAATAATATGCTTGATATATGTTATTGTTACACGACCCGCCATCGGATCACCCGTGCGATTCCCAGCACGTCTTGCATTCGATTCGTTTTTGTAGTATTTGTAGCCCACGAAGGTCATCGGACATTTCGAGTGTTGTTTTGGCTGCTGCTTGAGGATTATCTCTACTTTGCAAATGTAGTGCAGTGTTGGCGAAGTCGACTCTCCTTGTAATCCTACCGATAGCCGGGCTAGAATGTTCTCGCGTGGATTGGAGGACAACGTTGTGTAGAATACTGAACCAGTGCCTTGCTTTATGAAGGACTACATCACTAACCACACGTCTTTACTAAGCAAGTCACATAGTACTTTTAAGTCTTAACTGAGTAAGTTTTATATTAAACCCGTGTTAGGTATGACTTGGCCAATGTACTGAGCTAATTTTCTTCTCAAAATACATGAATTCTTTAATTGCTAAGGCAACAAAAAGTTTCTATTATCCACCTCGTGTCAGCTTTCATTGAAAGAGTACATGTTGACTAGATGCCAAGATTAAGGGAGGGTCAGTTTATGAAATATTGCTGCACTCTGCACTAGATGGTAATGACTACTACTTCTGCAGGATGGACTATTGTCTGGAGGAGAACAAATGATTACCAACGGGCAATCAGTTTCAATGACCGTCCCTTTTAAACGAGCACTGCTGACATTCGAGCGGTGTTCCACTGAAGATTTGAGTTAATACGACGATGAAGACCCACATAGTCAGAAGGAACAATCGTAAACAATCGTCTAGGATCAATATGACACTGAAATACGAAGGTGCGCCGAGACTTTAGCTGAATGAAGTAATTCATCAACCTTATGTTAACTTAATAATAAAAGAGTGCATGTTAAATTGTCATACCGAGGTGAGTAGATGTTTGAAACCTCGTAATGCAGTTGTATTTTCAAAAACTGTATGTGTCCCATTTCTAAGGAAGCACCATACAAGAGCTGGAATGGCCTCAATTAGACCATACCCCAACAGCAACGTTTTCTTCGCAGTCTTAGGCCAACCAATGCAACCACTGTTGGTGACAGGATTACAACTGGCGGATGTGGTTTTTCTGCCGACGAAATCTCGTTTAGGCAAACGTGAAATGTGTGTATACAGGCGGAAAATCTCTGCTTCGATGAATAACAACAAGCTCGTAACGTCGCCGCCGGATGTTCAGCGACAAGAAACAAGGCGTCATGTAGAACTCAATCTGCGCAATCAACGAGGCCGAAAGAGAGGACTCAACGATTATCGTGGAATATCTACCAATAAGACAATGATCGATGATGGATTAAACGCAAAAAATGAACTATTTATGTAAAAAGACTTTCATTTAACCTCGGCATAAATAACCATAGCCTTGTTTTCAACGGCAAGCCGACGTGATGTTGTTATTTAAAAAAAAACACTCGGATAACGTCCCGACACCCTGGCCTCGTTCGAAGCTACAACTATTGAGTCGATTTTTTCCGAGTCGATTGATCTGTTTCTTTTCCCGATGTGATTCTTCATAGACACACTGGATTAGATCGTCGAGGGTCGAGGAGAGATTTCACTCAAACGGTCTCTCATCCCAGTGGATCCGTCTCGATGCGACTACGAAAAAGAATAGCCACATTACAAGGAGGAATTCCTGTAGACAATTGAATTGAATCATTTAGACTCGGAAAAAGCCAAAGGCGATGAAACAGGTGCCGAACAAATTTTTTAACCAATCTCGTGTGAACTTATCGATGAAAAACGGCGAAGAGTATAGTGCTTCTTTCTTACAATGTCTGCTATAACCTGCAAAGTTTGTAACGCAACCGAAGATCATTGAAATCGTATTGTGATCAACACCAAAAAACGGTCAAGGTCGCAAGCCAGGACACTCCTAGTAGTAGGCAGGCTACCAATTTGGCCATAGTAAGCAATCTATTGAAATACTTCTGTTGTCCAACTGTTGAAATCACAAGGTTTAAAAGTTTACTGTTGTACTGTTGTTCGTGATCTGTGCAGTGTTGGTACAAGCCGTTTGCCTCCTGCTTTTTTACCGAATTGTGAAGAGAGATGACACAGTGAACAATAAAAAGAAGAAGAAGAAAAAGGAGCTGATCAGCAAAAATAGATAGACAGCAACGTACCTCAGACATGTTTTGGCCATGCTTAGAGTAGGTAGACTGAGGCAAACTAGCAATCGTACTGTCCGATGTTTCATCACACAAGGTCGTTTTTTCTTCGCCTGAACAACTATTTCTTCACTCTACGATGTATGACGCCTTTTTTCCTTCATTCTTTTACCGTACATGAGTTAGCCATTGACTAGAAAAGGATAAAGGTGAGAAGAACACTGAAAAGGAGCACGTTTACACAAAACGCTTACACACAAATTAAATACGACTGGAAAGAATAAACGGTAAAACGCTGTGAGTCAATCAGTCCCTGAGGGGTGTGCCATGCACTTCACTCCATTCGCAACACCTTAGAGATGACTGAATGCCTATTTGGCCTATATAGTGACATTCTGGATGCCACTGATGTATCAGACGTTGCTTCTATCTTTGGCCATGCTTAGAGTAGGTAGACTGAGGCAAACTAGCAATCGTACTGTCCGATGTTTCATCACACAAGGTCGTTTTTTCTTCGCCTGAACAACTATTTCTTCACTCTACGATGTATGACGCCTTTTTTCCTTCATTCTTTTACCGTACATGAGTTAGCCATTGACTAGAAAAGGATAAAGGTGAGAAGAACACTGAAAAGGAGCACGTTTACACAAAACGCTTACACACAAATTAAATACGACTGGAAAGAATAAACGGTAAAACGCTGTGAGTCAATCAGTCCCTGAGGGGTGTGCCATGCACTTCACTCCATTCGCAACACCTTAGAGATGACTGAATGCCTATTTGGCCTATATAGTGACATTTTGGATGCCACTGATGTATCAGACGTTGCTTCTATTCTTTCAGACAAGTCTAGTAGCAATCTGTCGACTCCGGCTGATAGATGGCTTGGTTAGCTCGGAGGCCGGGGTTGAAGCAACAAATGCGAAGTTCTTACGGGGTACTCCTAATTATTGAACAAGACGGGTCACACAATATGAATATATAATACAGTACGCATGTGCTAAATGCTGAAAATTCTGACAACTTCCCATTCAACGTGCTTGTAGTCTCTAAGAGCCACGGCATTACAGAAAGCGCAAAATTTCTTGTTTCATCATGAGAACTGAGGAATAGTATAAAACTATTGAACTGAAAAAATCCAGGAACAATATATAGAAGATTGCCCATCGCTTCCACATAAATTTTTTTTCCTCGCTATATTCGGCAATCGTCAGAATACAGTAAAATGATAAGGGATAAAGCTCTTGGCGTTGATCAATCCCTGAGGGATGCGCCATGCATTCGACTTCGTTAAGTATCGTTGGAGGTGATTGAATGCATATCTGGCCTTTATAATGACTCGAAGTGTTCTGTCATTGTATCTAGCCAGTGCTACTATCCTCCCAGACAAGTCTGGTACCAATTTGCCGACCCCGGAGGATGGAAGGCTTGGTGAGCGGTGGGTGCTAGGGTGCTAGGATCGACTCCACGTGTGTATCGCAGTGGCGCCTCCAACTACTGCACCATACGCGCCCTAAGTACACTGTGCATTGTTATATTGTGGTATAGATATGATGTTATAATTTCATCGACCGGTCGGTCAAATAATCGTAAGGATCTTTTCCGGCCTTGAAGAATTCTAGTCGTAGGGTAGCAAAGCTCTCTCACATTCACGACGACCGAGGACTGTGATGAAAATCTGGGAACGCTCTGGAAACACTTTGGTTTCTGCAAAAAAGCCCAGTCTCAGGATTCTAGGAAAAACTATATTCGACAAGCATTCGACATTTTGGCGAGAACAGAGGGTGACAGATCGCCAAGTTACACATTATATGAGGATAATCGTTGAGAGTGAAGAAAAAGAATAGAAGATATAAAATAAAGAGCCGGAATGATATGTGACGAGTAGGCAAGATCTGAGTAGACACGTTTCTCTGTGTACTTTTCATGTATTCGTCAATGGAAAGTTTTGTCACTTTCAAAGTGTTGTCTGCCAGTTTGTTATGGATATTAGCATAAGATACCAACTTTACTGAATTAGGGCACGCTCAAATTGCTCGATGTTTATTTTTAGTGCAAGAATGTAAACGTGGTTAACGAGATTGACTTGGAATGGATAGCACAAGTGCCGCCGTAGGCTTGAATCATGCCTGTTCGAGAAGTCTTGTAACGCTTTGGTGACTTGATACGAGCGTCTTCTAGTACAAAGAAGTATTTTGACGGGCACTGCGTTCTTGAATGACGAACTGTGAAACACAGCGTTGTTCAATACCCGAATGATTCACCCAGCTGGACATTCAGTCAGGACGTTCTCCCAGATGTGTCACCCCGGTTGCCCGAAGAGCTATCACAGCCCACGAAACAAGTCTGGTGCGAGACGAAGACAAGTGGAGTTCATTGGAGTTGCACGATGACTGACACAGAAATACAGGTAGTACTGATGACGGTATAATATACGTTTCAATTGGAATCAACGATCAAAAACAGGCATTTTTTTTTATTTTGCGTGGCCCATCATAACATCTTCAGTGTGGACCCTAGCACTTCTTGCATTTCCTCGTATTCATCGTCCACAACGGTGTTCGAACATTTCGCATGTTGTTTTGGCTGCTGCTTCAGGATTTCGACATCTTTACGGATGTAATCGAGTGCTGATCTAGTCGATTATCTCTGCAATATTGGAAATAGCTAGGCTAAGCCGTTCCCACGTGGATTTGCGGAAGGTATTAAGATAGGGATCGAACTAGCGCCTTTGATTCCTAATCCATGGCACCACTAACCATTGAGCTACTCACCCTCCCTAAAAACCAGCATTATTTTTCGAAATTCCTAATCGCTTTAACAAAATACAATTCACCAAACAAAACCATTATTCGAAAACGCACAACATTAGAAACATGTGCAGAGCTAAATTTTCTTAAGAGAGAATGGAAGAAAAAAGCTTCATAATGCGAATTTCATTTCAATCCTGGAGGTTCTATTACCGGTTATAAGTTTCCAAAAAGAGGAAACACAGAGGAACTTCTGAAACATAAACTAGAAAGCGACAATATGATATAAGAGAAAAAAGGATGGAAGAGGAAGTAGACAAATGAGAAAAATGGATTAGAAGGAACGTGGAAAAATTAAGATAGAACGGGAAAGAAGGCATCGCACGAAAATAGGAGAAGATGAGAAGGAATAAATATAAAGACAGGAAGTAAAAACAGGTCAAAAGAATGGTACAAAAGGCGATAAAAGACAGAAAGAAACTGATGAATTGAGCAAAATAAAGAAAGAAAGTTAAAAAACAGGGAAAAGAGAGGGATAAGTGAGGAAACCGGTAGAAAGGGTTGAGTTTTGAAAAACAAAAAGAAAAAAACAAGAAAAAAGATTATAGAAAAATATGCTGATCAATAAAAGGAGCGAGCAAAAGCGATGATGGAATAGCTACAAGCGACCAGTCGATAAGATCTTCTCTAAATCGGGCACAGAAGTGGACTGTTCAGGAAAGTAAAGAAAAGCGAACGACAAGAAAAAGAGTAGGTCATTTTTTTTCAGATAATTTCTAGTTCAAGTTATATTATTTCATTGTTTTCTTAAGGAAGCTTTCAGCATTTGTTCTAATACCGGATGGCTTCAACGACTGCCCTCTATGGCTTTAATAATAACGCTTGCTTTCTAAGGACATGGTGGGTACAGTAAGTCCGCAAATTTCCGTTTTCTGG